>OY720451.1:59333809-59366309 GCA_963082715.1 Harpalus rubripes
TGTGAAATTTCAATTTTTAGCGGGAAGCGCTACCAACATAACTGATACAAAAGACACCAAGTCCTTTTTTAAAAAATCTAATTGTAAAATTACCTCAATAGAAAAAATAATATAAAAAACATGTATCATAAGGCCTGTTGACGCACTCGTCCTTTGTAAAACTCGCCTGGCGGCTCGTTTTCCAAACTTGGACTCGTACGTTAACAGATTGCCTTATGATACTTGTGTTTTAATGTACTATTATTGAACTGAAATTGAAGCGCATTATTTAACAATATAAATACAATATTTTGCAGCTCTGAAGTATACTGCCCGACGAAAGCTTTCAGCCACGCCTTGAAAATTGAAGCACCAAAAGGTGTCACATTACTATAATTATTCTTTTCTAGTGAATTGATATTTCACATTTTGACAGTTAAGCTCTTTTCAATACATGCAAAAATGGAATTTGTGACACTTTTTGTCAACGTATTTTGTATTACAACAATACGCTTTAAACACATTACAAACAAGATAAATATTTGACAATAATGTCAATTAGGCCCGATCATACCACCTTTAGTTAAAATGACAGTTTATTAACCATTGACTAAGAATTAAACTAAAGGTTTGAAGCGGGGCGAACAACAGTTTTAACTTCTTGTTAGCTCTAACTAAAGGTGGTAAGTACAATTTCGCCACATAACCGTTGGTTACCACTAACTGCCATTTTTCCTAGAGGTAAGAGCAGGCCTTAATTAATTTGACAGAAACCTCTGTAGTAACCGGCTATGTTTTATTTACATCGATTAACGAGCTTACTGAGCCTAATGAGCGGTTAACCATATGTAACCCGGTTACCTGAATAAAAACGCCCATAGCATGTTGTCAAAATTACACTTATGCTAGTTCTTTGATGCGACATTTTTTGTTTTAGCAGCCAGTTTAATTAGAAATGAAAATATCGGGCTTAAATAACACTAAATGTTTACAAATTCTTGAACTTTTTTCTATGAGAAATTCACCTTTTTCTACCTCATCCAAACAATTTTTATTTCATTTATTTCAAAAAGGCGACAACAGAAGGCTTGAAATTAATAAGAATTTGTTAATTTAAAAAGTAATAACTTTTTTAAAACTTGAATGTTTTATTTGAAAGAGAGAATAAGAAATATTCAAAAGCATTTTCGACACATTAATTCCAAAACTTTTGGATAGAACTCTATTTTATCTGATTTGATAACACCATTCATTTTATTGGAGATTTATTTATGACAAATGCACGCTACTGTCTAAAGATGGATGTCATAAGAACAAATATAGATATATTTTAAAATTTTGCACTCAACACATACGTACTACATCTTTTCTAAGAAATATGACAGTTTCTATTTCACATTGACAGCAACGACCACCGAAGATAAAGCTTATTTTTCAGTACATGATATATTGTTGTGAAGAATAAAAATTGTGTCGTTACAATTTGTAAATTGATTTATAAAAATAAAAGCTGTTGTCTTGGGTACAGATTATGTATAATTTGAGGCTCAAATTATGGTGCTTGAATATTAGTTTGGATGCCGAATAACAAATGAAACAAAATGAAAGTTCTAGGGGAAAAACTGTAAAACTCCAAATTTTTCAATTTAATTTGCCATCTACTCGTAGTGTTTTTCTTGTGACAATTTATTAAGTTGAATGGATAATTGAATGCTTAATATAGCAGCTGTTTCCAGAGTTATAGCAGAGCTGGCTAATTTATGATATTTAATTTCTTTATTTTTCAACTCTATATCCATTTAATATGAAGTATAAATTGTAGTGAAATCGTATAGAGAATAAAATATTTTTGAATATTTATAATAACATTAAATGTGAAAAATTATATTCAACATCATTTTTCAAGAAAAACTGTTAAAAATCTTCAAATGAGGGTACTTCCAGTTGCCCCATTATAACCAAAATCTGATCAGCTCTTCATATGGTTGTAACGAAGAACAATACGAAAGAATTATAATTTTTGGAATTGTAGTATTAGAGTTATCGCAGGCGAAATTTTTGTCACACACACACAAATTTATAAAATTATCTATAATTCTAGTCCCTGAGCCTACGCTTTAAACAAGCAAAACTCCTTGATTAGACAGTTCATATCTCAAACGTATGTAACTGAGAGATAAATGTCACGGTCAAAGAACTAATCATTTCAAATTAATAATAGTAACGTTTTAAAAAGAAAATAGTAAATGGATTTATAGTTATATGGAATGGATACGTACAGTCGGTGATATTGAGGCTGTGGAGGTTAGACAGAGAGTTACAAGGTTAGACAGAGAGTTACATAAATAGACAGATAGTGTTTAGTCAGTTGAGTATATAGACGCTGTGGAGGTCGGTAGGCGGATAGTTGAACATGATATAAGTATATAGTGATATAAGTCTAGTGATATAAATATCGCGTAAACAGTCTACAAGAGTCTGCAACAGACCGGCAGTCTAAGATTGGAACGCGTAATGAAATGAATAATAAGTAATAACATGTAAATAAATAGTGGTGTTAATTGGTTAACTAAATAAATAATGTTAGTGTCATCTAGTTAATTATAGTTTTAGTCTTAATTAGTTTTTTGTAATATCAGTAATAATCATTTTCTTTAAAGTTTAATAAACACTTATTTTAATTAATAATGATTGTCTAATATTTACACTTCACCCAAATAAATAAAAACGTTACAGTATCTTTAAATTAAAAATTAAATAGCGGGAGGTTTGGTGTTGGCCACATCAGATTTTTTTTTAATGCATTAATGGTTAATTTTATGGTTTGATTTTGGTCGTTGTAATTGCGCGGATGGCCTTTATAAAAAATGGTTCGATGCTCTGTCACAATTACTTCGCCCAAAATCAACAACAACAACAGTTTACAATGATATTTAATGAAAGATACAAATACAATATTTTCAACTTATATATTTGACGTTTTGTTACTACCTTTTTTTTGTGTATGTTGCCTCGATCTTTTATATTTATTTTCGACATCTACCTTGGCGCTGCTACACTCCCCCCCGGTTTGGGGCTAGCATGTCCCAAACCTAGATCATTACGTCCAAATATACAAACTTTGTTGAGGGGACGAGTGTACGAACTGGTTGATGTCCTGATGGTGACTTTTCTCGTGATAATAACTGACAAGTAAACATGTGAATTTGTGTTTCCGGGGGAGTATAATAGGCAATCTTGTGTCGTAAGATCCAATTTCTGACTCACTCAGTCTTCCTACCATCCGTAACAGTCCTTTTTCATCAATTGCAGGATTGAGTGTATATAGTTTACTCCGTTTTGACACCTTTTTAGCTGGATTTAACAAATATGCAAGTTCTTCCCCGAAACACTCTTCTTGTACATGGCGAAACCACCAGTTTTCTGCTTGATTGATTTCCGCTGGATCTAGTTCTCCACTTCGCTTCATATTCGGATGTAGTAGATTCCAGATTATTCTATATAACCAAGCAGTTGTCAGTAAAACATATTGTTTCTTGAATTCCAGTTCTTCTTCTGGAATCTGCGGCTCGTTTCCTGGTAGTTTAGGCCAGTTTTCCTCTGATTCTTGTAGAAACGGAGGTCCGTTTAACCAGCGGCTGTTAGGTGACCAATCGGAATGATCTTCATTTCTAGTAGCTTCATCCGCTACATTTTGGCTTGTGGGAACCCATTTCCACTCGAACGGATTTGTTAGCTCCTGAATCTCCCCAATCCGATTGCTTACAAATAGCTGGTACCTTCTGCTTTCTGAAGTGATCCAATATAATACGGTTCTGTTGTCTGTCCATAAATATTGTCGGCCGATTGAGACGTCATGTGCTTCTCTGATTGTTTTTGTTAGCCTACTTCCCATAAGTGCAGCTAGCAGTTCCATTCTGACAATAGAAATATTCTTCAATGGTGCTACGCGGGTTCTTGCCATTATAAATTTAGTAACCCAGTTATCTTCGACTTGAAACCGAAAATATGCCACAGCAGCATAAGCTTTCTCAGACGCATCAACAAATACATGCAGTTGTACATCGAGTGATCTTGATAACGCTGGAGAGTAACAACGGGGAACACTGAAGCTTGAGATAGTTCGTAAATCTTCCAGCCATATTTTCCATCCTTTGGCGATAGATGAGGGTATAGGATCATCCCATCCAATATGTAATTTCCATGTTTCCTGTAGCATAATTTTGCCTTTTACCATGAAATGAGCTAGAAATCCCAATGGATCGAATACTGACATGATGAGAGATAGAGCTTCTCTTTTAGTTGGAATTTCTTCTCCGTTAACAATCTCTTTCTTGACTTTGTGAAAGTTTGTGATAAATGTAAAATTATCTTGAGATTGTTGCCAATAGAGACCTAGTACTCGTTCCACACTATCATTCTCTTTGTTCATGTTTGTTTTGAGTTGAACTGGGGCTATTAGCTCGGAAGGGATTCCTTCTAATATCTTCGGATTTGAGGCTATCCAATTTCTTATATTGAATCCACCCTTGGCATGAACTAAGATGACTTCTTTGACAATCTTCTTTGCTTCTTCTATAGAGTCAAAAGAATCTAGATAGTCATCAACATAATGTTTATGAACGATGGCTTTGCAAGCCGCTGACATCTGCTCTTCTTGTTCTAAAGCATTTTTATTCTTTACTTCCTGGGCACAGCTTGGGGAACATGTTGCGCCGAAAATCATCACAGCCATTTGATAAACTTGCGGTGGTTCTGACCGATTCATTTCACGAAACAAGAAGCGTTGGGCTGGTAAATCTTCCTGACGAATCCGAACTTGGTGAAACATTTCAGCAATATCTGCTGTTACTGCATATTTTCGTTGTCGAAACTTGAGGAGAATCTCTTGAAGTGGAATAAGTTTGTCTGGACCCTCCAGAAGCAGATCATTAAGGCTCACTCCATTGGCTTTCGATGCTGCGTCAAACACCATTCTGAACTTTCCTGGTTTCTTAGGGTTGGTAACGGCAAAGTGTGGAAGAAAGTAGGAATTATTGTTATCTTCAGCCACGTTCAGACTTGTCTTGTAGGCGTAACCTTTCTTTACGTATTCCTCAATCTTCTGGCAGTATTGTTTCCCAAATTCTGGTTGTTGATCCATTTTCTTCAATAGTAGTCGAAGTCTTCGCAGGGCTATAGATTTATTTTCCGGAAATGAAACTTTATCATGGCGCCAAAGTAATCCAATTTCAAATCTATTCTCTTCTACTCGCTTGAGAGTTGAATCCATAATTGTCTGAGCGCGTTTGTCTTCTTTGGATCTGGGCTTTTCATGAGTTACTTTGACTCCAAACGACTCTACTGAGAAATATTGTTTGATGATTGCGTGCAGATTTTCATCTTCTTCCTGTTGAGCATGAATGAAAAAATTGGAATCAGTCTTGAATCCCTCGGTTTCTCCA
Source organism: Harpalus rubripes (assembly GCA_963082715.1). Lineage (NCBI taxonomy): Eukaryota > Metazoa > Arthropoda > Insecta > Coleoptera > Carabidae > Harpalus > Harpalus rubripes. Next base: position 59,339,233 of record OY720451.1, read on the forward strand.
GTCAACACCCAACCCAACTCTGTATGGACGGCCATGGGGGAATTGGGTGGTCCTTTTCTTCGTTCAAAAGGCATAGTTAGTTCCTTGTTATCTTGACCATTAACCGACTGATATGGCAACGGTAAGTTCTTGATTGTTCGGACATCTTTCAGTTCAAACTTCTTGTTTCCATCGGCTGTGAGTATTTCTAAATTGACACTGAAACTCTCTAGTTCTGATTCACGTTGAAGATCTTGCACACAAAGATTCTTTCTGTGACCTATAATTCCTAATTGGTCGGCCACATCTTTGCGTATAAGCGTTGTAGTAGAACCTCCATCAAGCATGGCAAAGGTATCCAAGGTACCTTTAGGACCTCTGAGCTTCACGGGTAGTATGAGTAGGTTGATTTGACTGTCATTTACGTCTTCTCTCTTGGATGCATGAAAATTAATTGCAGGTTGCTGTGGAAAAGTGCTATTGGCTTCTTCTGTCTTCTCTCGTCTTATCTTGGAATGTAGCAGACCATGATGCATTTTGTTACATTCATTTATTTGACATTTCTTCTTTGAATAGCAATTCTTCAGAACATGTCCATAATTTAAACAAGCAATACAAAGTTTCTTCTCTTTGACAAATTTCCAACGATCGTCAACTTTCATCTTCTTGAATACTTCACACTTAGCGAGTTTGTGGTCATTCTTAAGACATTTCAAACATACTCTAGGGTTGTTTCTGTTTTCCAAGCACGGCTTCTCATTATATTGTGCTGCTACGAAAACATCTTTCTTTTTGCTTTCTGGCCTTTTTGTCTTCCAATCTTTTTCTTTAGAAATATTGGATTTTATTAAGAGCATACGGTCCCGGGCATATTCTGTTATCTTTTCTAGCCACTTGGAAAACCAAAAAATATTCTTTGTGCCACCGTTAGCTTCCTTCCATTCCAACCACTGCATGTGTAATACTGGAGATAGTTTTTCTTCTAATCTGCGTATCAATATAGGATTCTCTAAATGTTGTGGCTTCTTTAAAGCTGTTATGGTGGCAGTTAAATTGATTACCGTATCCCCAAATTCAGTTAGAGCATGACACTGATACTCCCTTACAGACGGAAGATTTTCCACTTCATGTATCAGTGCGTCAAAGATATGTTCTGGTTGGCCAAAATTCTTTTCCAATCTATCCATAATAGTAGATAAATTATCAGGAGACAATAATAATGACTTCACAGACTTCAGAGCATCTCCTTTTAAACATTTTCTAAGTCGAGATATATTTTCCAGAGAATTAAATTTGCAAGCGGAAGTGGTATCTTCATATGTAGCTTTAAAGTAAATCCATTCTTCCGGTTTTCCACTGAAGTCAGATAGCTCTTTAGCTACAGCTGCTCTTGTTATATATTTTGTTTCTTCTTGAGGTGAATTTGATGGCTGAGGTTGTTGGTTAACCTTTGAAACCAATTTTGTCACTGCTTGAATGAGCTGGGTGATGTCTGACTGTGGCGCAGTCACAATAGTCTCTGCAACTGCCGCTGAAACTGGTAGTGATGAGGTACATTGTTGTATTGATTGTATCGCTGATTTTTCCTTTTTATGATTTCGTAACTTCGCAACATTCAATTTTTCTTGATGTTGAATGTCATCATCAGCAGTCTGGTTGACTACTTCAAACTGGTCTTCAATATAATCTTCTATTATTTGCGATGCCCATTCTTCGGTCCTTTTCAGCCGCTCTTCATCAACTTCTAATACATCAGGTTTGTTGCTTTGCAGGTCTATTTTATTCTTTTCTTGGTCGGCACGAGCACGTATGAGTTTCATTTTTCGCTTTATCTGCTCAATCTTCCTCTGCCTCTTCTCACTTTGGTATTTGTACAATTCTTCACTTTCTTTTAACTCTTCTGTCAGTTTCTTTATCTTATTCTTAATTACAGGAGCTGTTTCTTTGTCTTCATTGATCGTTATTTCTTCTTTTGACGCTTCATGGCGAAGTCTTCTCAATTTAAATTCTTCATCATTTTTTTCTTCCATTATAACATCTAAATCTTCTTGCAAGTCATTTAGTATTTCTTGTGCATTTAGTTCTATTTCATTTTTCTCTAATGCAACACTATTTTGTGACTTGACACTTCGTCGGGAGTTCAATGAACAAACGCTGACAGATGGTGACTTGACACTTTGCCGGGACTTCAATGAACGAACACTGATGGATGATTTCTTCCTTCCCACAGAGACTTGAGCAGATTCACCCATTCCTGGATCTGATGCATTCATTTTGACAGATGTGAATCGTCGTATTCCTCTTTCACCGATTTGTGTTTTACTTGTTCCTGATGTTGTTTGATTTCTGGAGCTTTGTAATTCAACTTGGTAGTTATTAGTTTCCCCGGTCAATAGTTTCTTTCTCAATCTCTCGCTCCTTCTGATATTTTCCGTCTCCATAGCTAAAACTCAATCAAATTTTCAAATTAAATTTGATTCAAATTGGAAGGAAAAAACTGGAGCCAACAGACCGTATTTGGTGTCTTATCTTTTCCGTGGTAGACACAATCCACACTCGTACAAGTGTTCTTAGGCCGAACACAAGCCGACGTCTTCACACTACCAAATTGGTCACTGATGAGCAGGAAATTCCACGAGCTTGGCCGATCCGGCTCGAAGGACCATGTAATTGCGCGGATGGCCTTTATAAAAAATGGTTCGATGCTCTGTCACAATTACTTCGCCCAAAATCAACAATAACAACAGTTTACAATGATATTTAATGAAAGATACAAATACAATATTTTCAACTTATATATTTGACGTTTTGTTACTACCTTTTTTTTGTGTATGTTGCCTCGATCTTTTATATTTATTTTCGACATCTACCTTGGCGCTGCTACAGTCGTTATTTAAAACTTGTACCCCCAAGAAAATTTAGGAAAGTCGGCGCCCATGATCGGAAGAAGCCAAATCTGGACTAGAAGTTGTCCCTGAAAATGCCGGTTGATCTAATATAACCACCACCAGTCATTTGTTCTACAGTTTATTAAAAGTTAAAGTCAAAGAGCCAAGCTCATAACCTTTTACTAAATATTAGTAGCACTACTAATGATTGCAACTACTCACAATTAAATTATTTGCGCTCATAAAATAAAACTAGTGCAAGTATAACTTAGTAGTACCTAATAAAAGAGAAATTTAGTAGTGATAATTAGTAGCACAAAAGGCTATTTTAAGTACTATTACCTGTTAATCTAAAGATTGTTGCGATAATAATTTAAAAAAAAAATTGAATTACGAGAAAATCACTTGCTATTGCCAAAGAAAATATATAGAAAGAGAAAAATTCATGAGAAAAACTTACAGAAAATTTATTTAGGAAAATATACAAATATTTATTATAGTTTTTCTGATTTTATTATATTGCAAACAATACTTGTAATATTATTATGCTGATTACAATAAAGGATATTTACAGTCCAAGAACATTGATTACAACAAAGAATCTAAATCCAACAAAGGAAATTTCACCAATATTTCAATACTAGCATTTATCGTACAATAAAAAATAAGGCATATGCAATAAGAATTACTGTACTTGACATCTTTTTTATTACTATTCAGCTAAAAAACACAATTTAAAATAAATACACCTTAAACGTGTCTTAATATCAAAAAGGAAATCCACATACTTTTAAAAAAGTTTTATTATTACTATTCAGCTAAAAAATATATAATTTAAAATAAATACACCTTAAACGTGTCATAATATCAAAACTGAAATCCACATGCATTTAAAAAAGTTTTATCAGATATTTCACGTTTTCTTTGGCTAATTTGCACATTCAAAGTTGGTTAACCAATCTTGTCATGTAAAAATTGTTAATATTTTTTCTTCTTGTGTCCAATTTTTCCCACGCTCCGTTTATTTGCCATTTTCTTTAATATGTAATCTTATTTTTCTTCACTTCACTTCAGAATTTCACTGCTCTCACCTCACAACTGTCAAATCTGTTTTCCTTTATAGGTTACGTGCAATTAGTAGTACTGTAACCTGTATTAACAGATCTTTCATTTCATGCTAACATATTTATTTTTGTATATTACTATCTCTTTCATTCAACGTTTTCATTAATAGTACAGGGTTGCCATATATACTTTACTACTAGTTAAAATAAGCAAGTAGTGGAATTATGAGCACCAGTATCATTAGTTTTATACTAATCTATTTTAGTAAGTAACTCCTAGTTGTAAAATTTAGTAAAAGGTTATGAGCTTGGCTCAAAATTTCTAAAAATTTCTAATTATTTGTGTAGATTTTATAATTTGTTGAAAATGCAAACCGTTCGAATTATGAGTTTGTGCTTGGGCTCGTACATCCGGATAAAATTCTGCCAGCGTGTGATCTCAATTACCATGTCTCCTTTTTACATATATTTAAGATTTGATTAGACTTTGCTGAACCTCGCCCGAGATTATGAAATATAGATAGTCGAAATTGGCGTGGCGGTTTCTATAGCTGCGCTGGCCTCATGTAGCGCACACGTGTCAGGACAATCGCATCGTTGCCAGACGCCTGCTTATTCCTGCTTATTCCTGTTCTTACCAGCCAAGTAATTGAAATGGATGTAAACGTGCGTGAACGCTAAACAAGCGGCAGGCTGCATGCTTGCTTTATTAAAACACACATACCATAATCAAAAGCTACGAATCACGGCGGGGAGATATGCTAAGAATGAATCAACATAATCAAAAACTTCATATGGAAAATTAAAAGTTATCACATTCTTCTACTAAAATGAAAGAATTCGAGGATAGGTAATAGGCTACTATTACAAGTAGGTACTAATAATAAAAATCCGATGTGGACAGCACATGACCTCTCGCCAATTCCATGTTTAAAATAACTATGAGCTTTAAGTAAAGTATCCCTTCGGGTTAATTTTGTTTCAAATTATATACGAATTTTAAATAACAAATTTGAGAAGTTTCGGATCATATTTTAATAAATTTTTTCTAGAAAATCTGTTTATAGCTTTTAGTAAAGCACTATTTCCGGTTTACCAATTTTAGAAAAAAACCTAATATGTTGTTCTCATTAATATAAAAGTTTTAAATACCAAATTTGAAAAGTTTTGGATTATATCATTATATATTTTTTACGAAAATCTGTTCAGAGCTTCAAGTAAAGTATAACTTCCGGATTATCAATTTTAGCCAAAATATGTTGTTCCCCTTCATATATAAAAGTATCAAATACTAAATTTGAAAAGTTTTGAAATATATCATAATATATTTTTCCCGAAAATCTGTTCAGAGCTTCAAGTCTAATATGTCCTTCCTCTTGATATAAAAGTCTTAAATACTAAAATTGAATAGTTTTGGATTATATCAATATATTTTTTACGAAAATCTGTCCAGAGCTTCAAGTAAAGTATCACTTCCGGTTTATCAATTATCAAAATATAATATGTTATTTCCTTTGATATAAAAGTCTTAAATACTAAAATTGAAAGTGTTGGATTATATTTTATTATAGTTTTCCATTAAAAACTGTTAGGAGCTTTAAGTAAAGTACTACTTCCGGTTCTTAAATTTTACCCAAAATCTAATCAACTCTTTAACATGAATGCAGAATGCTTAAATAGAGAAAATAGAAATTTTTCGAAGTTTGATATAAGAGTTATCGTAGACGAAAAAATCGTCACACACACACACATTATCGTAAAATAGTAAAAACATGTTGTGGGGACCCTAATTCGTGCTTATTTACTGAAAACTCGTCACACACACACACACACACACACACACACACACACACACCCACACACACATTATCGTAAAATAGTAAAAACGTGTTGTGGGGACCCTAATTCGTGCTTATTTACTGAAAACTCATCGAATTTTTGGACCGATAAAATTATATCCCTTACCTACGGTATGACGGGAGGTAATAATAGCTATTAACAAACCTAGGAATGTTATGCACATCATAACTGCCGCAGATGTAAGTTTGAAATCCGAGCTCGTAGAGCGAGGATTGAGGCGAGGATTTTAAAACATCTAAAGCTTGTTATGATCAATAACATCCGTGGTTTGTTCAATAGTTTATCGGTTTCAGAAAATTAAGACATTATTGATAAATAGCATTTTTTTGAAATTCTGTCACTAATGCTACTTTCAGATTGCTATGGTTAACAGAACAATTATTTTGACATATGTCAATATGACAAATATTTAAATTATGTGTTTTATTTCTCATGTTTATTACTTTAAAATAAAATAGACCGTATTTAGAACGATTATCTGTCTGTATTAATGAAGAGCATTATATTTTCATTTTATTTTATTTTCATTTGGTAGACCGTTGTTGACAAGTCAGTAGGGTAATAATATTACCATACAGATACAGTTATTACTTAGTTACCAGCCTACTTTTGCACTGAAACCGGTAATAGCTATTAACATACCTAGGAATGTTGTGCATATCATAACTGCCGCAGTTGTCGGTTTGAAATCCGAGCTCGTAGAGCGAGGATTTTAAGACATCTAAGGTTTGTTATGATTCATAACATCCGTGGTTTATTCAATAGTTTATCGGTTTCAGAAAATGAAGTCCTTATTGATAAACATTATTTTTTGAAATTTTCTCATTAATGCTACTTTCAGAATACTATGGTTAACAGAACAATGTTTTGACATATGTCAATATGACAAATATTCAAATTGTGTGCTTTATTCCTCATGTTTAGTACTTTAAAGTAATGTAGACCGTATTTAGAACGATACGCTATCGTTATCTGTATGTATTAATGAAGAGCATTATATTTTCATTTTGTGGACCGTTGTTGACAAATCAGTATGGTAATAATATTACTTAGTTACCAGCCTACTTTTGTACATGTAAACGTATAATAACTTGTCATTGCCTCTTAGAGGCTGCTGTGCACCACACTGATGAGAGTTCCAATATGAGAAAAACGAGTCTATGGTTCTGGTTGGGTTGGTCAGTTTCTGATAAATTATCGAGGGTACATTCAAAGACTGAATCTTGTGAACATGTCAAGTATGATTTTTAAATATTATACTAATAATAATACCATCAGTTAAGGGCCGGTATTTTCATCTCCGGATAAAGTTCAGGATAACTATCCGTCAGATAAATGATAAAATATGGCATTGCAATAAAAGTATAAATGAAGTAAATTATATTGAATGTCATTTTTTGATGCGATATTGTTCATTTATCCGACAGATAAGTTATCCCGCACTTTATCCGAAGATGGAAATACCGGCCCTTAATGTGTTAATTTAACAAAACTATGTCTATTACTGTTTATCTTTTTGGCAATTGAGTTTTACAAATTTAAAGAACAAGAATAAAAACTCCAATGTCAGCAGTTGTAAAATGTAGTCAATCAATTAACTACCTCTACTTTAGAGGGTGTCCCTCCATCCTCGAGCCCTTCTCCAATGACAAGTATATGTCGCGTGGCAAGAGCAAGGTGCAAGTAAATAACGTTACCGTAACGACATCGTTAGTTAACGCTATATTTAGCGGATGCGAGGTCGCGGGTTCGCCTCGCCGTTCCGTTTGCGTCCTGGCCCGGACAAGCTTGTAGCTAGCACAGCACAATCGATTGCCCCCGCCCCACTACCTCTCCTTTTTGCCCCTCTTTCCAGCCGAGGGTGGGGAGTGCGTAGCGTAGCGTACGCCAATGACTCTGAATATACCAGATGGTAGGAGCTTCAGCGTCGGGATGCTGGACGTCCATATGAGGTAATGCGGTGGGTTTACACATGTTTATCAATTGGTGTTACAAATTTTAAATATGTTATCATAATCATTATTTCCTTCCACCAATTTTCTTCTGGAATGCTTTCAAACAACAAGTTCTGAGGCGACTTAAAAACAAAGTCAAATTAATTTCTGATGACTTAAATACTGCAACGCCACTCAAATTAATTGCTGATAAATTTAAAAACCCTCAAATTAAGTAATAAATGATGACAGGTATATCCCACAAGTCATCTTGTTCAGTTAACCACAATTTGAGTAAATGAGAAAAAAGATTTGCAACAAAAACCTAAGAGAAAATTATGAATATTTAACCCGCTAATCCATGATACCAGGCAGGCTATGAAAACATTTGAAATAATATTGAAGTCAATTGTTTAAATAGTAAGTTATGAAGTTATAAAAAATAAATAAATTTCTATCATGATATAATACTAATTTCAATGGAAGTAGTATTTATCAGTGACACAAAAGCATAATAATTTGAACTATAACACCTACTTTTACAGTAAAAACACAATACATACACATATTCATTTTATCTCAATCATGTTTTATTAATATTAAAAGAAAATATAATACATTTTTATTATATCAATGTTTTGATTATTGTAATCAATTTTTGTCATTATTTAAAACTAATTATTTTTATTTATAAAATATAGAAATTTATTTAACTAATTCATCCATATTAATATATCTTTAATATAATTCGTAATTAATTCATAAATAAAAAAATAATGAAAAAACTGTCTTGACGGAGATTCGAACCCCAACCTCTAAACGTTTTCTCGTTCCACAGTCAGCTACTCTAACCATTCACCTACTATGACAACTGCAAATATTTTGATATTACGTAATAAAATATTGAAATAAATATTTATTGACAGATATTTATAATTTTCTCTGAATTACGCAATGATAATAATGTAATTAATATTAAATAAGGTACACGAGGTATGTACTATTAATTATCATGTTAAATAGCATGGCTTAATTTTATGTCGGACACTTTTCATTCACAAAAATCAGATTTCCCATGTTAAACGCCTATGTCAAGGTTTGCTTGGGGAACACGGTATATATATATATATATATATATATATATATATATATATATATATATATATATATATATATATATATAATGTTATTTTTTTAATACTGCTATATCTCTTTATCTATTCATTTTAACGCAAAAAGGTAAGAATATAAGTTGTTTAGACATTAAAATGGCATCATATAAACATACGCCCATATTTCACGAGATATTAATTAAATAAAATATAAGGTTGTTCTTTTAGCAAAATCGTTACAGTACTCTGAAAAATGAAACAAGTAACAAATAAACTATTCACTTTGATATTTCTTGTATAAATTCCGAAAAAATTGAGTTTATACTTAAAAGAAATACAACAAATAAAAAATGTTAAAGTGAATATTATATTCAGGATACCTGTTACATTTTTCAAGGCAAGTACATTAGATTTTATTTAATTAATATCTTGTGAAATATGAATGATTATGAAAGTAAGTTGTCTTTATAGGATGCCTTTTTAATTTCTGAACAACCTATTTTGCGCTAAAATAAATAGGTAAAAAGATATAGCGGTATTAAAAAAATAACATTGAAATCGCTATGCGACACTTTCATTTCTACACCCGGCACCCGGCATATATATATATATATATATATATATATATATATATATATATATATATATATATATATATTGCCTAAAAAAGTAAAAAAATATAATAAAGTAACACGATTTTCAACTAGGGACAAACTTGCACTGCAGGAACACTGCAATACTGCATCAGCACAAATAGCAGCCGTTTGTTTTCAACCCTTGCGAGTTTCTAATATTTCTCTAAGTTTCCCTTGATTACTACTGCGACTTCTTTTGCTCCTAACCTTCATGAACGGACGATCGTGCACTTGTCCTACACAAGGGACATGCAATATCAAATTGTTATGAAATTACTATTGTTATATTGTTGGGGTTATGTTTAACGAAGTCATATTGACGCCGTTTTTATTTGGAACTTTTAAGTAATCTATTTTCAACAAACATATTATAAAATCTATACAAATGATAAGAAATTTCTATCGACTTTTTTAAAATATAGATTTTAAACTTACAAAAGCTAAATATGTTATTTAAGTATTCCGCCATTTAATATTGGATTACATCGCCTTTATTTGTAATACCAGCTTTGTTCTTGTTTTTTTATTGCCTCAAAATTACAAGGTCTCGATAGAAGATAAATATGGGCTAAAAGATGACCCTTTAAATCGAAGCATACCATAGCAACTAAATATCATAGCGCCTAAATTTCATAGCGTCTCAATTTCAAAGCGCCCATTCCTTACAGCGTCTAAATTAAACCCTACCACTATTTGTCACAGCGTCTAAATTTGACCTGGCCTATTACGGCCACTACAAATATGTCAACATTTATTTTGAATAGTGCAACAGATTGTTTTGCACCTGTTTCTTTTTAATAATTCTGAGGATACCTACGAAAAAATTTCTTCACGTTTCAAGTAAACATACAATTAGAAAAATCTGATGTGGCCAACACATAACCTCTCGCCAGATATTTTACCAGGTTGTACGCATAAAACGAAAAAGATTTTTAAATACAAATACATATATTCATGTCCCACTACAAAATAATTATTTTAATATAAATTATGTACAATACATACATTTTCTTTATATTCAATATCCTGAATTTTTTTTCTACTTTTCTTTTTCTTGTATTCGTCATTTTTTCGCAAATTCCTTTTATATTCTTTTTTAGGTATATTCTTTTGCGTTGTTGACTTTTTATTTATTTTCATAATCTTCATAATGATGTACAAATATTTTTGACAGTGGCATACAAATATTTTTGACAGTGACATTTATGTGTGAATTACAAACATTTGAATTTCTTGCCTTGAAGTAGTTTGATCTAAGAATTATTACATCAAATTATTTTATATGCATTTCTTTATCTCTAAATCTATAGAAGATATAATAATGAACTTATATTTATCGAATAAAGAATATAACGTTCTTTAATATAAGTATTTACATAAATTTTCGATAAATAATATTTAGATGATTTTTTTCTTGTAACTACTACTTCCGGTTGTCCAATTGTTACCAAAACTGACTCGACTCTTCCCATTATTGTTAGATTGAGGAATCCGTAGTTAAAAATATCTTAAGTCTTATAGTATTTGAGAAATCGTGGTTCCAAAATCCACACACACATCCACACACACACACATACACACACACACATCCACACACACACACACACACGCACATACTGACATCATCGTAAAAATGTTATAATCGGATTCTAGGGACCTTAAAATGTGCTTATTCACTAAAATCTGGATATGTGATTTTTAGCATGAATCCAATACCTCTCTTAGCGAGAGGTAAAAATGAGGTTTGAAGCAGTGCACGGACCATGTGACGAAAGAGATTTGAATCCGATGCTGAAAATTAGACATATTTTAAATTAATTGGCGGTAACCTAAAAAATTATAAAACAAACGTGGCAGAGTCCCAGCTTTCGTTATTTCGACACTTTCAACTCGAACAATACAAACATTGATACCGTACCATGTGGTTGACAATGACAGCAGCTGTTATTATTTGAAACATCTTGTTAAGTGTATACCAGTTCGGCGTTGGTCGGATAATTCCGTCATTAATGTCATTCCGTGAATTCTACGTCATCAGAAAGGAATTCAAGTAATACGTACAATTTTTAAAAATTTATTTCCTTTTTCAGGATCCGCGTTCCGAATAGAAACCGATAAATAACTTCAGGACTTACGGAATACTAAACCGTAAACTTGATCGAACCGGTTGAATTACAGAACATACTGACGCTGTAAAGTTTGGGCGCGGTGAAATTTAGACGTTTGAACTTTGGGCGCTATGACATTTAGTCACTATGGCAGGTACTACTTTAAATTTCGATCGAACTATTATCACCCTTATTTTGGCCCACAGTTTTTCTAAATTTAAAGTGTATACTTACAGTAGTAAAAAGAATTTGGTGAAATTTCTACTTTGGGTTGCTCCGTTATCCTTCTTCGGGAATTCGCCCCTTTATAATTTTATTCATCCCCTTTTAGCTAGCGTTATAAAGTACTATTATTTTATGCAATAAAAATGTTATAATAAAACTTTGAATACGTGCTCGTACACAATATATTATTCTAGTCGGTAAAAATTTTAGAACTTGGAGAGCGCAGTTACGATAGTAGCAGAAAATATGTTGTTTCGTTTTACGGGAGTCATTTTCTGGTCAACGTCACGTCACAACTGGAAACTGAGTGACATGAGTTTCAAATGTTTCTGTTTAGGTTTTATGTGCATTCTTGAACGAACGACTCCTCTTTAGGAGACATACACATACATAAATGGAAGCTGCCAGCCCCATTCTCAAATAGTAAACACGTTGTTAAATTAGATTGTCCCATTGTGAGAACTACAGAATATTAAATTCAAATTAGATTGCTACATTTTATTCGAGACATTTGCTAATGTTTCCATTTATTACAAACATACACATATTTTTTACTTTTATGTAACTTTGAATGCAGCATGTAATGTTTAGTACATTGTAATACTTTTGCTACTACATTAATCTATTTTCGAACAGAAAATTTTCTTGAGTTTTTAAATTAATTTACTGATAATAAAGTATTTATTGTACATTCACAATCAAAGTTAAACCCGGCATTGTCAGTATTGTCAAATTGTAGGATTAATTTCTTTTACACTAATATGGTTCCTTTTGATACGGGAGTGCGAAAAATAGCGTATCAGGACTAAAGTGTATTCAATCCTTCAGGTGATAATTTCCCTCACCTTCTTCACCCACAGATTTGAATATGCACTATAGTCCCTGAGTATATAATATACTATTTGTGTATTAAGAGCGCAAAATGGGACATTGTCGATTGAGAATTTGTTGCCGCGCGACGCAGGAGCGCGACATTCTCTCGAAATCGACAATGTCCATTTTCGTTCGAAACACACATAAATTTTTTTTTTGTGCAACCGGAAACGAAATAAGTATTTCGCAGCCGCAATTAAGGCCGTAAAATTGGATTTCGTGACCGTTGTTATGGTAACGGCCGCGAAATTCGTTCAGGTAAACAATCACTTTGACACTTGAGAATTACATGGTTCTGTTTATCAAATGTCAGTCCCATAGCCACCTTGAAATCTAACTTTCTTACAATAAAATAGTTTAAAATTAAGAAAATTTGTAATTACATATTTTTTACGGGTGCACAAAAAATATTGTGTACACCTTGTGCGCGAAATCCTTTAGCGCCCTCGAGATTGTCTTACCTCGGCCGCAAGCGGCCTCGGCGACAATTTTTCTCTCGATACGCTAAAGAGTGATTTCGCAGCCTTGATATACAAATAATATAGTCCTCTCTTAACAAAAAAAATAAAATGTTGGTTTTGCAGTGAAGATAAAAACATATTCAAATATGACTTCAAGATACTGTTTTGGCTTTCGTTATTTCAAAAAAATAATGCCAATTTTGTAATGAATATTTATTGCATAATTTATTTGTTTCAAGTACATTAAACTGGTGCAGTGAAAAAGTGGATGTCCATTGGGAGCGTTCACGCCAAACTTCTGCAGGTGGCAGTATAACTGTTTACACAATTTATTTTATATTTATTTTTAATTAATCGTTATTTTCCATTCTTCTTGACTTATTGCTTCAACCTAATTTAAGCATTTTATACATTCGTTTTTGTAAATAAATGCCGTAATTTACTTTCACAGCAGTGCGGCATTTTGTTTGGTTATATAATATACCGACAGAGCAGTTATATGTCAGATTGACTTGTGAAGATGGTAAATGTGTAGCTACAGTGCCATAAGTTCCTGACTAAATGTTTCTATTAAGAATGTAGACAAGTGACATTTCTCAACATTGTATAGTTACAAATTTGGACAGCGATTGTTTTTTCCATTTTGTCGCGCATGAGCAGCAAAGTAACATTTTGAGTTGACAAGAGAGAGCGCAAATGACTACTTTGTATATAGACTGTAGAAAAAAATGTATATAAACAATATTAAAGAACATAAAATTCTCTATCAAAATATATTAATAGAAAATATTTATATTCGGTTGTTTAGCCGTAGGTAAATATCATATGTAAAGATATTGACTCTTTGTTTTCCCACTTTAAATTTCATTTTCAAATGATATGACAATAACAAACTAGCTTTAATAAGTTTTCAAATGGAATATTCGCTAAAATTTATTTGGCCGCAATTTTAATTCCATTGGTTTTCTGCAATTTCTACAATTTTCATTGTTCCGTAATTTGAAAGGCGAAATGTTAGTAAACAAAAATCAATTACGTATAGAGAGGATGGAAATAAATTTTGTTTTCTCTCAGAGAATTAAAATGTAATCTGCTGATTTATGATATTCAGGAAATGCGTTTAAATATCATATTTTTAAAAAGTTTTTTTATTATTTTTGTGAGAAGAATGCTGAACTTTTCTATTTTGTCACATACACACACACACACGCACACGCACACGCACACACGCACACACACGACATACACACACACATCATAGTAAAAATAGTACAATCGTATTCTAGGGACTCTAAAACGTGATTAATCATCTAAAACTCACAACCAAATTTTTTGACCAAAGACAATACCTTCCTTACCTAAAGGTGACGGAAGGTAAAAATTATGACGGCTTACCAAAGAACAATTAAAACAATCTAGAATTCATATCAAAACAAACAAATGAAGTTTTATATTTAAAAAAAATTGATGTGGCCAATACATGACCTCCCGTCAATTCCATGTTTGAAATAGCAATGAACTTTAAGTAAAGTATCACTTCCGTTTGTAAACAAAATCTAATTTGTTGTTCCAATAAATAGAAAAGTCTGTAATACCAAATTTTGGATTATAATTTGTTGTTTTTCGTCGAAAATCTATTAAGAGCTCCAAATTAAGAACCACTTCCGGTTTATCATATAGGTATAGTCAAAAACTAATGTTGTTTTAAATTATACACGTGTTTTAAATAGGTACCAAATTTGAGAAGTTTTGGACCATGTTTTAATATATTTTTTCAAGAAAATCTGTTTATAGCTTCCTATAAAGTAGTACTTCCGGTTTATCAATTTTAGAAAATATCTAATATGTCGTTCTCATTAATATAATAGTCATAAATACCAAATTTGAAAAGTTTTAGATTGTATTAATTTATTTTTAACGAAAATCTGTTCAGAGCTTCAAATAAAGTAACACTTCCAGTTTATCAGTTGTATCCAAAATCTAATATGTTGTTTCCCTTTATATAAAAGTCGTAAATACAAAATTTGAGAAGTTTCGGAGTATATCATAATATATTTTTCACGAGAATCTGTTTAGAACTTCAAGTAAAGTATCACTTCTGGTTGATTAATTTTAGCTAAAATCTAATATGTTGTTTCCCATGAAATAAAACTTTTAAATACTAAAATTAAAAAGTTTTGGATTATATTTTAATATAGTTTTTATTAAAAACTGTTATGGGCTTCAAGTAAAGTATCCAATTTTATCCAAAATCTAATCAACTCGTTATATGAATGCATGAAGCTTAAATATGGAAAATAGATATATTTGGAAGTTTGTTATAAGAGCTATGATGGACAAAAAAATCGTCACACACACACACACACACACACATACACACACACACACACAAACACACACACATACACACACACACACACACACACACACAGACAGACAGACATCATCGTAAAAATAGTAATAACGTGTTGTAGGGACTCTAATTCGTGCTTATTTACTGAAAACTCACCATCAAATTTTTGGCACTATTATATTACCTCCCTTACCTACGGTATGACGAGAGGTAAAAATGTGTCGAGTACCCAAAAGGCATAAAATATAATCAATACAAAATTAATTTGTAAATGGTGTAATGACATATGTTTTTAAATCTATAGATTCATCACTATTCAATAGGTATAATTTGATTGCGGCCTATTGTAAACTGAAATTTGTATAAGTAATTACCCATATATGGAATGTTTAGTGCAAACCGATCGCGCGAGAGAACAATTTGGCATATTGGAACGAATAGATACAAAGATATACATTTAAACACGGACAGAATCTACATAGGCTGGATTCCTACCTGGCCGTGTCATGTGATAGCCACAAAAGCGACTAACAATTAATATTCAGGTTACAATCACAAAGAGCAACCCAGGATTCATACCTAATCAAAACGTAATTACTGAAACATCCGATGAGTTGCTTACAAACAGAAGCGTAATGTTATTGTGTACCCGGTAAACATTTATTCGATTATTCTCCCAACTACGTCATACGAAGGACAACAATCTATATTGCCTATAAATGGTATTACACAATTACACCCAAATCACACATACTGACGGTATCATCACGAAATAAAGTAATTCATAAAATGCGAAAAATGTGACACCAGAGTTTTCATAATAGGACACACAGAAAAACAAATTGTTTGAATAAGATTTTAGCTCTGTCAAATTCAGTAGTGTCGTTTACTTAGTTTTAATAAGGGTACATAATATACTACTGTTATTTTATTGTTAAAAAAATATGTGTTACTGTAAAAGCATTCAAAATTCAAAACTTAAATCTGTTTTACATTTGTCAATATTTGCGTCAATTTTAAGAACTTTACAAGGTTCTAGAATTTGAGATTCAAACACTTGCATTACACTTACCAATTTTTGCGTGAATACGCTGGAAATACACCATGTATAACACTTGCCAATTTATACCGTTTTTGATATGATTCACTAATTGTGGTGTACCACTGTCCCAGCAGGTAACTTCGTTACCTGAGTGGTAAGGGTAGAATTACCGAAATTTTGCTATTTGTAAGATACACCTAAATTATATATTTCATGAGAAAAACAAAGGGTATTTGTAAGATATTAAGTGTAAATATTCTCAAGATTATTATACATCGGTCTGTCCTCTCTTTATTACTCTTTTATTTTAAGTCAGATAGAAAAACTCTTCAAATATAATTTATATGATATATTATTGTCTATGTACGTACCATATGCATTTATATACAGGTGCCCCGTTTAAGCGCATTAATATGTAACTTTATATTTCTTAATGGAACACTCTATATATATATATATATATATATATATATATATATATATATATATATATATATATATATTTATTTATTTTGATAGTAAATTAGATTCCCTTTAAAAAAGTATTAAGTAATATGGGGTCTAAAATTATAAATTAAGAAGTTATTTACGTTCATAAAAAATAGTAGTACATAGTAGAAAAAACCATAATTTAATACAAAATTTTGATTTTTATTAATACTTATTTTAAGCATTACACTAATTAGGCTATTAAATTTAGTGACAGACTAAATAATGCAAAATTATAATTAATAAATGCATTGTTTTTCGATGTGGAGTTCTCAAATTAGGATACCGCTTCTCGGTATAAATCAAATGCCAAATTTATATTTCTGTGACATTCGCCAAGTATAAATATCGTATTAACCTTACTAAAATTTGTATTACTTATTTTCACATCAACATCAACAATGATAAACTAAAAGTATTTTGACAACTTTTTAGTTTAAATTCGATACAATTGATCAAATTATCCATAGCTTACTTTATTAATAATAACATGATACAAACATATCATTCAACGAATAACGGTAAATAACTTCTTAATTTAAAATTTTAGGCCCCTTATTACTTAATATTTTTTGAAAAGGAATCTAATTTACGACCAAAATAAATATAAATATATAGGATGTTCTCTTAAGAAACGTAAAGTTACATATTGTTGCGCTTAAACGGAGCACTCTGTATACAAATGCATACGGTACGTACATAGACAATAATATATCATATAAATTTTACTTGAAGAGTTTTTCTATCTGACTTAAAATAAAAGAGTTATAAAGGGAGGACAGACCGATGAATCACCCTGTATACGAGTATATAAAAGATGGTAAAATTTAATTCTAGTTGCTTATTAGTTTTCGACACGTAACACAAGCATGAATATGTGGAGACCGTGAGTGCAAATAATATTTGTGAAGATGAAGACAAGTGTTTAAATAAAAAATCTGATGTGGACACCACACGACTTCCTTGTACGCAAGACTAATATGAAGTATTTGACGTGATTTGACATTAACATCTATTTTTTATTTTTTTGTTATTTTTTGTCCTAATCCATAGCAAGCTTCATTACAAAAACCAAAAAGTATATAAGTTTTAAATTTACATATCTCGCTTATACAAAGGGCTAATTTAATAATACTTGATGTGCTAGACGCAGAATTCGTTCATGAAAGAAATGGCCTTAATAACCACGTAGAATAATTATTTGCGATCCAACCTAATAGTTTAAATCGTAGAAATGGGTTTTAGGATAAAGGAGAAATTTATTTAAACGAAGAAAGAATTGTGAAAAATTTGTTAGCGTTGAATATTTGGCTCTCAAATTATAAGAGTGTACTTGTTATGATTTGTAAAAAGAAAAATGCTTGTGAAAGATTCATGGACTTCAACGGGAATTCGTGGCTCAATTGGTAGAGCGTCCGACTAGCTATTGGAAGGTTCTGGGTTCGTATCCCAGCGAAGTCAATGAATTTTTCACAATTATTTCTTCGTTTAAATAAATTTCTCCTGTATCCTAAATCCCATTTCTATGATTTAAATTAATAACCATTTACCTAATGAAAATTCTGTAAAAATATAGTTTTTTAAACATAGTCCAATTATTTGAGATAAATAAACATGGTCAAATTATGCCATCAATTAGTTGAAATAAATTATAAATATAATTAAATCATGAAACAAATAAATTTGATCAAATTGTGTGACCCACTTTTTCATTGTAATTTATTAGTTACAAATTTTTAAATATAGTTACTTTTGTCAAATTGTGTCATCAATTTCTGTAGCAGTAACTAGATGTAAACTTAGTTGAGATAATTTCTAATTATTATTTATTCTCGGTGAGACAATCTGTTATTATTGACAGATTGACAAATATTAAAAAGTTCTAGAAGAATTATAAAATAAAAAGAGATAAATTTTGGACCAACCTCGCCAACTATCAGTCCTATTTGGCCAACAGAGGCAGCGCAGATCTCAGCATCTCAGCAAATCAGCTACCACTGCTACCAGGAACGTTTTCTGTAACAAAATATCAGTTATTTCAGTATTTAGTCCACTGAAAACCATCACACATTAAAAATTCATATCATGAAAGTTAGTATGTCACTAAGAAATAAATATACACTATTTTAATTCACCCAAGAAAAATGCATGTAAAGTTTTATACTAATTTGATTAAAATATGGCTGTAATAAGCGTGCCACGAATGAATTAGAATGCCCTGATCTAAAAAAGTGAATGTTTTGTTCTTGTAAGTGATCATAAATGTCAACGTAAACAAAATATTCGTGTATTTCTTTCATGGCAATCTAATTCTATGTTTAAAAAATTTACACGTATTCGTTTTTTCCATTCATGACACTCTTATTATAGCCATATTTTTAATCAAATTAATTTGAAACTTTACATGCATTTTTCTCAAAAAAATCATCATGTAAGGGAATAAAAATATTATATCACTGAATTCAGAATTAAATTCTCTAACGAATGAGCAAGTAAAAAATATATGATCTCATTTAAAATTTAAAAGTTAAGTCCCGTATGTTCAGAACCACTGGTCCAAAAAAACAAATTTTCTTTTTCTTAATTTGTCTTGTGAAATAGAAATTGTTTGCTGATTTGACCGTCTTTGTAACTCTTATAGTTCTCGAGATAACAATGCTGGCCCATTTAAAATGAACACCTTTTATATACCATTTAATTTTGTCCTAAAGTATTGAAACACCATGTATGTAGAGAGTTAAATATTTTCAAATAATACTTATTTATAGTTTTACAAAATACAATGGCTGGAACTATAAACAATATAATGGTGATTAGCGAGCAATTGACTAGCAATGTTTAATCTGTCAATCATTTATAGAATATTATGGGAAAAATACTTTTAATAAAAGTTGGATACAATTAAATTTTCTATAAATATTCGGCATACGTTGCTACTTTTGTATGGTATCTACGCTCATTCAAATTTTGAGAAAAACTTTAAATGGTCTATTACAAAACTATCTAGTATTGCTTTAGTTCTTTATTTCATCCATTACTAATACTAAATTTCTTTTCTAGGTGAGTCTACTTATAAGAAGTCTTTCCTACAACCAAATTAGTCTATAGACTTCAATATAATGACTCAGGTAAAGTACTGCATTTAAAAAAATAATGATGTCAATAAAATATAAATGCGTAAAACATTGTAAATTGTCTTCCTGCAGGTTTTTGATCATCCAAATATTTTAGTTACTTCCGTTTCCGCATTGCCTTGATTGCTTGTGAAACTTTTGATTCGAATTTAACAGAAACTTGTTACGAACTTTCACTTCCGGTTTAGGGATTCAGTCGTTATCCAATCAATACTTCATTTGGATGGAAAATTCTTAAGCTCCAACTTTTCTCTTCTTATTTCTAGGGAGAGATCTAACTATCAGTCTGCTGTTTAAAAAATCTGACGGGGGCAGCACAACATTAATCTATTGCTTATTTTTAAAACATAGGTTTCTTGATTTATAAAACAGATTATAAAAATGAAAGATAATGTTGAATGACATAGACTTCCAGTAGTAACCAATTTTTTTTGGCAACGCATTTGCATTCTTATATGCAAAAATATCGATCTCGTTCTCGTCCGCGCACATTTTTAGGGTCTCGTCTCGTTCTCGCATGAGAGCCTCGCGAGAGTCCCGCTATAAAAATAATCGCTTGCGCAATACGTATTTACGTAACAGTTTAACTAACAAAGAGACGAAACACTAAATTCTGGTCTCTAAATTATTTCGATCCGAACATAATATTTATTCATTTACGGTCACCAGAAAATATGATGTTAGTAAATAATTTAATTTACCTCTAAAATATCCAATTTATCACCAAATTGTAATCTCTAAACTATTTCAAAACGAACATCTGTTAATATAATTTTAGTAAAACGAATTACACATTAAAAAAATTAAAGTATGGTCCTAAAGTTTTGACAAATTTTTTAGATGTTTTGTATTTATACCAAATAACGCTTAATCAAATTTTTGCTGGAAACAAAATATCACAATTAACTTGTTTTCATTTTGACAGTTTAGTTTTTTTCGATTTGATTGGATTTGATGCAGCAAAATGTTATATAAGCTCGATCACGGATCATATATACCCTTTATAGATAGCCGACGAGCATCATAACAATTAAAGACAATGTTGCACGTATCGCCGTCTGGCGCTTGGAAGAAAAACTAATTATGATGTAGGCAACCTGGTGTGTATATAGGCAATATCAAGGAGGACCTGCGACCCGCAATACTTTGGAATACACTAAATTTATAAATAGAAAATAGTTAAAAAAATATGACCACAATTAACGGAAAAAAGTTTATTTTCTGATTTCATCAAATTTTTGTTACATAATGATTGCAATGATTGGTAATAATCATAATACTTTCATCAACGTAGCCCAATTCACCAGAGAGTAGCAGATCTGGAGCACATGACATAAATAGCGTAGGAGCAACGTAATCGCAAAGCAAAGGTTCCGGGTTTGAATTCCTCCTAGGCATGAATGTTAGTAGTGTAGTGCAGAGTCGTAAAATATCTAAAACAAATATTTAAATTCTTCTATATTATTTTCATTAAAATACAATAAACATTTTACGTACCATTAGCTTTACGTTACTGAACAGAAATTAACAATAGTAGTATAAAAAATCGTTTAATATTAATATAATCGCTTCCTTTACTATAAGGTGATTTTAAGTCAGATATAAATTTGACATAAATGACTAAAACACTTGTCATAAAAATTAAAATTCCGCGGCTTTCTGTAGATCAATTCGAAATATGTAATTACTTAATTTTATCGCGTCGGCCATATTGCACCTGGCACCATCTAGCGCTTGGAAGAAAAGTACTATCCATAGGCTACTACATGGTCTCGACATGTTACATATGGGTTTCCGCAGCCTGAGCTAGATATTTGTAGATCTTGTTGGGCAAATGCCTAAGTATGATATTGTTGCAGTTTATCGCGAGCACAATATCTTTGTGGCTACAATTTATCGGACAATAAAAGATTGTGAATAAGGTATACCCTGTGTCAATTTGCCCAAAAGTGGTCGACCAAAAATTTTGAGCTACATGAGAGAACAAAGATTAATTGCAGCCGTTAAAGACAAAGTTGGAATGTCACAACGAACTGTAGCCAGAAGATTCGATGTTTCGAAGACCACTGTTTTTAAAACACTTTCTCTAAATGGTGTTTCGCAAAAGAAGAAAGGCACCAAAATATACCGTGACCCAATTAGAAAGAATCCCTAGATATTGTCGTGCGTTATGGCGCATTCATTTTCTCAATAAACTTATTGTAATGGATGACGAGAAATATTGTACTATGTCCCATTGAGAGATGAAAGGAAACAATGGTTTTTATATTAATGACATGGAAAACACACCAGACAATGTCAAGTTCAAAGGTAAATCTAAATTTGAGAAAAAAATTTTAGTATGGTGTGCTATTTCTGAAGCCGGATGAATCTCGCAGCCGTACATTGGTTGTGTTCGAGGAGAAGCCTTAACTGCACTTTATATTCAAAGATGCCTCTCTAAATTGCTTTAATTTTTAAATACACATCACGCCAATGATGATATAAATTTTGGCCTGATCTAGCTTCATGCCATTACGTATAACTAGAGACTGGTATAACAAAAACAACGTAGACTTTGTTCCGAAATTGGACAATCCTCCCAATGTACATCAAACTCGACCAAAAGAAGAATTTTGGTCAATATTGACCAGAAAAGTGTACGACAAGGGATGGGAAGCTGCAAATAAAGAACAATTACGACGTCGCATTTACCAAAAGATGTTGTCCAGAGGATGATAGGGCAAGTCAGAAGAAAATTAAGGGCCATTGAAGATAATGGTCCTTTATCAATAATTTAAATGTTAAATATTAATAGTTATACTTATTGTTAATTTTTGTAATAATTAGTTTAAAAACTAAAAGTTTTAAAAAAGTTATCAGTATCTAAAAAATTTCTCAAAACTTTAGGACCATACGTTATGTACACATTATTAAATATATGCCACTATTTAATTAAGATTAAGTCAGCTTCTCTCTGTGTTGGCTCCCATCGATACTTAATTTATCATTCTTTACTTTTCAGGGCTACAAGAATTTTATTAACCGTGGTTTTAACTGAGGTGAATTAGGGGCAGAAATATTGCAGAATATTAGTTCTATTGAATTTGCATTTCCTCGGTCTGGGACCGTTACCAATCGACTCTAGATAGACTCAAAGAATATAGTTAATTCATATAATTTTCACATTTAAGTATCTTGTGCACCAATTAGCGTTGACTCCACTTCTTGTACGGTGCATTTTTCATTGAATTTATGAATCAAAAGTATAAAGTTATAAATACTTTTTATTGCGAGACTCTGGCGAGAATCTCATGAGATTTCTCGCTTCTCGCAGTAGTTATATCAATCTCGTATCACATAATGCAACGAGATGAGACGAGATGCGAGAGTACTCTAAAAAGCATAGAAGACAGTCTTTATCAATAATATTAGAGTAATGAATGATATGGTTTTAATTATTTATCTTTGCTCCGCATTGTCATAAAATTAATATAGCTTCATCTCGTTAACTGAATATTTGTACTCCTGCGCAGCTGTGTTCTATCAGAAAACCACAAGATAAACACACATAACGACAGTTCGGAATCAAGGCCTTCTCACATCATCACATCCACATCGTAATCAACAATGGCACGCGACTGTCTTGCAGGAATGCTTTGCGCCCGCGTTGACGCTAACGGAATCACGAGTCATTTGTAGAAATATCAATTTGTCTTGGGAGAAGTGTGGCTTTATTGTTCGCTTCCTGCATATGAATGCCGAGCAGGAGCAGGCAGCAGGCTTGACGCCACGCAGCATCCGATGCAGGCGCAGTTAGATAGCGCCATCATTTGCTGATATACGCTGCGCTGTTATTGAGAGCTTTTGCTAAAGTCGTCGGAGATGGGATGGTATCTCCATGTCTAGCAGTCTAGTATAAATGGCGTTTAAGAAAACCAGACGTGCGTGTACTGTATTGTAACGTTTTTATTTAATTTGGGTGAAGTGTAAATATTACAAAATGGATAGCCATGATCTTGAAAGAGTTACTCAATTCAAAGATATTGGAGTTATATATGATGAAAAACTAAACTTTGCCACTCACATAATTCATACTGTCAAATCATCATACATAAGTCTCGGTTTTATAATCCGAAGTACTCAGTTCTTCACTAATATTTCTACTTTGAAGAAGCTATATTTCTCCTTTGTACGAACAAAACTTGAATATTGTCTTCAAGTTTGGAGCCCAATCTATAATAAATACCAATGTATTCTTGGGTCTGTTCAACAAAAATTTGTGAAATTTTGTTATTACAAACTTCATAGACGGTATCCCAGTTTTGAAACTGACTACATCATCTTACTTGCAGATATTAATATAGTCTCACTCAATAAGCGGAGAAAAATTCAGTTATCTCTATTTTTGCATAAGGTTTTACATTGCATCGTGAATGATCCAGTTATACTTGCGAAAATACCAATATATGTTCCTAGACATAATTCTCGTGCTAAAAGAACCTTTCATTGCAGTATAGCGCGTACTAACTATGAATTAAACTCACCAGTTAGAATGTTATGTGAAAATTTAATACCCTGCCACATTACATTGACATCTTTTTTGACTCGTTCGTGAAGTTTAAAAATGCAGTATATTGTTACTAGAGGTATAATGCTTCAAATAATTATTTTGTTATATGTGTGCTATGAAAACTGATATTATATTTATTTTGTTATTGCATTGCTACTTGTGCTAATTAAGGTATTTTTTATTGCTTTTATATATAATCTACCTGTAATTGGGATATTACATCCTGTAGGTCAGATTGATAATAAATAAATAAATAAATTAGACATTTATTATATTGCACTTGACACTGACAACTTTCAATCAGAATTTTACCTCCCGCTACCCTTGGTAAGGGAGGTATAGGAATCGTGCTAAAAATCGCATATCGAGATTTTGGTAAATGAGCACGTTTTAAGGTCCCTGGAATCCAATTTTAACATTTTCACGATGATGTCTGTGTGTATGTGTGTATGGATCCTCCTCTCTAACTCAAATACTATCATTCAGAAAATTCTGAAATCTTGTATTTCGAACTTTTTCTGTATTGGAAAGAGCCCATTAGATTTTGGTGTAAATCGGATAACCGGAAATGGCGCTTTACAAGAAGCTCAAAATAGTTTTTCTTCGACCAATACCTTCAAATGATATTTTAAATTCATCTATGGGATATTTTAATATAAATTATGTACAATACATACATTTTCTTTATATTCAATATCCTGAAATTTTCTTTTTCTACATTGTTGTATCTTTTAAAAAATTTTCTCCCCAAAAGAGGCCTTACTGACGAAAAAGTACTGAAATACTTTCTTGACAATGACGCGTATTCAAATACATTAAAAAAAATAATTTCAGTCCATTGAAGTAGTGGAAGAGGAAGAGGCGATCCAAGGACGACGTAGATAGTAAAAAAAACATAATGAATGAGGATGTCTTGCTTAATTATTTTACTGATTTAGTGATTCTTCTTGTGTTACTAATTATAGACCTATTGCCATAATTTCTAACTTCGCTAAACTATTTGAAATCAGTTTATATACGAAAATTTTGCCTCAGGTTAAGCCTTTTTTTTCTGATTTTCAACATGGCTTTGTACCTCAAAGCTCTACAGTCACTAATCTGTGTGTCTTTACGCAGAATGTTGCTGAAATATTAGATAAATCAAGTCAAACTGACGTCGTGTATACAGACTTCTCGAAGGCATTCAACAAAATTTATCATGGTGTTTTAATTAAGAAACTCCAAGAGTTTGGGTTTCATAAAAATATTCTGAAATTACTAAATTCTTATCTAAACAATCGATTTCAGTATGTAACTTATAACGGGTTTAATTCCTGCTTATATACAGCAAAATCAGAAGTTCCTCAGGGATCTAATTTAGGCCCTCTTTTATTTCTCCTTTTTATTAACAATATCAAAGATAAAATAACTTGTGACGTCCTTACGTATGCAGATGATGTTAAAATTTTTAAAGAAATAAATAATGCACTTGATTGTAATATTTTACAACATTGATAAAATTCAACATTGGTGTAATGATAATAAGTTGTTTCTAAATATAAATAAATGCAATGTTATGACTTTCACAAGGGAGAAACAACCAATTGTTTTTGATTACCATATTAATGATCAAACTCTTACTCGCTGTAGTTCTGTTAAAGACTTAGGTATTTATTTCAACCCTGCTTTAACCTCTACTTTACATGCAGATAAGACAATTATTTCGGCTAATAAGATTCTCGGCTTTGTTACTAGAATTTGTAAAGCTTTCAGTAATGTTGATTCTCTAAAAATGCTTTATTTTACTTATGTCAGGTCCAAATTGGAATATGCGATTCTTGTATTGTATCCTTGTTATGAGAACCGCATACTTCTACTGGAAAATGTTCAACGGAGATTTTTTAAGTTGTTATGGTTTAAGATCTTTCACACGTATCCTGCTCAGGGTCTTGACAATAATGTTTTACTTAGTACCTTTAACATGGAATCAATAAAAATCAGACATTACAATATTACTTTAACAACGCTTTTTAATATTTGGAATAATAGAATAAATTGTTCAGCATTACTTTCCAAATTCCTAATTCGTGTACCTAGGTCAACATCCCGTACAGGATACACATTCTACCTACCGCCTCATAAGACTAATGCACTGTATAAATCACCAATCTATGTAATGTGTAATTTTTATAATGGTGTTTGTAACAGTGTGGATATATTTTCTTGAACTCGGTTTTTCTTTGTAATATTGTTTTCATGGTTTGCATAAATTTTGTATATTTCATTTACTTGTCTTGGGTGTATGCCTTTTTGAGTAATAAAGGATATTATTATAATTATTATTATTATTATTATTATTATAAAAATAATCCTTAAAACCTTACATCGG
>OY720451.1:59371309-59493809 GCA_963082715.1 Harpalus rubripes
CTATTAAAACATAAAAAAATAAACGTAACAATATCAAAAAATTATCAAGTTGTGTTTTATTGAATGCAAAATTTATTTATTTATTATTCTCTATTGTTTACGATTGCCTCCCAACGATCTGGCAGTTTTTACCTCTCGCTTAGAGAGGTATTGTATTCATGCTAAAAATCGCATATCCAGATTTTAGTGAACAAGCACGTTTTAAGGTCCCTAGAATCCGATTATAACATTTTTACGATGATGTGCGTATGTGTGTGTGTGTGGATGTGTGTAGATCTGTGGATGTTGGATTGACGATTTCTCAAATACTATAAGACTTAAGACATTTTTAACTATGGAATCCTCAATCTAACAACAATGGGAAGAGTTGATTAAGTTTTGGTAACAAATGGACAACCGGAAGTAATAGTTATAAGAAAAAAATCATCTAAATATTATTTATCGAAAATTTATGTAAATACTTATATTAAAGAACGTTAAATTCTTTATTCGATAAATATAAATTAATTATTATATCTTCTATAGATTTAGAGATAAAGAAATGCATATAAAATAATTTGATGTAATAATTCTCAGATCAAACTACTTCAAGGCAAGAAATTCAAATGTTTGTAAATGACACATAAATGTCACTGTCAAACATATTTGTATGCCACAAAAATATTTGTACATTATTATGAAGATTATGAAAATAAAAAAGTCAACAACGCAAAAGAATATACGTACTAAAGAATATAAAAGGAATTTGCAAAAAAATGACGAATATAAAGAAAAAGAAAAGTAAAAAAAGAAAATTTCAAAATATTGAATATAAAGAAAATGTATGTATTGTACATAATTTATATTAAAATATCCCATAGATATTGTAAATATATGTGAGAATTATTTTGTAGTGAGACATGAATATATGTATTTGTATTTAAAAATATTTTTCGTTTTATGCGTACAACCAGGTAAAATATCTGGCGAGAGGTTATGTGCTGGCCACATCAGATTTTTTAATTCCACATCTGGTTTGGAAACGAAGAATTCGTATAGCCAAAATGGCTCTCCTTGAAACGAGAAAACCATTTGCGTGCTGTTATCTCCGTAAACGGCATAAATGTTCTAGAGACTTCGCGATGCTCGTTATTTTTCTACTTGACACTCAATTTTCTTTTGACAATAATTCACACAATTTTTGCACAAATTTACAAATTCAGAGATTATGCAATCAAACAATAGTATAACATTAAAACAACGTTGGCATAATCTTTCTTGGTTGGTCCATTTAGGCAGAGATTTGAGTGTCTCTGCCTTGCTGACTCCAACCAGTGATTCTTGTGCCACTGATTCAGCAATATTTTTATTTCCAGCTTAATTGTCTCCGCTGAGATTCCGAAAGCCGGTTCTGATCCTGTGAAAGGAAAACTTGTCCCCTTCTTAGCCAGAGTATCTGCTACCTGGTTACCTTCGATCTCTGAATGCTCGGGTACCCATATTAATTTCAATTTGTTCCTCGCTCCTAGTGCATTTAATCTGTGACTCCAACCAGTGATTCTTGTGCCACTGATTCAGCAATGTTTTTATTTCTAGCATAACTGTCTCCGCTGAGATTCCGAAAGCCGGTTCTGATCCTGTGAAAGGAAAACTTGTCCCCTTCTTAGCCAGACTATCTGCTACCTGGTTTCCTTCGGTCTTTGAATGCCCGGGTACCCATATTAATTTTAATTTGTTCCTCGCTCCTAGTGCATTTAATCTGTGACTCCAACCAGTGATTCTTGTGCCATTGTTTCAGCAATGTTTTTATTTCCAGCTTAACTGTCTCCGCTGAGATTCCAGATGCCGGTTCTGGTCCTGTGAAAGGAAAACTTGTCCTCTTCTTAGCCAGATTATTTGCTACCTGGTTACCTTCGATCTCTGAATGCCCGGGTACCCATATTAATTTCAATTTGTTCCTTGCTCCTAATGCATTTAATCTGTGGATGTACTCTACAACAAGTCCAGATTTTGTCTCGCAGGATTCTAGTGCTTTTAGTGCGGCTTGGCTGTCTGTTACTATAGAGATTCTTCTGTTGCTAAAGTGGCTCTCTAGTAGTAATTTGGCGCAGATCAAATTTGCGTACAATTCTGTATAAACGTACTCTTGGTGCACGAATAATTTTGTGTCTCAATTTGTTTTCCAAAGTACTATTGCCCGAGAAACCAAAAATGCGATGAACTTAAGCATCAACCCAATATATAGTATGTTAAAAAAATCCTAACTCGGAGTAGGCTATGAACAGAGAAACGTATGCACGAACGTATGTCTGATTATTATACAATTCAAAAGCCAATTTGTCGAAATTGATCTTCAAAGTAATTTTAAGGAAAAACGATAATAAAGAAGGATACAGTGTTTTGCCAATCGCTGTTTCCCAATTTTTTTCTATTTCTAAAACAAGAAGAATAGCATTGGGTTCGTTTGATAATATTTTTGACAATATCTCGTGACAAATTGACATTTATTTAAAAAATCCGATGTGGCCAGCACATTACCTTCCGTCAGTTATATGAGGTATTTACGATAATTCTACCGGTGAACTGTTACCGGTAAACAGCTTTTTATCAGGATATAGCTACCGGAATCGATATTTTAAGAACCCAAGTGGTAAACAGGGTAGATCATAGGAAAAAATTTAAAAATTTAAAACAGGTTAGAAATTTGACATAGTTAACAAACTGAATAGAGTCCTACTTTAAACGCATTTCCACTTTTAACGCGCGCGCTTCGCTTTGCATCACTACCTTTTTTTTGAGATTAGATTTTCATGAATCCTGTAAATGGATCTGATAGATATTGAGCAATTTTCGAACACTGTAACTTTTTACCATTCGTGTTTTCGAACACAGTCGGTAGATGCGGTATCTATCGGTAGAATTTTCGCAAATGCGTATGTAATTTCTATAAAATCCATACAGAAAATTCTAAATTTCTTATATGTACATTACCTTTCGACAATTGTACGTATTTTATACAAATTCCATACAGAAAGTTTCGAGCAAAAATATCCTATATTTCGAGTAAAATTATAACAAATATACTACGAATATGTCAATTGCACTTGACACTGACATCTTTCAATCAGAATTTTCTTAATATAGTAGCTGTTTCTAGCACAGCTGGCTAATTTTTGAAAATTTAATTTCTTTATAATTTTATAACTCTATATCCATTTAATACGAAGTATAAAATGCAGTCAAATCGTATAGAGAACACAATGTTCTTTAATATTTATAATAACATTAAATGTGAAAAAATGATATTTAACATCGATTTTTCAAGAAAATAAGGGTACTTCCGGTTGACCAATTATGACCAAAATCTAATCAGCTCTTCATATGGATGCAGCGAAGAGGAATAAGAAAGAATTATAATTTTTGGAGTTGTAGTATTAGAGTTATCGTACACGAAAATTTTGTTACACACACATACATACATACATACATACATACATACATACATACATACATACATACATACATACATACATACATACATACATACATACATACATACATACATACATACATACATACATACATACATACATACATACATACATACATACATACATACATACATACATACATACATACATACATACATACATACATACATACATACATACATACATACATACATACATACATACATACATACATACATACATACATACATACATACATACATACATACATACATACATACATACATACATACATACATACATACATACATACATACATACATACATACATACATACATACATACATACATACATACATACATACATACATACATACATACATACATACATACATACATACATACATACATACATACATACATACATACATACATACATACATACATACATACATACATACATACATACATACATACATACATACATACATACATACATACATACATACATACATACATACATACATACATACATACATACATACATACATACATACATACATACATACATACATACATACATACATACATACATACATACATACATACATACATACATACATACATACATACATACATACATACATACATACATACATACATACATACATACATACATACATACATACATACATACATACATACATACATACATACATACATACATACATACATACATACATACATACATACATACATACATACATACATACATACATACATACATACATACATACATACATACATACATACATACATACATACATACATACATACATACATACATACATACATACATACATACATACATACATACATACATACATACATACATACATACATACATACATACATACATACATACATACATACATACATACATACATACATACATACATACATACATACATACATACATACATACATACATACATACATACATACATACATACATACATACATACATACATACATACATACATACATACATACATACATACATACATACATACATACATACATACATACATACATACATACATACATACATACATACATACATACATACATACATACATACATACATACATACATACATACATACATACATACATACATACATACATACATACATACATACATACATACATACATACATACATACATACATACATACATACATACATACATACATACATACATACATACATACATACATACATATATACACACACACAAACACACACACACAAACACACACACACACACACACACATACAGACATCATCGTAAAAATAGTAAAATCGTATTCTAGGGACCTTAAAACGTGCTTATTTTAAAATCTCACCACCGAATTTTTTAACCAAAGACAATACCTTCCTTACCTAACGGTGACGGAAGGTAAAAAGTAAATTGACATACGTTTCTTTGTTCATAGCCTCCTCCGAGTTTTTTTATTTACTGAAGTCCATCAAATATCCAACCAAATTAGAACATTTCCAGTCCACCTCTGCTAAAATATCAGTGTGCTTAGCGTTATGGTTCGAATATAATGGTGCCTATCAACTTCGGCTGTTATTAAAATGCCAGGTAAAGTGCAGAGTCTTGTAACAAGATGCGCGGCTCTTGGCCAGGCTTCGTTATGAAGATTTATCTCGGGCCGCCAACCGCAGAAACAATAAGCAACAAGATGAATGACGAACACGGGCTGCTGTGTGAATACGTATTCCCTGTCATTTTATACACCGACTATTTCAGCCAACGATATGGAAAAGACGCTACTGTTATTATATCTCCAGGCGCGAGCCTTTGTCTTATGACCTTTCTTACGAAAATAATTTATGTGAAAGGATTTATTCTCTTTGTTAATTATTTTATTATTTGTTTCTACATTTTGATTTGAATCAGAGAAGGAATTTTAAATTATTCTACTTTCTTAATAATTTAATCTGCTCTTATAAATATTAATTATTTAAAGATGGGCAAAGCATAATTTATTTATTAATATTTACATTCTAATTTATGCTGGGATTCTAGGCATATCTATAACGTCTATAACCGTTTCTATAGTGACTTAACTCCCGCCATTTACAGCCCGAGTCACAAAAAAGATTCAGTTAATCCTTATTTTTGGATTAGCGAATTTTACTTTAATTTTGACAGATTATTTCTTAAAATATAGTCTAATCTAATCCAGTATAGTTTGTGTAAAGATAAATGCACATTGTCTTCGACTTCTTAAACTCGGTTAACCCATCACGGATTACCAAATTTACAGTACAAACCGAGAAATATACAGTTAAAAATTTTTAATATATTTTGACTATATAAATTTCGCTAAACATTGTATCACGTTATTCTTGTTTCCTTTGTAAATGTGGCATCCGTGGAGTGATTTTACGGACGAAGAAAATAATCTAATAATGAAGGAGAATATATTTTTAATATTTGCATAATGTAAAAAAAAATATATAAATAAATTATTGAATAATAAACTATAGTAATTTTATTATGAATTTTAATACCTGATTTGTGGTTACTGTTGTGGATACTTATCTGTGCACTAACCCTTGCAAATATTTTAAGCAAATACATGCTGTGATGGCCGTAAAAGTCAATGTGCATTTATTTTCACACAGACTGTAACTATCTTTTTTTTAAATCCCTCAACAGGATTAAATCCCAATTACAGAGTGGGTTCACATTCACACATATCCATGCCTTAGTAGGATTCGAACCCAGAGCCCCGAGGGCACTCATGACATGAGGCGTTACTCTAACCATTGATCCACCGAAGCCATAATAAAACAAAGATTAAATTTGAAATCCCGGTATAGAATAGAATTCACTAATCCAAAAATAAAGATTAGCTCTTTTTGCGAATCGTTAATTTTTATTAATCTAAATACATACCTACATATTTACTTATGCTATGCTGAAAACTGTATTGATTTCCTTTCCTATGATTCTATTTACTTTTTTCTTTTTAAAATGTTACTATTATTAATTTGAAATGATTAGTTCGTTGACAGTGACATTTATGTCAGTTACATACAGGTACAAATATGTCATCATCACTACCGATATCTGCGAACAAAGCAGATTGGCACACCCAGTAATGGGTAATATGCCGTGATGATATATTTATTTATTTTATTTACATACATTTGAATAACTGCGTAACCAAGGAGTTTTCTTTGTTTAAAGCGTAGGCTCCGAGATTTAAATTATAAATAATTTTATAAATTTATCCATAACATATGTAGAAAAAGTAGAAACATTTTTGTGAATCGTAAATTTTTATTAATCTGAATACATACCTACATATTTACTTATGCTGGAAAACTGTATTGAATTCCTTTTCTATTGTGCTATTTACTTTTTTCTTTTGAAACATTACTAATATTATTTTGAAATGATTAGTTCTTTGATAGTGAAATTTATCTGTCAGTTACATACATTTGAATAACTGCGTTTTGTTTGCTTAAAGCGTAGGCTCTGGGATAATTTTATAAATGTATCCATAAAATATATAGAAAAAGTATTAATGCAAATCTATAGAATATTTAATAGTCTATTTTTTATAATAACATTAACCTCGAAAAAATAACATTTAAAGGTATTTTTCGAAGAAAAACTATTTTGAGCTTCTAGTAAAGTACCATTTCCGGTTATCCGATTTTCACCAAAATCTAATAGGCTCTTTCCATTATAAGAAAAGTTCAAAATACAAGGTTTCAAAATTTTCTGAATGATACTATTTGAGTTAGAGTGGAGGATCCACACATACATACATACATCGTGAAAATGCTAAAATTGTATTCTAGGTACCTTAAAATATGGTCATTTACCAAAATCTCGATATGCGACTTTTAGCACGATTACTATACCTTTTCAGGTTATGTTTGTAAATACAAGTCATTTGAAATTTTGATGGTACCAACATGAAAAATCTGATGTGGCCAGCACATAACCTCTCGCCAGATATTTTACCTGGTTGTACGCATAAAACGAAAAATATTTTTAAATAAAAATACATATATTCATGTCTCACTACAAAATAATTATTTTAATATAAATTATGTACAATACATACATTTTCTTTATATTCAATATCCTGAATTTTTTTCTACTTTCCTTTTCTTTTTCTTTTATTCGTCATTTTTTCGCAAATTCCTTTTATATTCTTTTTTAGGTATATTCTTTTGCGTTGTTGACTTTTTATTTATTTTCATAATCTTCATAATGATGTACAAATATTTTTGACAGTGGCATACAAATATTTTTGACAGTGACATTTATATGTGAATTACAAACATTTGAATTTCTTGCCTTGAAGTAGTTTGATCTGAGATTTTTTACATCATATTATTTTATATGCATTTCTTTATCTCTAAATCTATAGAAAATATAATAATGAATTTATATTTATCGAATAAAGAATTGAACGTTCTTTAATATAAGTATTTATATAAATTTTCGATAAATAATATTTAGATGATTTTTTTCTTGTAACTACTACTTTCGGTTGTCCAATTGTTACCAAAACTGACTCGACTCTTCCCATTATTGTTAGATTGAGGATCCGTAGTTAAAAATGTCTTACGTCTTATAGTATTTGAGATAACGTGGATCCAACATCTACACACACATACGGACATCATCGTAAAAATGTTATAATCGGATATCTATTATATTCAGATTTTCTCGTCAAATAGTCAACCGTACCTTAGTTCTCCTCTGTACATTCGTTGTAGTGCACGTGTCTTGTTGGAGAGAGGATAACGACTTCTAAATCAGACAGATAATGACACTTTTAGGCTAATCTGAAGTATGCGAATTGGGATTCCAGTTCCGGATCTGCGTTGATAAGAAATGTGTAGCCAATAAATGTCGCGCGCTGCGTTTGTACGCCCGATTGACATGCTGTCGATACCATGCCCGCTCTGTGCTCGGGTCTTGTCATTCTTGAAATATGAAACCTGAAACTAGAGACATGCTGGTTAGCAACAAGCAGCTTTATTAAAAGTTTTGTGTTTGACAATGTATCAAATAGTTTTCAGGAAGAATATGATACGGAATTTATAATGGAAGGCAACTATCTAACAAGCTATCAACAACTAGTTTTTGAAGTTTTTTTGTGTACTCTCCTTTGTGTTTTTTTGCTCTTTCTAATGGCGGTGATCATTTTTTTTGTCACTGGTGGATTTCTAGTTCTGGTACCATAGTTGTAATATTTGCTTACATTAAATTTAATAAAAATCAGATATGTAAAATTAATCATTTTCGCTCATTTTCATAATCAGGTATTTCAATTTTGCCGTTTGTTAGACGGAAATAGCGTATACCCCTCTGGTAAACCTACGATAATGAGATACAGAATAAAAGTCCTATATAGGCCAGGTGTGTATAGTATGACTAGCGAATGAAAGTTGACGTTTAGATTATTTCCCTATATTTGATTTGAAAGGAAACTGTCCCTTATGTATTCAGTTACAAAAGATTAGAATTGTAGTCAGTACCAGAAGGCATTTAAAATTACCTTAGCAACAGGATTCAGGGATGTATTTAAAAAATCTGATGTGGCCAACACCAAACCTCCCGCTATTTAATTTTTATTAATTTAAATATACATACTTACATATTTAGTTATTGCGAAAACTCTATTAAGATCCATTTGATATAACTATGGTTCTATTTACTATTTTCTTTTTAAAACGTTACTATTATTAATTTGAAATGATTAGTTCTTTGACAGTGACATTTATCTGTCAGTTACATATATTTGAATAACTGCGCAACCAAGGAGTTTTGTTTGTGTAAAGCGTAGGCTCCGGGATTTAAATTATAGATAATTTTATAAATTTATCCGTAAAATATAAAGAAAGAGTATTTATGCAAATCTGTAGAAAATTTAATAATCTTTAATTTTTATAATAACATTTTCGGTTATCCGATTTACACCAAAATCTAATGGGCTCTTTCCAGTACGGAAAAAGTTCGAAATGCAAGGTTTCAAAATTTTCGGAATGATAGTATTTGAGTTAGAGTGGAGGATCCACACACACATACACACATACACACATACACACATACACACATACACACATACACACATACACACATACACACATACACACATACACACATACACACATACACACATACACACATACACACATACACACATACACACATACACACATACACACATACACACATACACACATACACACATACACACATACACACATACACACATACACACATACACACATACACACATACACACATACACACATACACACATACACACATACACACATACACACATACACACATACACACATACACACATACACACGTACACACGTACACACATACATACATACATACATACACACACATACACACATACACACATACACACATACACACATACACACATACACACATACATACATACATACACACATACACACATACACACATACACACATACACACATACACACATACACACATACACACATACACACATACACACATACACACATACACACATACACACATACACACATACACACATACACACATACACACATACACACATACACACATACACACATACACACATACACACATACACACATACACACATACACACATACACACATACACACACACACATACATACAGACATCATCGTAAAAATGTTAAAATTGGATTCTAGGGACCTTAAAACGTGGTCATTTACCAAAATCTCGATATGCGATTTTTAGCACGATTCCTATACCTCCCTTGCCAAGGGTAGCGAGAGGTAAAAATTGAATACCACAAATTCTAGTTCGTTCTTCTCAGGTGTAAGCAACCCTCGAGTCGGAATTACTGTTAGAGGAAATTAAAAATAATCCTATTTCATAGAATTGCCAAACTAAATAGTTTAAAGATCAAAATAGTTATAATCAACATAAACGAAAAATGTTTTAAATATTTTAAACGCACCCCTGTTTTGATATTCATTTACCCTAGTCGGCCATCTATTTTAGCCAGATATAGTAATGTATTTCTGTGCTTTCCTAGTCCAGTATTTATATGGGTTCATGCAAAAAAAAAATACCTGAATATTTCACACAATTCTATTCTTCTCCAGGGTTTCAATAGAAACCACATCTATAAAATAATTTAAACGTCAACTTTCATTCTCTAGTCTTACCATACAAGATGCTAGATAAAACTTTGGTAATTCTTGCATCTGAAATTGATAACGTGAGGATTAACTCGGAGATACAGAGAGTACACAACATATTTCTTTCAAATTCCTCAAAAAATAGAACAGTATAAATTAATTGTTATTCTCATTAAAGAGAGTCATAGTTACTCCCACCGTTTAACCGCAGATGTATTTCTTCATGTTGATATTCAAAGCACTGGTCAGAAATCACATTGTAACACCCGTGAATTAGGCAGCCGGATTTATTTTCCTTATTGTATTTGGGAAGTAAGGCGAAATGAAGAACATTTTGTTGTAAATTATTCTGTGTAATTGATTGAACTTCATTAGAAACTAATTGCTCGCTCGGAATATTGCAAGTCTATTGGGAAATTCCTCAATTTCCCTGTGGTTTACACAGCTATTGAGATATTCAGGCATATAAGGAATTCATGTTAGATTCTGGGTACGTGTGGTGAAGCACTATTAATTGATTTTTGGTTTTTTATTTTATTTTACACTGCATTTAAGTTCGCCTTCAATTTCCTTGTAAATTCTTCCTAGAAAATATTTTCTAACACTTACATTTAAGGTTCTTTTTTTGATTAAAATTAAAGATAACATTTGAAATTTATTTTAAACTAGCTCTTTGATGCTCTTCTGTATTCTTTTTTTAGAAAATACTAAGGGAGAATTTTATTAATTATTTAACACTACACTCAATAAAGGCCTGTGTCCACGATCATAGAAATCGATCCGAGTTCTCGGGTATAGTCCGCAATTCGATAACTCGGATCGTGGACACTACCAACTCGGACGCAAAAATCGAATAGAAAACTAGAATGGCAAAATGCGTTCTGTTCCATTTTTTCGCACAAGTTGCTAATTTCATT
Source organism: Harpalus rubripes (assembly GCA_963082715.1). Classification (NCBI taxonomy): domain Eukaryota; kingdom Metazoa; phylum Arthropoda; class Insecta; order Coleoptera; family Carabidae; genus Harpalus; species Harpalus rubripes. Next base: position 59,382,924 of record OY720451.1, read on the forward strand.
TAACTGTTACCAATTTAAAATCTTGACGTTTGATGTCGGTTATAAAATATTACATAATTCTACTCATTTTTGATATTGATTATAAATAATTACTTATAAATAAATTAATATATTCGTTGTAAAAATTTAATTTACACACTGCCGGAATAATTTTTATTGATTTTTAGTATTGGTAGAAATGGTTGAAACTAACTTCATAAATTCGACCAACCTGACATCTGTAGTAATAAATAAATAATTTTGGACTGAATGCAACGTTAAAAGCGCCCGATAACAACTTGACAGTTAATGGTAACTTTAAGATACCCTTTAGACTATTTATTAATATACAGTCAATCTGCCAGATTGTACACTTGCAGTTAACTTTTTATTGAAACTGTAAAACCTGCAATTATTGGCTAAGACTCTTATGTCATATTTCATAATATTTTCATAGATAAAAAAGTCTGATGTGGCCAAGACATTACCTTCCGTCAGTTCCATATATTTTGTACAAATTCCATACAAAAAGTTTCTTGCAGAAGATTCCATATTTCAAGTACATTACCTTGTGTCAGTTCTATGTATTTCGTACAAATTCCATACAAAAAGTTTCATATTTCCAGTAAAATTATAATACAAACATGTCAATTGCACTTGGCACTGACATCTGTCGATCAGCATTTTCTTAATATAGTAGCGGTTTCCATGGTTATAGCATAGCTAGCTGCTTTATGAAATTTAATTTCTTTATAATTTTTTAACTTTATATCCATTGAATATGAAGTATAAAATGTAATCAAATCGTATAGAGTATAATATATTTTTTAATATTTATAATAACATTAAATATGGAAAAATCTATTAAACAGTGTTTTTTCCAAAAAAAAAAAAAACTGTTAAAATCTTAAAATGAGGGCACTCCCGGTTGACCGATTATAACCAAAATCTAATCATCTCTTCACATGGATGTAAAGAAAAGGAATACGAAAGAATTATAATTTTTTAAGTTGTAGTATTTGAGTTATCGGATCCGAAAAAATCGTCACACACACCCACACACACAAACGCACACACACACACACACACACACACACACACACACACAAACACATACACATACACACATTCATTCATACACATTCATATATACGTACATACATACATATATACAGACATCATCGTCAAAGTAGTAAAATCTTATTTTAGGGACTCTAAAACGTGCTTATTCATCAAAAACTCACCACCTAATTTTTTGACCAAAGATAATACCTTCCTTACCTAAAGGTGATCGAAGGTAAAAAACAGAACAACTTAAATCTGTAATAGTAGCACTAGGACAGGATGGATTATTTTATTAATAATTTTATAATTACAGTTGACGAACACTAAATAACACGGCAATGAGCACAATGAGAAGCCGTCATACAAAGCGAAAAAGATTATCAATGATTATCAATAAACTCGAGAAACGATATATAACTGCACGGTTGACGGACACTAAATAACAGAGCAATGAGTAACCGTCAAACAACATAACAAAACGAAGGAAGTTATGATAATCAATAAATTGTAAAAATTGGTGACGATTCATACTCGCGCCGCTCTTGGCCGATCTGGAAACTAATTCCATTGCTTTTCTTATGAAGGAACATCTCTACAAAATTTGGCGTCGACAAGTAAATTGGTGAAGTTTTGTATAGACATCGAAATTCACTTTTATATGCAGGGTGTTATATAAGTAATGTGCCATAGTTCATGGTATGATAAAGATAACTGAAAGAAATTATAACCTGAACAGTGTCAATAATCAAGATATTATGTATGAGTCAAACATAAAGAAATTTATGGATTCCCAAAGCCGAATTCTTCCTTGTTTTGATTAACAAGTTCAGGATCTAAATTTTCACCCCAAATTTATTGAAAATACTCAAAAATTAACAATAGGAGATTCCACCATTTTTTAAATATAATTTCATCTGAACGTATAAGTAAAACTAAAACTGTCGGTGAAAATCCGGTGAAAAAATTCCTATTAATAAGCGAGTTATAGTCCTCCGAAATTTGAAAATATAGATGTGACGTCACGAATATAAGTTTTTATATCAAACTATTTTCTTCGTGGACCTTAATATTCTTGAAATATATGCTATTTCTAAATTATATTTATAAAAATAAATGAATATTATTATACTGTACAAGTCTACATGATTTATAATTGGAAATGTATTTAAATTATTAAGTTTAATGCAAAATATTTATATTCAAATAAAAACTGTTTGAGAATTGCACTACTGGACCTCCGCTATTTGAATTTCTCTATTACCATTGGTAGTAGGCTCCGCCCCTAACTGGGTATTCGTTATATATTTATAGGTCGTCTTTGAGTCGCCAATCAAAATAATATATATGGATTTCATATGAGTGACGAGCTATTAAAACAAAAATCCCCTTATTTCCGAAGTATTTCAATTATGTCGTTTTATTTCTTTATTAATATTTATTATTAAGCATATACTTTCAATATTTTTTCCTAATTTCTCTTAAATCAATTGCACTGTAGTCCCCTATTTACAGAACGGTGATGTTAACTTACGTGCAAGTGTTATCGGACGACTTAGAGATATGTTGATATGTAAAAATAATGCCGGATGGAGGCACAAACGTAATGTTCATACTTCAACAAAATCTTCTTAATTTCTCCTATATTTTATTTTGACAATTATTTTTAATGAATTATAGTACTTACCTTGTAATTATATAATAAATTTCTGAACAATTTGCGTGAAAAACAGTGCTGCGAAACATTACCATATTTCTTAGTTATTTTATAAAATGGCACAGCAGATACAAATTACAGTAATTTGTAACTTCTTATACGGCTATCATTTTGAATATCTGGAGGAAATTGTTTGAGAAACCTAGCAGAGGATTTTTCATGCTTCAAAAAAATAAACCATTTGTCTTAGGAAGATATGTAAATGGAGAAGAGAATAAGGATAAATAGGATATAAAAATGGCATTCGAAACTGATGTATATTTGCATTTAATTGTTTAGAGAAATTGTCCGGGTTACTGTCAAATAAAATACTTTAGCGACGATGCATTGAGATAAATGAAGGTACGGAAGATTTCGGTTTGTATTTTTGTCAAATGTTAAATAAATGATAGAATGTGCCTCAGATTTTATATATTATTGAAACGACGTTTTACTTACTGCTGAAGTAGCTAAATTGATGTTTTATGTGAAGAAATTCTTTTTTTTTCAAAAGCACAAAACTAGACCCCTTAATTTGTATGATAGGGAGAGACTCTCAATACCATTGTTCCTGCATGACATTTCTAATAGTTTGAGTCCGTTAAATATAGTTCCAAGCGTACAACTGACAAGTTTAAAACTACTGGTTAGATGTTCCAACGTATACTGTTCGAATATCACAAATTAGTTGCTGAGACTCTACAATAAATAGTCAAAACTTTTTCCAATGACAAATGGTGCGTTTATACCGTGAGTATTTTTTAACGTGAAACATAGGATTTGCAATTTCCATAGTAAGTAAATGACAGCAATGTACAAGAGCGTTCCATTTAAAATAGAACATAGGCTGTCATTGTCAAGCGAATATTATCTGTCAATTATGGTTGTATTGTTACTCCTAAGTTAAAAATAATGTATACAGTTCAAGAAAAAGTACAAATAATTCAATGGTATAATGCAGACGATAGTCTTAGACAGGTATCTGATTTATCTCGTTAATCATTTCCTGATCGACTAACACCAAGTGCTTCAGCTATATCACGAATTGTTAACAATTTTAAGAGATATTATTGCGTTAAACGTGAACATGTAAAGAAAACAAGACGAAATAATGTTTTAACGGAGGTGAAATTTGCCGAAATTATTACGCTGGTACGAAATAATAATAGATTATCTACGAAAATGATAGGGCAAGCTGCGGCTGTAAGCAAAACCAGTGTACATCGTTTACTAAGGAAAGAACATTTTAAATCGCACCATTTTCAAACCCATCAAGAATTGGTTGTGGATGACAGTGAACATTTATTAAATGTTTATATTTCTTGCAATCTTTTTCATTTCTAAAATGATTAAATCAAAATAGATATTTTATTTGCTATACTAAAAATAAGCAAGCAGAAGACTCACGTCATCGACCTGAAAAAAACCTAATAAAAAGAAATGTAACTTATAGAAATTATTGGGTGTTATTTATTTATTAAAAAACAAGGAATAAAAAATACTAGTATTAAGAAACGTATATATTAATGAAATTTACCTTCATATCAAAGTCAATCCTTATTCCTTTTAGGGAATATAAAATTATTTGAAATAATTGTAGTTAATTTTCGTATCATAACAGTAGCACTACTGGTCCATGTTTACAATCAAAATCGATCAAATATCTGTCATGTCCCTGTCACTTGATTGTCAGTGATTATCAACTCATCTCATCCAGGCACGAGTGACTTGAATAAATATCAAAGTAGTTATGTATTATTGTTTTGTAAAAAATATATAGAACTGTCAATTTACTGACAATACAATATATCAATATAATATAACATTCTAGTTTATCTACCTATTGTACTAATTACAATAGTTTCCTCTGAGTTAAGTATTTGTTAGTTGTGTCTTGTACTACAGAATTACCGCAGTGCCCAATTACCGGATAGGCTGACTAGGCTGCAGCCTAGGATGCACAATTTTCTCATTTTATTATAGTTTTTGGGGCGCTTTGATTTGATTGGAGGTGAGACGACCTAAACCACATTCTGAATATTGTTGGTTTGTTTTAATAAGTATTACACGATAATTCATTTGCATGTATTGTATACAGTAAGTTATACAACACGCATTGCATTTTCTAGAATAAATTAGTACCCCATGTAAACTTAGTAATAAGTGACGTCATTATCTAGTAATATTTATTGATGACGTGAGTATTCTGCTTGTTCATTTTTAGTATATGTTCTATTTTAAATGAAACGCTCTTATACTGTCATTTGGTTACTATGGATATGACAAATCCCATGTTTCAAGTTAAATAAAACGCACGGTAGTTAAATTGTTAACCGTTGGCTAAATTGACAATATCGCATCGAAACAAAATGTCAAATGAGTTGTTAAATATTAATGTCTAAATTCCGATACTTCTATAGTTCAAATCGGCACTTTAGCTGCGTGGGCGAATGCACTACGGAGTGACTCCAAAAGCTTGTATTCACTAGAAAACAGTGTATTTTGTCATATTATACTCCACTGAAACTACAGATAGAATATGTGTCCAAAGCATACATGCAAATCGGTCGTTTCAGACCGTGAAACCTTCAAATCAGATATAAACACTTTTTCTTATAACATGTCTCCAAATCACCTGAAAAGGCTATTTCTAAGCGAAAAACGTAATTTTAGAGCGTGTTGAAGTAACTTCCATAGTTAAAAACGGCACTTTAGCTGCGTGGCCGAGTGCACTACGGAGTGACTCCAAAAGCTTGTATTCACTAAAGAACAGTATATATTGTCATATTATACCCTAAACAACCAAGTACCACCGAAACTACAGGTAGAATATGTGTCCAAAGAGTGCAAGCAAATTGGTCGTTCAGACCGTGAAACGTTCAAATCAGATGTAAAAACTGTTTCTCATAATTTGTCTCCAAATCATTTGAAAAGGTGTTTTCTAAGCGAAATACGTGTTTTTAGAGTGTTTTGAAGTAACTTCCATAGTACAAATCAGCACTTTAGCTGCGTGGGCGAGTGCACTATGGAGTGACTCCAAAAGCTTGTATTTTGCTAACCTGTAGATAAGACATTAACTATAAGCTGTGCAAATTGTGATAAGACGAGATCACTTCCGACAAACTCAGGAAATCGTTGTTCTTTTTCACACAACTGATCAGAGTTGTTCTGCATAAACTCACTTCCCCCCTTTCCAATGTACACTACAAGTTTACAAAACTGCCTAATTATTATAAATTCAAAGTTAGTTTTCTTATTTTCCATCTGTCAAGGGAAGATGAAATTTATTCTTACTAGAAATACGCCCGATATTTCAATCTCCTAACAAATGTTCCTAACAACTATTCGATAAACAAATTTATTAGGTAGATTTATTAGGAAGATAGCAAATTTCGGTATTTCAATGTAAAGTTGCTACGCAAATTGTTATTAGATACTTTTTTGGAATCTAGTTGTAAAAATATAGAATAAATTAAAATAATACATAACACTGACATTTATGTCACATATAAATATTTATAAGGTGTGTGAGTGGGTAATATCTTAAAAATATGGACAAGAAACGGACATCAAACTTTTCTAAGGCTGAAGTTCTGTTATTAACCGATTTAGCATTCAAATAAGACTACGAAGTCCACAACGGAAAATAGGTAGGAGATTTGGGAAATCATTACCAGCGAATTTAATACACAATCTGGTACCGTCCACCGCGATAAGAAATAATTTCGTTTAAAATATGATTGCAACAAAAGGACATTAAAAGAAACTCCAAACAACAAATTTGTATTTTGGGCTAGTACTTCTACAAGTACTCCTAAGATTTCTTAAATTTATTAGTGCTCTAGTAACTTTTGTAGAATTTTTCCTGCTGTGGATTTACGTATACCTCCAAAATCTCCAGTAGTAATACAGAAACTCCACGTAGCATAAAATCTTAAAGTCAGTAATAATTGGTTTTTGTCCGTAAAATCAAACTCCTATGTTTATTAAACCTATATTAGGGAATTAAAATTATGAACTCGCGCCAAAGGCAAATTCTAACCTCACTTATCTGGTCTATATTGAAAAATCGTAGTTTGTAAAAGTACCACAATTTTTAAATTAACTATTTGAGGGTTATTTTATATAATTTTCTACTAATTCTAAAATATATTCTACGCTAAGTTTTGATAGCCGGAATCTTTGGAAAAATTCTTCATTGGTCCAAATATTTTCAATAATTTCAAATTCTTCCTCTTCCAATATATAATTAATTTCATCAAAATACATTTCGATTTTTTATTTCAAATCTAAATGTGATGACAACTGAATGACATTCGTTTTATTAGGTAGCTAACAAATTTATTAGCTACTAGAAGTTCCTCTCAAATTTGTTAGCGAATAAACAATTTATAAGGTACCTAATAACTTGTTTGGAAATTGAAATATGCAAAAAAATGGTTGTTGGGTAAATAAAATTTATTAGGAAGTTGTTAGGAGATTGAAATACCGGGCCTTACTATTAGATAAACCCACGTCGTGAACTTTTAATCAAGTGGGTATTTCATTTACTTATCTGTAGGTAATTAATATTATTATTTTCATGAAAATAATACTGTACATATATTAGGGATTTGGATAAAATAAAGCATGATATCAAGTTAACAAATAATTTAATTTGCTCCTGAAAACATATCAGTTGACATGAGGACGATACGCCTCCATTTCCAAGTGCGGGGGTGTGCTAACAAAGTTATGAAAATAACATTTCGCAAATGAATTGCTCTTAATTACAGGTTACTGTTCCTGGTTTCATTCTGTATTACTTTCCCTTCAGCGCGGCGCTGAAACACGAAATATGTTCAGCAGGGGCATATCGTCCCGGTTCTGCTACGGGGGCTTTCAGTTTTCAGTTATTTTTTACTGTGGATAAACATTCATTGCATTTGGTAATTTTCTATTTAAAACGATTTAGCTTAATTAGATGTTTTAATTGACAAAGGATTTAAAAAAGCTTCCAAATTGTTTTCACGCAAGTAACCCCAAGGCAGTTTATATTAAGAGACTGTTTTTAATATCTGAAAAGTTTATTTTCTGTTGTTTTATTTACCGAATAATATTATGCGGTCTAAATTAAAGGATTATAAAAATGTATAATTGTAATGCTTTAAGCCATTCAATTTATTATGGAGATAAATATGCTGTATTTTAAAATATGTTTTTTCATAAAGGGTAAATTTAAATTCTTCCTTTCTTTGAAATACGCCTACATTGAGGAATTATGTCTTAGTTATTTTCCCTTTAAAATAAAATAATATCTTCGCCTCCGCATTCAGTAAAGAGATTAAAATTTGAACATTATTTTCACTGAAGGAAAACACTTTTCAAATATTACTCCCATAATATTTTAAAATTTAATATACAGGGTGAATTTTAAAGCCGAGACATAGGCGATTAACATGGGAAAAATGTTTTTTAATATTATGTTCCGTAATGCAACCGGTTCGACCAAATTTACGGTTTTGTGTTCCGTAAGTCCTGAAATTATTTACCGGTTTCTATTTGGAACGCGGTTCTGAAAAAATTGGTAAAAAGTCGGACCCCGGCAACCACGATATAATCCTGGTTTCTCTGGTATTTTTACCCCCACTACCACTACTTTCAAACATCATAACAAAATCAAACGATATCCGTCAATGTCAAATTTCTAAACTTCATTTTTACTGGTATTACTAATAATTATTATAGATATAAGTATGAAAACATTATTTATATTTGATATATTGTTGATTGTGTTATTTTTATTGGCATTATTCAACGTTATCATTCATTTGGTTAATTTTTATTTTTGTTAAGTTGTGTCAACAAAGAAGACTGTTCATATGATTATTCCTATGACAGCTAACAAAATTTGATAGGTACGCCCATGGAAATACTAATTGTCATACTAAGTAAGCGGCAAATGTTGAAATCATATGGAGCGGTACACTTCAGGCATTTTTGATTACTCTGTATAGGCGGTGTGCAAAAAAGTAGTCAGCGCCGACAGCGGACAAAAATGACAAAATGGTTACTCATTGAAACTTAGCAAGGTTATGTTTTATGTCAGAATAATTTTGCAATTTCTATTTTATAAAATATTTGCAATAAATGCGAATGATAGGATGTCAAATATTATGTGATGCATTGGGGGATGTAATAATTCTCACAAAATTATCGATTGAAGTATCAAATTTTATAAATTTTCTAGAAGATTATATGCGGAACAGATGTTTAAAAATTCTTTTAGGTATACATATTTTCTCATTGTAAAAGATACTGATCGTATGAATAAAATTCCAACAATAGTCGTCTGATTGCAAAGAAGAATTATATAAAAATTGTATAATACTTGCAGTTGTATGAAATTGAAGTCTATTTTTGACATAATTTATTATAGATTTTGTACATGTAATGTTAATGTTAGTAGAAATTCACATGGTTCGTATTTATCGTGTACTTTCTTTTCCGAGCTAGTACAACTGATTCCACTTACAGCCTGGTACATTTTCAATGAAGAATCTTGTTCATTTATTGCGAATATAAAAAAAGATTCTAACATCATACACTGATATCGTGATATGTAGAAATTTTTTTCTTTCCAAACTTTCAAGTTTTCCAACTCTTTAATCTTAATTTCCATTTATTGCGTATCTTGTAACATTTAACTATTATAAATTATAATATAAATATGATAAAATGGTTTACAGAAATCACACAAATTATGATAAAAATTATATTTTCTGCCAAAGTACCTTCGCTGGTATTTTGACTTTTTTGATTGTCACATCACATATATAGCATTTTAAATATTTTCTTTATTCATTTCAATATACTATGATGTATAATATTCATACACAATAGCAACAACTCAAAATAAAATTGTAAATTATATCACTTTCTCGAAATGTCAAAGTTGATTCGGTAATCAAAAATGCCAATGTAGCCGTTAGAGGCGCTGACGCTCAAAATGTGTACATTGCCTATATAGACAAATGTTTTGAGAAAAATGTTACGCTTCAAAAAAATTTGTTACTAAGGGCCACTTTTACAATCATTAGATAAATCTCGTATAACGCTATACCATGTATAAAATTAGAAATTGTATTTTACAAACCTCGGATAAACCTCAGATAGAATAAACACCAGTATTTCTTATCCCATGGAAATCGGTCGTATAAACATAGGATAACGTTATCCCTGGTTCTTATGGATACCACGTAAACACAAACGATGTTTTGTTATTCATACGTTTGACAGATGTCAATCAAGTATTTCAACATCACTGTCCGAATCAAAAATAACATTTATGTCATCTAACATCGTGAAAAATGCAAATTAGAAGGCAGAAATAATAACAATATTGAATAAAAATAGTCCAACAAGAAGATAATTTTATTGTGCCAATACCAACCTAAAGTGATTTAACGTAATACCTGCTATAACTATCTGACAGATAAAAATGCATTGTAAAAGACAGTCTTCTTTATCGAAGGTATAATTGCTAGGATAAAGTTATACCTCCGATAGCTATACCATAGTTTATCCATCAATTGTAAAAGCGGGCCTAAATAAAGTCTAATCTAGTTGTCATTGGACATACTATAAAGACAAAATATTTGTTATATAACAATGTTTTTTAAATATTATCAGTCCAAAATTTTATCTACTTGTAGCTGTAAAGTGCGAACGGAAGCATCCTCATAAAAACTTGTAACTACCCCATGAAACGATTATTGGTCAATAAATATTTAGTGATATATTCTTCCCTAGTGGGTACAGCTGATCCCAAATTAGTAACGCGTACCGCGCCTCTGGTGACGCTGGTGATAACTAAGCACAGCAGCTTCAGGTCGAAATGCGAGAGCCAAGCAGCCTCTAGCCCCGCGGTATTTAACTTCAGTCTTGCAAGTTTGTTAGGAGTAAATAATGTCAGGAGCGCACGGGCAATTTAATAGTAATATTTGAGAAAACGGGATTACCACTCCCCTCTCCGCGTGGGAGTCGCCCCCTATTTTATATGAACGTCGTAATTAAATAAATTAGGGAGCGAGTAGCGAGTAGGCGAGGCAAAGTGTGCTGTGCGCGCTTGGCTGTTGTTTCCGTCTGACAGACAGAGGTTAATCAGATCGCTGTTCCAATGTTTTCATCCACACTCGGATGTTTGCTGAAATGATCTGCTGTGGTATGGCTGTTGTCTCTCGACTCAGATTTTGCCTAATTTGATAGTTAGTCGCGGGTGATGGTTAAGTTTGAGAACAGAACAATACACATAATTTGCTACTGTTTGTTTGTGTTGATTCTGATTAAACAATTTTGATTTAATTCCATTATAATTGACGTATAACTAGAATAAATGAGATGTTTCCCGCACGATTTGAATAAGTGCATTTATTGAAGTTTCAAGTTTTTGACGCCCCCTCGAAGATATTTTCAGTTTGACATACATACATTGGAACAAGGCGAGGGTAAGAGCAGTAATAGATAAATAACTTTTTATAAACTTTTCTAAATTATAGTTTCAATATTCATATTTTAACTCTGTTTATCTATTTAAGTCAGAATTCAGTTTATAAACTCTTTTCGTATTATGATAATCACGACATAGTCCTGGGATAAACATGTAAGAGTCTAGATTAGTTTGTCGCGTCGGGCAGACGTGTCTTGTTTTTGGACATGTAGTGTCTTTTAGTTTGAGGGCGACGCCCGCCCGCTGGGTTACAAAATGTAACAGTTTAGTACTTGCTTAGTTGTGTTAGTCATGGTTAGTTTAATTCATAGTTAATAATAAGTTATAATAATCATGTCAATAAAGTTAGTAGTTTTTAAAAACCAAGTAGTGTCCATGTCCGTAGTGTTCATAAAGTAAAAGTGCAAGTTTATGTGTGTTCTTCCTTCTCACGGCTTCTTTCTCAGCGAAATCCTTATCACCAGTCAGTAAGAGTCAGTGTATCATCGTTGGAGCCAACAAGTAATCATCTACTCTGCACCGCCCTCGTGTTACAACATACATACACAAAATCGCGCATTTCCCATATAACATGAACCACCAAAATAATCACTCTCTCTTTGAACAATATTCTTACTAACCTAACAACAAATATTCCTCTCTTAACATATTAAAGTGACCGATTTTCGGTAGCGAAATACCGCAACCGGACCACAATAATAGTTACGAAACAATCATCCTTCGCCACACATTCCTGTCTAAGCACACTTCTTTCGCCTCGGCCACATTCATAATCGCATTCATACACGCTCTTCTTCTCTTCTCACTCGGAAACTTTCTCTTTTTTAGCACCTTATCAATCACATCCATCCACTTACACACTGGATGGCCACGCAATCGGACGCCCTCAATTTCACCAAGATATATACGCTTTACAAGCCGTTCACTCTTATTCATTCTTTCCACATGACCAGACCATCTCAACTGGCTCATTCCTACTTTCTTAACAACATTCTTCCTAGCCATACATTCTTCATACACCAAATTATTCCTCACGCGATCTCGTCTTACATGTCCACATACACCACGTAAATACCTCATTTTCAGTTTGAAACTTCATATAATGTAAAGTAAAGGCCAAAACTCAAATTGGCCATTTTTTAAAATTATTACACCTTCTTTGTAGAATTTGTACAAAATACATAAAATTGACGGAAGGTAATGTGCTGGCCACATCAGATTTTCTAACTCTATATCCATTTAATATGAAGTATAAAATGCATTCAAATCGTATAGAGAATAAAATATTCTTTAATATTTATAATAACATTAAATGTGAAAAAATAATATTTTACATCGTTTTTTCAAGAAAAACTGTTAAAATCTTCAAATGAGGGTACTTTCGATTGACCAATTATAACCAAAATCTAATCAGCTCTTCGCATAGATGTAACGAAGAGGAATACGAAAGAATTATAATTTTTGGAACACAGACACACACACACACACCCACACACACACACACACACACACATATATATATATATATATATATATATATATATATATATATATATATATATATACACACACATACAGACATCATCGTAAAAATAGTAAAACCGTACTCTAAGGACCCTAAAACGTGTTTATTCATCAAAAACTCACCAGCGAATTCTTTACCTAAAGGTGACGGAAGATAAAAATTTTGATAGACAGATGTCAATATCAAGTGCAATTGACATAGTATGTTTGTGTTATAATTTAATGCAAATAGAAAATCAATTGTAAAAAATCTGATGTGGCCAGCATATTACCTTCCTTCAGTTCCATATATTTTGTACAAATTCCATACAGAAAGTTTCTTGGACAACATTCCACATTTCAAGTACATTACCTTCTGTCAGTTCTATGTATTTTGTACAAATTCCATACAGAAAGTTTTATGTACCTAAGAGATTCTATATTTCCTGTAAAATTATGTCAATTGTACTTGACACTGACATCTGTGAATCAGCATTTTCTTAATATGGTATAGCGGTTTCCATATCCATGGTTATAGAATAGCTAGCTGCTTTATGAAATATAATTTCTTTATAATTTTGTAACTATATCCATTAAATATGAAGTATACAATGTAATCAATTCAAAAAAATCCGATTGTCACAAATTAGAGGCCGGAGAGTGTTACATTTTATATGTATATTTATCTTCGTAATCTAATTCATCGCAAATATTTGACGATATAAAATTAGATATCTAATTAATCATTCAATGTTTCCGTATTCAAGTTGCATTTTTTGTTGAAAACAAATTAATTAACCAGATATGTAAACACGAATGTCTGCCAATGTAAACAACATTATATAATTAATTTTGATAACGTAAAACAGGTTCATTTCAGGAAATAAGAGCAGGTTTGGGTTCATGTACAAAACGGGATCGCTTTTGTTATGTTTAGTTGTTATACAAAGTTTTCGGTTTCGAAACATATAATGAAACCTATATAGATAACGTATATGAGCCCATATTTTATTAAATGGCAGATTATTTGAATAACATATTCAGCTTATGTCAACTATATTTAAATTAGTCAAAAAAAAAAAAAAAAATATGTAGAACCTTCTCACCATTTGCGGAAGTTGTATACAGTATATTTTTCAAAAGATGTTTGATGAAGGTTATCTTTAAATTGTATGAATTAAGATTTTAGCTCTGGCCATTCTGTCAAATTCAATAGCGTCATTTGCTAAGTTTTTATGAGCGTACATAAGATACTATTATTATTTTATTATTATAAAAATATATGTTACAGTAAAATATACAGACGAAACTGACACTTGCCGACAACAATACGTTGCCAACAAATAGAAGAAAATAATTTGCGGCTGCTTGCATAACGGAGTTACAAGACTTTTTAATCCACCAATCCCGGAAGGATATCTTGAGGTGTAATGATATTATTACAAAATAAAACTGGTTGCTATGTTTTAAAAATACTACTAGTGAGTTACAAAATTTGTTTGACTTACTGTAATTTTGACATTTTAGAGTTGACTTTTCACTGTCAACAAATTTAGGTTAGCGAAGGTGTCATCCGAGATCATCATTTATATCGTACAGTGCAACGTGTTGTAGCAGCTGTGTAAAATCTGTTAAACGAAAATATTATTGTCATTTGATCTGGCATAACTTGACCGGTCTCATGCGTCCTTGCGATGGCTCTCAATATCACTTTATGATACACTAGATTTCTATCCAGAAAATGTTCCGAATAGACTCGTGCTGCCTCTCTGGCGTTACGTCCACATTCTCCGAAAATTATAATCATTTCTAAGTAATCAGTGGCTGAATACATGGTAAGAATTTGCTTTTTTTATTCACCTTGTCATATTTAATTTGACACTGACATTTTTCGAAAACTACAGTCGCCCACACATTTTAAAGAAGATTTGATTTGTATAAAACTATAGTAACGTAAAATTATGGCAAACACACGTTAAAGGTGTAGGTCTCTGATTGGTCAATTTTAAGACGTCTTTCTCGAATATCTTTTAAGCAAGATTTTTTTTTTCTTCGAAATTACACATCCGAGTGCAGTCTCGTGTTTCCTCATTCGCTCTGGGGCGTGAGTTGTGAGACAGCCTGTATAGTGAAAAACAAGATACTGACAGTGTCATTGATATAACGTAAGATAAAGACCCGGCAGATGCACATTAATGCTAAAAATTTAAATTATTACTTACAAGCAGATGTTTACTTCCATTCAGCTGATTTTGACATGGTTGTCAACGTGACGTACACGTACTCTATTCGTACGGCTATGAATCAAGGTAATATATCTGAATTAATAAATAAACTTATGTTACAGTATTTTCAACAACCAGCATCGTTTTAAAATGGAATGTCCTAACATAGTGGAAACAATATGAATTTTTGAAAGACAATATTATATCCATCCTTATCGCACACGCTTCGAGTCATTGGAAATGAGAGAGATAAATGTACTCGTATGTCAATTTGTTAATTTATTCATGGTAAAGATGATCTTAATCGGACATATATAAAAAATATTGAAATTTGGTTGTTGGAAAAGTAGTTCGGCCAACTATTCTTATGATGGGTCAAGTATCATTTCTTGCACTATAAAATCTTTTATTTAAATTTAATACAAAAATGTTTTTTTTTAAATGAAGGCTAATTTACGAAATGTGTAAATAAATATTTGTAATAGATAAATTAGTCGTTTCCGTGGAATGATATAATTTGTAGGTGGCAATCTGGCGGGCTTAAAAGCGCTTCGCTATCCGACTCCGACGCCTGAGCTGACGCTGAGCGTAGCCTAGTGGCGTCGGCGTCGGATTCGGCATCGTGGCGTTGACAATGGGACAAACCTCTCCAGCACCAGACAAATCTCTAGTTAATCTTCCGTGTAGTGTGAGCTTAATTCTCAATTGAAAGCTTTTTTGTTGAAAGAAATCCCTAAGTGTATTAAATCACACTGCAGATTGAGCACTTTCAACCTAGCTTTTTATTGTAATACTAAAACAAATTAATGCCAATCTATTTTCAAATGTAAAGTCAGTCAGCTCGCTTAAATTACAATCTAACGTGACCTTATGACAATATTTCACAATTTATTTCAAATTTACTGTTAACTCATTGTTACTATTGTGACCTTAAAAATTGTTTATTTTGTATTGTTGATATTCAGTAGATTAGATTATATTTATTCTTGCCAAATAGGTTTCGAATCTGTTTTCTACCTCCCGCTACCCTTGATAAGGGAGGTATAGGGATCGTGCTAAAAATCGCATATCGAGATTTTGGTAA
The DNA here is from genome assembly GCA_963082715.1 of Harpalus rubripes. Taxonomy (NCBI): domain Eukaryota; kingdom Metazoa; phylum Arthropoda; class Insecta; order Coleoptera; family Carabidae; genus Harpalus; species Harpalus rubripes. Next base: position 59,398,961 of record OY720451.1, read on the forward strand.
ATGACCACGTTTCAAGGTCCTTAGAATCCAATTTTAACATTTTCACGATGATGTCTGTGTGTATGTGTGTGTGGATCCTCCACTCTAACTCAAATACTATCATTCAGAAAATTTTGAAATCTTGTATTTCGAACTGTTTCTGTATTGGAAAGAGCCCATTAGTTTTGGTGAAAAACCGAAAATTTACTAGAAGCTCAAAATAGTTTTTCTTCGAAAAATACCCTTAAATGTTATTTTTTCGAGATTAATGTTATTATAAAAATTAAAGATTATTAAATTTTCTATAGATTTGCTTTAATACTTTTTCTATATACGCAGTTGTTAAAATATATGTAATTGACAGATAAATGTCTATCAAAGAACTGGTCATTTCAAAATAATATTAGTAACGTTTTAAAAAGGAAAAAGTAAATAGAACAATAGAAAAGGAATTCAATACAGTGTCCAGCATAAGTAAATATGTAGGTATGTATTTAGATTAATAAAAATTAACGATACACAAAAATAATTAAGCTAATCCTCGTTTTCGGATTAGTGAATTCTATTCTATCCCGGTACTTAAAATTTGATCTTCATTTTATTATAGTTCCGGTGGCTCAATGGTTAGAGCAACGCCTCTCGTCATGAGTGCCCTCGGGGCTCTGGATTCGAGTCTCACTAAGGCATGGATGTGTGTGAATGTGAACCCACTCTGTAATTGGGATTTAATCCTGTTGAGGGGTTTAAAAAAAGGTAGTTACTTGGATTAGATTAGACTAAAATAAGGATTAACTTAATCTTTTTTGTGACTCGGGCTGTAAATGACGGAAGGTATTGTGTTGGCCACACCAGATTTTTTATTTAACTATGTTTGTAACAAAAAAAATATTTCAAAATCAAATCAATATTACTATAATCCAATGTAGCGGATCGCGGGGCCCCTAAAAGGCGCGGGGCCCATAGGTAATTGCCTATTCTGCCTATTGACTACGGCTTCAAACATCATCCCTCTTATTTTGAGATATTTTTGAAATTTTCTTGCCTCATTTTTTGATATACTAAAAGCTTTGTGGGTTGATTGTTTTTACTGAAATGGGTATTCTAAATATCTGAGTAGTTGTATAAAATTAAATTTCTTTAAAAATCACAATAATGGTATCACCATCGTATGGGAATTGATTTTTTTTATTAAATTCATTACATAAGAGTATAATATCAGATTATGACTCAATTACAAATATAATAGAATTTTATCAATGGATTATATTTGTTTTAAATTCCAACATGATATGAAGTGCATTGGCGAAAGCAGCCAAACTAGCATTGTTCAGATTGCAGAGAATCTGGTATTGTTCGTGTTGTAAAAATGTGATTACAAATTAAAACACAAAATAGACTCACGATAACAACGGCTACAAAAGCCTAAACCAATTTGACATTTAATGTAGTCGTATTGTTCCACCAAATATCGAATACAAGTAAGCAATGGCAATGGCAACATATTCAGCTGAAATGATTCATAAAGTAAAACAGATAACAGCACAGATTCATTTGTTGTACGTGAATGATTACGTGCTGTTGACAATGTACACTCATTTTCAAAAATAGTTAATTAAAACGGAATAATCCACTCTATAAGTGTACACTATACTATAATTATATATGCGAACCTTGGACCTTGAGGGTAGTGATGCACACGAGGCGAGACGAGAAATATAAAATATCGATCTCGTCTCGTTTTCGGATCTGTAATCTCGATCTCGGTCTCGTTCTCGTACATTTTTTTGGGTCTCGTCTCGTTCTCGCACGAGACTCTCGCTATAAAAATAAGCGCTTGAGCACTACGTATATACGTAACAGTTTAACTACAAGAGACAAGTTCGCACCAATCGCACCGTTTTCCGTGTATTTACAGTCGTATAAGTGTAATTATAATAAAGAAACGAAATACTAAATTCTGGTTACCAAATTTTCAATACGAACATAATGTTTATTCATTTAAGGTCACCAGAAAATGTGATAAGTTAGGAAGTAATTTAATTTACCTCCAAAATATCTAATTTATCACCAAATTGTGGTCTCTAAACTATTTCAATACGAACATCTGTTAATATATTCTGCCATTAGTAAAACGAATTAAACATTAAAAAATGTTTTTTTTTGTAAATAAAAGTACCTACATATTATCATTAAATATATGCAGATATTTAAGTAAGATCTAGTCATAAAACACCGCTACACTGGTAACCCACCGACAACCAATCACTCCGCTTCTCTCCGTATTGGCTTCCATCAACTTTTATTATGACATCCTTTACTTTTCAGGGGCTACAAGAATTTTATTAACCGTGGTTTTAACGGGTGAATTAGGGGCTGAAATATTGGAGAAAACTAGTTGTATTGGATGCAAAACCGATTTTGTCTTTATTTTGCAATTCCTTGCTCTGAGACCGATACCAATCGACTCTTGATAGACTCAAAAAAATAAAGAAAATTCATATAATTTTCACATTGACGTGTTCTATACACGAATTAGAGTTGACTCCATTCCTTGTGCGGTGTATTTTTAATTGAATTTATGAATCAAAGCTATAAAGTTATAAATACTTTTTATTGCGAGACTGTCGCGAGAATCTCGCGAGATTTCTCACTTCTTGCAGTTGTTATATCGATCTCGCCACAAATTTTTAACTACAATCTCGTTCTCGTTGGGGAAGATTGCGTGGAAAGACAGAAAGATAAGTGTAAAGAAATTTAAGAGAAATATGAAAGAGGAAGGCTAACTGGACTGATGATATTGTCAGGGCCGTAACTAGAGATTGAATCCTAGGACTTAAGATCGGGCTTGCTTTTGTTTTTGTGCGAGTAGAGATTTCCCATCGCTTGGATGAAAAAATTACAAGTTTGGATTGTATTATGATGATTTATTTCATCTTGTAGAACCCATACCTCAGTTTTTTCATACTTCTCAGACAAGTGTCTTTAAAGATCTATCTGCCAATCACATTTTCCATTCGACAGGCAAATCTGGGATAGACCATCGGCGATCTTCTGTAATAAGTGCCCGTAGAGCACGGTCATCCCTTTTCGCAATCATCGAAAAACGCCTAGTTTTTACGTTTGTCTCAATATTTCCGGTATCTTTAAACTGCAAAATTAAGTTTCTCGTCGTTCCTGACGAATTCTTAAGTTTTTTACAATTTTTTGCTCAGAAAGCCCAGTTTATGCGCTATAATAATAGAATTTCGGATATTAAAGGATAAAAACTTTCCGCGAACCTACTTTTTTAACAATCGTACTGCATTAACATGTTAACAATAAATTTTAATTGGTTTCTTAATGAAAAATAAATAATTTGAAGAAAAAAATGCATCTTTGTGTTGATCAAGATATAAACATTTAATTCTAATTCTGCGTTCCAGTTATGGTCCAATTGATATGCGTCAGACATAATGTTGTCTTTATTTTGTTTTTTACAAATATTGTAATTGTAATATACATTAAATACTGTTAATTAATACTAAAAATATATAGTCCATTCGCCAAGACGAAAGAATATGGAACTAAGACGAGAGAATATGGAACTAATTCTTGAACAGACCCAAATCGTTATGCTGGCCAAAAGAGGATAATTTTGGAGCCGAAATTACCTTTTCAAGTAGTTATATTTTTTTTAATAATTTGCGAAAAATGAAGGGGACGGGGTGCAATTTTATATTTCGCCGCAGGCGCAAGAATAGCTAGTTACGGCCCTGGATATTGTATTCAGTAAATTATAATTGATGGGAAACTACATGGGACAAAGTGAAGAGGAAAAGAAAATTTGAAATGTCAACAGATATTATTAATAAATGCTTTTTGCATATGTGGTGGAAAATTTGGAAATACAGTAGATGCTGAGTCTGGTTTTAATCTTATTATATATGTTCCAGGCATTTTAATAACAGAATAGTAAATATTGTATTTTTGCTGAAAATCACGGTATGTCAAAGTTTCAGGAACATAAAGCAAATAAAAAAATCTGATGTGGCCAACACATGACCTCCCGTCAATTCCATATTTGAAATAGCTATGAGCTTTAATTAAAGTATCACTTCCAGTTGATCGTTTGTAAACAAAATCTATTTTATTGTTCCAATAAATAGAAAAGTCTGTAATACCAAATTTTGGATTATATTTTATGTTTTTCCTCGAAAATCTATTAAGAGCACCAAATTAAGTACCACTTCTGGTTTATCATATAGGTATTATCAAAATATAGTGTTGTTTCAAATTATACACGTGTTTTAAATTCCAAATTTGAGAAGTTTTGGAACATGTCTCAATATATTTTTTCAAGAAAATTGGTTTATAGCTTTCTGTAAAGTATTACTTCCGGTTTATTCCTTTTAGAAAACATCTAGTATGTCGTTCTCATTAATATAAAAGTCTTAAATAATTTATTTGAAAAGTTTTGAATTGTATCAATTTATTTTTCACGAAAATATTTTCAGAGTATATCATAATATATTTTTAACAAGGATCTGTTCAAAGCTTCAAGTAAAATATCACTTCTGGTTGATTAATTTTAGCCAAAATCTAATATGTTGTCTCCCATGATATAAAAGTCTTAAATATTAAAATTAAAAAGTTTTGGATTATATTTTAATATGTTTAAATTTAAATATTCTTGAAGCTGGTAGAGTTAATGTTTAGGAATGGTATTTATTGGATAGAGCTTCAATTGTTATTATATTCCTTTTTTATTCATAATAACAGTACATATGGAATAGTTTTTACATTGGCGACGTTTCGACCAAGGTTATGGTCATTTTCAAGCCAGAAAAGTAGACAAAATTTATAAAAAAGTTACATTGTTAAAATTTAGTTCTAAACTTATGTTTCATTTTCACAATTGACTGTCAACAAGCGTTACTTCACCTGTCCTAATTTTAATTCAAGACCAACGTTGGTTTTGAAACTAAATTTTAACAATCTAACTTTTTTATAAATTTTGTCTACTTTTCTGGCTTGAAAATGACCATAACCTTGGTCGAAACGTCGCCAATGTAAAAACTATTCCACATGTACAGTTATTATAAATAAAAAAAGAATATAATAACAATTGAAGCTCTATCCAATAAATACCAATCCTAAAAACTGTTATGGGTTTTAAGTAAAGTATCACTTTCAATTATCCAATTTTACCCAAAATCTAATCAATTATATGAATGCACGAAGCTTAAATACGGAAAATAGATATATTTGGAAGTTTGTTATAAGAGTTATAGTGGACGAAAAAATCGTCATACACACACATACATACACACACACACACACACACACACACACACACACACAAACACATCATCATCATCATCATCATCATCATCCTCATCGTAAAAATAGTAAAACCGTGTTGTGGGGACCCGAATTCGTGCTTATTTACTGAAAATTTGCCATTGAATTTTTGGCACGGTTACATTACATCCCTTACCTACAGTATGACGGGATGTAAAAATGGCAACAAATTTAAATCCGGTATTCTTAGTGGGACACTTATACTGAACATCCTTGGTAAAGACCGAATGTCATAGAAAATAGCCTGTGTCCTTCCCGCATGTATATTTCATTAGGTGCTTAATTTTCTGGTTAATTTAATCCTCTTTGAGGAAGTAAATTTCTAGTCGACTTTCCACATTTGTCGCTTGTCATGTAGTAGGCCGGTTGCATATTCGAAGGCCCGCACCCGCCATGTATCAAAGCAGTCATGCGTAGCCTTAACGTATCGCATTGAAACACCGCGGGCGCAACGAGGCGTCCTTGAGTTTATGTGCTAGAAAATGCCAAGCCAATAGGCCGTGAGTAATCAGGAATCGGCGATCAAGCGAGCATTCGTGCCCGATCGATTTAAAACAAATACCGTTTGTGAATTTGATACCGTAACGAGCTAGAGCAAGTGCACTGCCGCTGCCGGAGATCCTTCTGATGTTGATGTGCACTTGGATACACTCGCATTGCGATTTGCGATCGGGATTTGATCGTCTGTTCGCTTTAGATGCGCGGACGGCACGAAGACGGATACTAACATTGGGACGGAGGAAGCATTAATGGAATGGATACGAATACGGATGTGGATACGAAACGATGCTGGACAACTACCGAATGGAATTCTAGGCCGGACTTAGAAAGATTAATGTTCACTTCAGAGACGCAATTCACTTTCATTCACTTGACAACTAATTTCACTACTTTAACAACACAAAGTAATTGAGGTTTGTTCGATGAAAAATAGATCTAGCATATTATAAGGCGGAGCTGGGCAAGTTACTTTTAAAATGTAACTAGTTACAGTTACATATACCTAAAAAAAGTAACTAAGTTACTTAAGTTCCAGTTACTTTTGTGAAAGAACTAAGTTATTTACTAGTTACTCATTAAAAGTAACTTAGTTACCTTGAGTTACTTTCTAACTACTTTTAATGGAGTGAAGTATAGACTTAGACTGTTGACTTAGATATTCTGTAGTATACACATATCAGGGAGTTTTTGCACTAACTACATTAACGTAAATTTTAATGTTATTGCTTGAACCATAGATGCTACTTTCAGGTAGCATCTATGCATCTTTAAAAAAAATTTAATCATGCATAGATGCTGCTTTCAGGTAGTATCTATGCACCTTAAAGAAAAATTTTAATTGTAGGTAGAATTTAATGGTGATATCACTAAGGGCGTATAAATGACCGGTAATGATGACATATTTATACCGAGCGGGCGTTTACTAGGCGTCACCTCACGGACACTTATTGCTGGCATGGAAAGTGCACTACAGTTGTTCATTTGTGTCATTTAAAATTCGAAATATTTCTTCTCGCATCGATCGGGATCGAACCCAGATACACAGACTCGCAAACAGATATTCCAGCACGCGGCCACGAAACAATGAGACCCAATAATAATATATAGTTCTGAATAATAAATATTTATGATATTACTTTTAATGAGGAATTCGTAAAGCCTTAAAAAACATAGTGAACAAAAATATGAATTTTTTATTAGAGAATATTTATTTTTCTTTTGATGAAGATTACTTTTAAAAGTTTAAGAAAAAGAAAAGATTAAATTCAAAGGACGCATTGTTAAATATCTAAAGTACAATGGAAGCATGATCTCAAACTGAAATGTAAAAAAGAATTTCAAGAATTCTTTAGCTGTATTATTCTCCTGTAAATTCTTATTATTTGAAACGTAAACAAATTTATTTTTTAATATTTTATTTCAGTGAACTCTTCTTCTTTACAAATAAATTCTTTATTTCTGGAATTTGTCTTGTTTATATTTTCTTTTATTATATATTTGGATTTAATTGTGTACAATTTAAAATACAGAGATGTATGCACCTATTCAACATATTTCATCGTACTCAATACAATTATAAAGCTAGATGTTGCCTTCCCAATTTCCAACATCAATCTTTCCTGTCATACGCTACATCTTCTTTCAGATTCAGTTGTTTCATAGTTCCTCTCACCCCCTCATTCCAAGATTGGTCGTCATTTCTTCTTCTTTCCTGGTTGTACCCACTGGAATATACGCTTTGGCCAGCGATTTACCTCCATCCTCATTAAGTGACCGAACCATTTCAGAGATTTCGCCTCTATTCTATTATAGTTAGTGTGGTTTAATTACAACAGTTTCTTCTGCGTTTAGTATTTGTGACTTGTGTCTTGGACTACAGTATTGCCGCAATGTCTAATTACCGTATAGGCTGATTTATTTTATTGACAGTTCTGTGTATTTTTTTTACAAAACATAACTACTTTAATATTTACAATTATTTATATTAACTCATGTCATTCGTGCCTGGAAGAGATGAGTTGACAATCACTTGACTATCAAGGGACAGGATCGACATTTGATCGATTTTAAATTCAACGTAAATATGAACATTCTCAGTAGTGCTACCGTTATAGTACTAAAATAAACTACAATTATTTCAAATAATTTTATATTCCCTAAAAGGAATAAGTATTGACTTAGATATAAAAATAAATTTCATTAATATATAATAATAAAATAGCTATTATCATACCTGGGAATGTTATGTATATTATAACTGCCGCAGATCTAAGGCTTGTTATGATTAATAACATCCCTGGTTTGTTCAATAGTTTATCGGTTTCAGAAAATGAAGACTATTAATAAATATTATATTTTGAAATTCTTCTGTTAATGCTTTCAGAATGCTATGGTTAACAGACATATCAATATGACAAATATACAAATTATGTGCTTTATTCCTTATGTTTATTATTTTAGAATAAAGTAAACCGTATTTAGAACGATACACTAACGTTATCTGTATGTATTAATGAAGAGCATTATACTTTCATTTTATTTTATTTTCTTTTTGTAGACTGTTGTTGACAAGTCAGTATGGTAATAATATTACCATACAAATACAGTTATTACTTAGTTACCAGCCTACTTTTGTACATGTAAACAATGGATTAATATCCTGAAACCGGTAAAATAAATAACACCCAATCGGCCTAATTCACTAAGATAGTTGTTAACATAGATGTTACGTAACAACTGAGAGTTTACAACGATTTTTAGCAACTCTTGTAATAACTGTCATTCAATTGGTATTCAGTAAATACATAATTAACGACATTGTTGAAACGGTCGTTCTGAGCAATCGTTGTTAAATATAGCAGTGTAGTTATTAACAAGTGAGTTAAAAAGCATGTCGATTCTTAATATTTGTACATATTTCTACTCTATTCACAACCTAAAGTGATAGATTTTTATTCGTTTGATGTTTGAGTTTTTAATAATGAGTGATAAATTTGGGGTGCAAGTATTATATATTCTTTAATGGTAGATTTCAAGATAATTTTGGACTAATTAAATAACAAAGCTAGTTTTGCATTTCAGTTTCGATAGCTACTAGTTGAAAATTTTGCAAATTGAAATTTTGCCCTGTAATCTCTTAAGACCCATAGTTAGGCGTAGAAATTAAGTGTTGGGAGAATCTGATGAAGTTCTCCAGTTTAGTATACATGTATATTCAATTCGATGCGATCGCTTTCGAAATTTCAAAAATCTTATCATCAGGAAAGACGCATGACTAGTGATGGGTCAATTCTCGAAATTGAATGAGGAAATTCCCGGGAATTTTCAGGGAAATTCCCAAGTTTTTTTTTTTTGAAAATTATCCAAGTAATTTCAAATATTTCGTAGCAGCACAATATTTGTTGACGTAGTAAGAGTAGGTAACAGGCAGGCATAAGTCACAAACATGCAAAGCATAATAACAGGCGCCAAGGTATAATATTATCTAAAATAAAATTTCAAAATAAAAATCCGGGAAAAAAAGTCAAGATATTTTTCCCTGCAAATCGTTGTGCAGGAATTTCCGAGAATTTTCCCGGGAAAAAACAAAATTCCTTGCGGGATTTTTTTTGTAGTACATCACTACGTATGACCATCGTCTAGAAGTTCTAGCAGTAAAAATAATAGAAATTTGACATTGTTGAAATGGCTGTTTAAATTTAAATGTGTAAGATAAATGAAAATACATTTTAAAAAATTGAATTTAGTTCTTTTCGGGAAAGAATCTGAAAATTTGTTCAACATTAACAATTAAAATATTTAAGTTTGGAATAAATGTAAATGTAAATCTTGTAACATGAGACCTTCGGACATATACTGACTCAGTATGCTTGAAGCATGAGACACCATCCAATTCAGGAATTAAACGACACTTGCTGAGTTTGAATATCTCTGTAAATTTTTTTTCCCGATTTCAGTATCGGGTATGGATTACTAACATCTCGCAAATTTCTTAGCTTAAGTCTAAAATCTTGTTTGTATATATATATATATATATATATATATATATATATATATATATATATATATATATATATATATATATATAATTATTGGGCATGTAGGTATATATTAGTTTATAAATAGTTCACTTTTGCTGTCGTTCCTCTATTTCCAGTAAAAGTTTATTTCCTAACACAAAATTTTCAAGAAAAACCATTTACCAACGATTGTTCAATACTAACAACGAGAGAAATGCAGTTGTTAGATTAACAACTCGACGTAACGACTAGTTGTTAAATTTTAGCAACTTGATGCAATAGTGAATTGGGATTTTGAACTTAGCAAATAACATTGAAATTAAGAACTGAAAATGGTTGTTAATTTTAACAATTTAGCTTAGAGAATAATTTCAAACATTTTATATTTCATTTTATAAGGTGTTTTTCAGGTCGATGACGTGCGTTTTCTGCTTACTCGTTTTTAGTATATAAATATTTGTTAGAGGCGATATATGTTTTAATATTAATAAATAGTATGGATTCTCTAATATTCATTGTTCAGGGACCACACATGCTTGCTTAGTTAAATAAATGCAAACAATACGAAGTAAGATTAAGAATATGTTATTCATTATATTTTCCACTCCAGTTCCATAGTCTGTTTTGTTTCTTGTGCCCAAGTTGAATTAATCCAGTACGGAAAACACAGCGTCTAAATAACCGTGAATGTAATAGTGAAACGGAAAATGAGAAAGTAGTTCCCTGCGACGACACAAACACCAAACAACATAGGTCTGAGATAAGCCGTGGGACAGAGGCAAACCTAACGTACTGCTAGAACGGACTGTTGAATTAGCAGAGTAGTAGCGCACAGCTCCGGAAAATTCCCTCGGTATCAGCTGCTGTTATCATCCAGCCGACGAACACACGCGGTTATGGATAAAAACTAAACGCTTCATTTTCTACGGAGTGACTCTAAAGCTATTGTGCATCGCAGAGATGACAATGTAGCATGAACGGTGTCTAATCTAATACAAACACAATGGTTGTGTTGAACTCTTCAAGTATTAAAAATTTATTAAATAGTCTGAAGCTGTTTAATACAGCGGACACGATTTTTTTAAATAGCTTGGTTGAAATGGTATTCTTGCTATTTTATACTTTCAAACTCTTGAATCAAATTAGGGTTTGTTTATATCAATTAAAATCGAACTAAAGCTATTATAATTACCCCTTAACCTTAAAATTAATTTTAACAAAAACTATACACGTATTTCGAGAACTAAGTTCTCATCATCAGTAATACAACAAGTGAAAGTTAAACAGAGTAGTCAAGATTAGTCAACATGTCAACCATGCCAGAGAGGTCCTAACAACTAACAGTCAGAGTTGTTAGGACCTCTGACATGTTGAGTAATCTTGACTACTCTGTTTAACTTTCACTTGTTGTATTACTGATGATGAGAACTTAGTTCTCGAAATACGTATATAGTTTTTGTTAAAATTAATTTTAAGGTTAAGGGGTAATTATAATAGTTTTAGTTAAATTTAACCTTAGACTCCATATATTATTAATTTTTACAATTAAAATCGAATAAACGTTTTATTACCAAGCTGTGGATCATCTGTTTTAAAAAAAATCTGATGTGGATAACACAATACCTCCCGCCATTTAATTTTTGTTAATTTAAATATAGATACTTACATATTTACTTATGCTGGAAACTGTATTAAGTTCCATTCCTTATAACTGTGGTTCGATTTCCTATTTTCTTTGTAAACCATTTTTAAAACGTTACTATTATTGATTGATTAGTTCTTTGACATTTATCTGTCACTTACGTACATTTGAATAACTGCGTAATTTTATAAATTTATCCATAATATATGTAGAAAAAGTATTAATGCAAATCTGTAGAAAATTTAATAATCTTTAATTTTTATAATAACATTAATCTCGAAAAAATAACGTTTAAAGGTATTTTTCGAAGAAAAGCTATTTTGAGCTTCAAGTGCCATTTCCTGTTATCCGATTTACACCAAAATCTAATGGGCTCTTTCCTTAATAGAAAAAATTCGAAATACAAGGTTTAAATTTTTTCTGAATGATAGTATTTGAGTTAGAGTGGAGGATCCACACATACATACATACAACATGGTGTATACACACACACACACACACACACACACACACACATATATATATATATATATATATATATATATATATATATATATATATATATGAACTCTTATTTTTATAATTAAATAAGAACTATTAAATACATTCAGTTTTGTAGCTGGAAAATGATGCACTCAGGCTACGGTTTCTTATACCGGCTAATTTTTGCACTACTAGAACATAAGAGAGATTGACAAATCTAGGATAAAAACATTACTAGACGGTATTTCTTATGACCACTACTGGCGATAATGTCAATCTCCAACTGAAGAGGATCTGTTCCAAACAATGTGTCGCTGGAATGTGTTTTATATGTTTTAACAATATGTATTCTGTATGTTCCTAACACGAAATAAATTCAAAAGTCAAAATAGATAATAAAGTGTGTGTGCGTGTCATAAAGTGTCAGGTGTCAACTAAAATGGTAAAAAGAGAACGGGGAAAAATTACTTAGAAATAGACAAAGCAAACATCTTGAAGATAAATAAATGTAAAAATAATACATGAGATGAAATGTATAATGAATTTAATTTAATTAATGTTGACGTGTCAAATTTATTTTACGGAATAAAATTTACTTCTTCAAACATCGTTGGAGTAATTTATTCTATAGATTTATTTAGCTAGTATTTTTATTCTTGTTTTGACGAAAATCTCTGGAATAAAGTATTTTACTTCAAGAGTAAATTTTGCTTTGCTAGGGTTTTACTTTACATTGAAGTATGAAATATAACGCTGTAATATAATAATAAATAACTAAGAACTACACTAAAGAACCAAAAATCACGCTGCACTATAAGTCAAGTCAGAGAAATACTATATTATTAGTACCCAAACACAGAACACAAGCATTTGAGCAAACAACTGATTATGTTGGTATAAAAATATATAATGCCTTACCAGTTAACTTAAAAAAAACAATCTCATAAAACAATCATTAGAACTCTAAAAAGTATCCTAATACAAAAAGAATATTATAATATTGTTGATTTCTATTCGGACTGTGCAAATAACCGATTGTATCTTGACAACTATAAAATGTAAACAATACTCCATCGTTGTATTAGTGAGTGTATTTACAAGTAGGATGTTGCGCTGCGCTTTGTCACGCTAGCGTACGTTTTTTATTTTCTGTGTGATTTGTTTTTTACCTACGTTTTATTGTAGTAATTTCGCATTTTCCCATTTTCTATTATTTCATGAGAGGTTTATCTCAAGATTTATCTCACATCAGTGTACATATTTATTTTTTTTTGGTTTTTAATATCTATATTTTTCAATTTGTTATTATTTTTTCTTATGGTCTGTTTCACCACTGCAACTTAAACTAACAAACTTCATCGACATGATATGATATGTCAAATTTTTTATAATGTATTGCTGTTTGGCTTATTTCTTTTATGCTCGCTGGTGAAACTGGGCATTCAAACACTTATTTACATGTGTATTTATTAATGTAAGTATATAATAATTTGCGATGTGTTATTTCATTGTAATTGATTTTGTACTGTATTTTGTATGGCTTGGTTAGGTGGAAGAACAGCCTCGGCTGAACCTCGCCAATTGATTAATATCAATAAAGTCACTATTATTATTATTATTATTATTATTATTATTATTATGTTACACAGTTGTCATTAAAGCAATCATTGACGTTGATGTATGATACATTTGATTTTTTTTCATCATCTTTCCATTTTTGTCATTGGCTAATGTAATTCTGACGTTACAGGCAGTGTAATTGGCGCCAATTCATAAAGTAAATTTTTACATTGCTACTGTGCTTAATAATACTGTAGAACATACTTATTCGAATTTCAGAAGAAAAAAGATATGTTAATTTTTTTGCAATACCTCATTATACATAATAACACACAATTTGATGGTTATTTTGTCAGATAAATATTGAATAACCTGAAATTTTAAATCAAAAATTGGTACAGGGCGCGAGCAGACACGTGACTCGGGCGTCCTTGACGTATTTGAAATCAGCTGATTTGTGTGCGCATGTCGTTTTGACAAGAACAGTGTCACTTTGACAAGACCAATGTTTTGATTTATTTTGATTTTGAAGTGCTAATATGTTATTAATGTACAATTTTCAGGCAGTAAAACATATGCAATTAAAAATAATAACTTCTCAACAGTTCAAAATTAAAATAAATCAAAACATTGGTCTTGTCAAAGTGACATTATTCTTGTCAAAATGTCAAGCGCACACAAATCAGCTGATTCTTAGCACGTCAAGGACGCTCGAGTCACGTGTCTGCTCGTGCCCTATAAAATATTTTCAAATAATTTATGATAAACTGTACTGTATTGCTGCTTCTATAGTCTGTAGTGTCAAACGTTCACAATAACACAAAGTTATATCTCGTAGTGGTATAATTTAAAACAGATATATTAAAGGTAAGCAGGTAAATTCGTAATGAAATATGAAATTAATTTCGCTGTGCATAAACAAGATGTGCTGTGTTGGTGTGTGCTTATGAAAGTTGAGCGTGTGCAGCTGCAAAATGTTCATAATCCAAGCGGGAGCCGCGCTCGCGACAATAGCCCAGGGCTGTAAGTCTTCAGGAATGCACTTCTTGTTTTACGTTATACGGAACGGAGACCGGCAGAGCACGGAAGCAACACATTGTGCACCAAGCGATATGATATGCTCTTTCGCACGGAATTATTCGTGCGTGCGACATTCTATTCTAGTTATTGTTTCTAAGAAATATAGCACTGGATAATATAACGCAACTAAGATGCTACGAATTCAAACCCTTTCTTCTAAATTTCTGAAGAGCACGAAAACATGAATGTTCATTGAAGTATTATTGAAATAAAAGATATACAACGTAGCTATAGAATTTCGCATAATTATATTTTCTCAAATTTGAAAATATCACGAAATATGCATTACATATTTTATAATTAATTATTGAAATTTCTGTAATATTTTGAAAAAGTCACGTGATCTGAAACAGTGACGTCAGAGTACATACAGATTAACATGTAACAAACTATCGCCTACTTTTTTGTTATATAAATCACGAAGTATAACAACTAAGGAGTGGACAAATCGTATCTAGTCGCTATTAAAAATAAACCAGGCAAAAACTGTTGTGACCAAGTATTGGCTTTAACTTCACATATCGAAGCTGGCTTCCAGAAACGTTTAAAAACTGGAGTAGTTTTCGTTGACCTAACAGCAGCTTACGATACTGCGTGGAAAGATGGTCTAATGCAAAAATTATATAATGTTTTACCATGTGGAAGTTTGGTATCACTTTTAGAAGACATTCTGTCAAACCAAAAATTCAGGGTTTTCATTGAAAACAAAAGTTGCAAATTTCGAAATTTAAACAATGGGCTTCCTCAAGGATCCGTCTTATCACCAATTTTGTTTAATTTATACATTAGTGATTTACCTGCTACCAGTTCTCGAAAATTTATTTATGCAGACGACATTGCACTGGCGACTCAACACAAAAATTTTGAAGAACTGGAAAAAATTATTACAAAGGATTTAGAAGCTCTAAGCATTTATTTAACAAAGTGGCGATTATGTACTAACACCCAAAAGATAGAAATTTGTTGTTTTCATCTTGAAAATAATCTAAAAAATAATAAACTTAAAGTAAATTTTAATGGTTCCATATTAAACCATAATTTTTCTCCAAAATATCTTAGCGTAACCTTAGATACCTCTCTCACATATAAATATCACATTGAAAAATTGAGATTAAAACTGAAAACACGTAATAATACTTTATTAAAACTTGCCGGTTTCAGTTGGGGTGCTAATGGGCATACATTACGTATTACAGGACTAGCTCTGGTATATTCTGCAGCAAAATATTGTTGTCCAGTCTGGAAGAACAGTGCTCATGTAAAGCAGGTAGATGCACAATTAAATACAACATTACGGATAAAAACTGGCACAATTAAATCAACTCCACCATATGAAATTAGAAGAAACTACTTTACTAAACGTTTTTGGGATAAATTTCAAAATTCACCTTATATGTTTTCGATTACAAAAGATTTAGAGAATTTACCAACTAACAGACTAAAATCTCGTAAACCATTCTGGAATAAAAAATTTCTTAATGCACCTTTCTGCACTTCAGAACATTGGAAAATTGCTTGGCAGACAGCCGATATTCCAAATAAAAAATTAATTTCAGATCCCACAGAAGAAGTACCAGGTTTAGATCAACCAAGGGCTATTTGGTGTAAGCTAAATCATTTTCGAACATGCCATGGAAAATGTAATAATATGTTATATCACTGGAAAATACGCGATAGTCCAAATTGTGATTGTGGAGCAGAAAGAGAAACAATTCATCATATAGTTGAAGAATGTCCCTTATCTAAATTTCAGTAAGGTTTCGTCGAACTTCACCTAACGGAAGATGCACTAAGTTGGATAGTAAAAATCAAAAATATTTAATTTGTATTGTTTTTTTTCTTATTCTTCATGTACTATGTTATCGAATGTATTTTTACTGTCTTTCTTTCATACGAAATATATATATATATATATATATATATATATATATATATATATATATATATATAAAAGTATTTAGAATTATTATATTTTTCACTCATTTTTAATATATATATATATATATATATATATATATATATATATATATATATATATATATATATATATATATATATATATATATATATATATATTAAAAATGAGTAAAAAATATAATAATTCTAAATACTTTTATAAATATGTGCGTAATTAGTTAAGTTGAAAAGTTAAAAATAAAAATATAACATTACGGCATATTACCCATTGCTGGGTGTACCAATCTACTTTATACGCAAATTTCGGTAATGATGACGTTTATCATTATTTATAATTTACAAGTTTGGCAGTTTTTAAGTCCCCCAGTAATTAGCTTGTTAGCTTCCACAATTCTTAAGTTTCCTAGAAATTATTTTGAAAACATTAGATATCAATTTTAAGAGAAAAATCAATTACAAGAAAATTATTATTACTCCAATTTTGTAGTTATGTAAAAATAAAATTTTACATAATTTAATTAAAACGTATGTATAAAAATTAATTAAAATTATGCAAATAAGTAGAAACTTATTGAAAACCGATAAATAATTTAATCCCTGTAAACAAATTCATATTTCCAATTTTATAATTCTCCAATCTCTTTCGTTTTTTTACCTTTCGTCACCTTTAGGTAAGCAAGGTATTGTCTTTGGTCAAAAAAACTTGGTGGTGAGTTTCAGTCTTTGGAAAAAGATGTTACTAAATTTACAATGATGTGTGTGTGTGTGTATACGTGTATGTATGTATACATGTATGTATGTGTGTATATGTGTGTGTATGTGTATGTGTGTTTGACGAATTTTTCGGATCCGATAACTCAGATACTACAATTCAAAAAATTATAATTCTTTCGTATTCCTTTTCTTTACATCCATGTAAAGAGATGATTAGATTTGGGTATAACTGGTCAACCGGAGGTACCCTCATTTTAAGATTTTAACAGTTTTTCTTGAAAAAACGCTGTTAAATACCATTTTTTCATATTTAATGTTATTATAAATATTAAAGAATATTTTATTCTCTATACGATTTGATTACATTTTATACTTCATATTCAATGGATATAGAGTTAGAAAATCTGATGTGGCCAGCACATTACAAAGAAAGTTTTTTTTTGCAAATTATTCCATATTTCCAGTACATAACCTTCAGTCAGTTCTATATATTTTGTACAAATTCCATACAGAAAGTTTCTCGTAAGATTCTTTATATTTTCAGTAAAATTATAACTTATTAATGTAGTAGATGTTTCTATGTTTATAGCACAGCTGGCTGCTCTGTGAAATTTAATTTCTTTATAGTTTTTCAACTCTATACAGGGTGATTCATCGGTCTGTCCTCTTTTTATAACTCTTTTATTTTAAGTCAGATAGAAAAACTCTTTAAATATAATTTATATGATATAGTATTATTTATCTACGTACCATATCCATTTGTATACAGGGTGCTCCATTTAAGCGCAACAATATGTAACTTTATATTTCTTAATGGAATACCCTATATTTATTTATTTATTTTGATAGTAAATTAGATTCTCTTTAGAAAAGCATAAAGTAATAAGGGGTCTAAAATTATAAATTAAGAAGTTATTTACCTTTATTCGTTGAATGATATGTTTCTATCATGTTATTATTAGAAAAGTAAGCTATGGATAATTTGATCAATTGCTTCGAATTTAAACAAACAAGTTGTCCAAATACTCTTAGTTTATCATTATTGATGTTGATGTGAAAATGAATAATACAAATTTTAGTAAAGATGAGATGGTTAATATAATATTTACAATAGAAAACTTTATTGAAGTTGAAGGACAAGTTTTCGAGCATTTATCATAATTTTGCATTATTTAGTCTGCCACTAAATTTTAATAGCTTCTTTGGAATTAGTGTAATGTTTAAAATAAGTATTAATAAGAAAGGATCAAAATTTTGTATTATATTATGGTTTTTCCACTCTGAACTACTATTTTTTATGAACGTAAATAACTTCTTAATTTATAATTTTAGACCCCATATTACTTAATACTTTTTTAAAGGGTATTTACTATCAAAATAAATAAATAAATTTAGGGTGTTCCATTAAGAAATATAAAGTTAGACAATGTTGCGCCTAAACGGAGCACCCTGTATACAAATGCATATGGTACGTAGATAGACAATAATATATCATATAAATTATATTTGAAGAGTTTTTCTATCTGACTTAAAATAAAAGAGTTATAAAGAGAGGACAGACCGATGAATCACCCTGTATACTTTGAATATGAAGCATAAAATGTAATCAAATCGTATAGAGAATAAAATATTCTTAAATATTTATATTAACATTAAATGTGAAAAAGTGATATTTAATAGCATTTTTTCAACAAAAACTGTTAAAATCTTCAATTTAGGAATACGCAATTATAATTTCTGGAAATCTAATATTGGAGTTATGGGATCCGAAAAATCGTCACATACATTAATACATTACCTACAGACATCATGGTAAAGATAGTAAAATCGAATTCTAGGTACCCTAAAACGTGCTTATTCATTAAAAACTCATCATCGAACCAAAGACAATACCTTCCTTACCTTAAGGTGACGGAAGGTAAAAATTATAAAGAAATTAAATTTCATAAAGCAGCTAGCTATGCTATAACCATAGAAACTGCTACTATATTAAGAAAATGCTGATTGACAGATGTCTGTGTCAAGTGCAATTGACAAGTTTGTGTTATAATTTTACTGGAAATATATAATCTCTTTGGTACATGAAACTTTCTGTATGGAATTTGTACAAGATATATTGAACTGACAGAAGGTAATGTACTTGAAATATGGAATCTTGTGCAAGAAACTTTCTGTATGGAATTTGTACAAAATATGTGGAACTGGCGGAAGGCAATGTGCTGGCCATATCAGATTTTTAAACGGAAAATTACAAGTGTATTTCAAATTTGTTTCTTCGACATCTTAAGCGTTTAAGTACCCGCATATATGTTCAGAGTGCAACACACACACATCTAGAGATGACGTAGAAACACCAGCTCAATATTACTTTCATTAACATTTATTCATTATTCTCGTTACTTGGTAAGTATTTTTGCCAGACTTTTGAATCTTGGGAACAACTATTAAATTGTGTTTATTAATTTTGTTATTTTTCTGCACATGACGGTTCGTCATACAAACAAAATATATTGCAACCAAAATTCCTGTAATTTTAAACTGATAAAACTGGATTTACCAATCATATATTGTGTTAAAAGACAGTGAAGTCTGACAGTGGATCAGGTAAATTTGATTCGACTTCCATTATGTATTAATTATTACCAAAAAACCTGAGTGATGTGCCCTTTACGTTTTATAGATTGGTATTCCGCAAATTTTGATGACAGCGTTTTCAAGAGGAAAAACCCATTATCACGTCCATTCATTGTACATCTATACCTACCTACGTGCAATTTTTTTTATTCCACGTGAAGATAATAAGCTAACAACTAAATTTGAATTTGACCGTGTGTCTTTCTCATTTGATCAAAACGTAATGAGATTCAAACTCATTTATTTCAACACGTTGGTATCACGGTTGATGAAGTGTAATTAAAGGACGGAACAAAAAATATGTATTTTGTGTTTAATATGATATATAGTTCAGTGAAGTGATGCAAAGGTTGAAGAAGACGTTTGACGAGATAGAAACGTTTATAAGATAACCATCAAGACTTAGAAGTTGACAAGAGAGCCGATGGTCCTAACATAATTCCGTGATATTTTCAAATGTGAGGCTCTTTAAAGAACAATATCTTTCTTGCAACAGTCCTATTGCACTTGACACTTCCAGTTTCATAATTATATCATAGCTGGCTAATTTATGAAATTTAATTACTTTATAATTTTTATCTTCCATCACCTTTAGGTAAGGAAGGTATTGTCTTTGGTAAAAAAATTCGGTGATGAGTTTTTAATCAATAAGCACGTTTTAGGGTCCCTAGAATACGATTTTACAATTTTTACGATGACGTGTGTGTGTGTGTGTGTGTGTGTGTGTGTGTGTGTGTGTGTGTGTGTGACTAAAATTTGCCCTGCGATAACTCTAACACTACAATTTCAAAAATTATAATTCTTTCGTATTTCTCTTCGTTACATCCATATGAAGAGCTGATTAGATTTTGGTTATAATTGATTAACCGGAAATATACACATTTGAAGATTTTAACAGCTTTTCTTGAAAAAATAATGTTAAATATAATTTATAATAATAATAATAATTTTTTTCACATTTAACGTTATTATAAATATTAAAGAATATTTTATTCTCTATACGATTTGACTGCATTTTATACTTCATATTAGACGGATATAGAGTAAATATTTCAAAGAAATTAAATTTCATAAATTAGCCAAATAAATAAATAAGTATATCATAATGGCTTACTACCCATTGCTGGGTGTGCCAATCTGCTTTGTACACAGATATTAGCCAGATATGCTATAACTATGGAAACAGCCACTGTATTAAGAAAATTATGATTGAAAGATGTCCGTCTCAAGTGCAATTGACAGAGTATGTTTGTGTTATAATCTTCCTGGAAATATAGGATCGTTTGCTAGAAACTTTTTGTATGGAATTTGTATAAAATACATATAACTGCCGGAAGGTAATGTACAAGAAATATAATATTTTTCAAGGAACTTTCTGTATGAAATTTGTATAAAATACATAGAACTGACGGAAGGCAATGTGCTGGACACATCAGATTTTTTAACTCTATATCTATTTAATATGAAGTATAAAATGCAGTCAAATCGTATAGGGAATAAAATATTCTTTAATATTTCTAATAACAATAAATGTCAAAAAATAATATTTAACATTGTTTATTCAAGAAAAATCTTACTACGGTACTTTCGGTTGACCAATTATAACTAAAATCTAATCAGATCTTCATATGGATGTAACGAAGAGGAATACGAAAGGATTATAATTTTTGGAATTGTTGTACTTGACTTATCGAAGGAGAAATTTTCGTCTCATGTATATGAGACACACATGCAAACATCATCGTAAAAATAGTAAAATCATTTTCTAGGGATCTTAGAACGTGCATTCATCAAAAACTCACTACCAAATTTTTTGAGCAAAGACAATACCTTCCTTACCTAAAGGTGACGGAATCTAAAAATATATATGTAAAACTAAAAAATTACTCGTATGATAAAATAGTTTTATTTAATGAAAAATGTTTCAGCTTGAAACATCCCTTGTGATACATTTTATTCAGAATATTTCGATTACATTCACATGAAAATTACAATATACAAAATATTATTTTACAATTTGTTATTGAATTTGATAATTTATTTTATAATTTGTGAATTTGTAATTTAAATATTATGCAGATTATATTTTATAGTCATATATACAATAATTATGAATCATATTTTAATATACAAAGTATAAACATTTTACAATAGCTATGGTAATCATCCAAAATAGATTCATTTTAAAAATTTGTTCAGGCAATTATAAATAATATCACTCATGTAAATATTTGATGATTAATCCGTCAGATTGAATATTATCATGAAATTTCAAACCAATAATTGGTATTAATATATTTTCAACAATTTTTAATTCAAATAGAAAATATTATAATGTACCTATATTGTACTGCTGCTTCTTAATGTCTGTAGTGTCAAAGGTTAACAATAAAGCACAAAGTAATACGAGGTTAGCATCGAAAGTTGAAATACTCTCCTTTTAACTCAACACATTCATGCATTCGATAAAACCAATCGTTAAAGCAAGAAATCCATTCTTTTTGAGACACTTGAGAGACCATATTTTCGAAGGCTTCAACCGCTTCATTTGCACTTGTATTTCGGAAACCATACATTATTTCCTTTAATTTGGGAAATAGGAAGAAATCATAAGGTTTAAGGTCAGGACTGTATGGTGGGTGCTCCAGTAATTCCACCTTTGATTCTTTTACATAAGCTTTAGTTTGCGCAGCAATATGTGAGGATGCGTTAGCCTGATGCAATAATAATTTACTTCCAGGCCTATTTTCACGCACTTTTTCAAACACCCGTGACAAACAAATTATTATATACCAATTAGAAGTTACTGTTTTCCTATCTTCTAATGCAATATTGACAGCAGGACCGGATTTTGAGGAAAAGGAGGCAATCATTTTTGTACTAACATTTCAAACTCGTTTTACTTTGACAACATTGGGATATGTTGGAACGACCCATTGAGCTGCTTGTCGTTTTGTTTTAGGTTTAAATGAATACATCCATGATTCATCACCTGTTATATCATACATTGTTTTAGATTTACCTTCATTGTACTTTTTAAATGTTTTAATCCACCATTCCACACGATTTTGCTTTTGACCATTATTTAAATTATGAGGTATCCTACGGTAACAAACTTTCCTGCCTTTTAGATGATCAAACAAAACTTTATTTATAGAGGTCATTCCAATGCACAAAGTGGCCCATATAATTCTGTATGTGCTACGGTTGCCTTCTTTAATCATTGTACGAATAGCAGCTATGTTTTCATCCGTAACTGCAGAAATTGTCCGATCTTCGCGTACATCGTTATTGAGAAAAACTCGATGAAATTTAAATTCATTGTACCAGCTATGAACAGATCTAATACTAGGTGCTTTATTTCCAAAAGCATCCCGAAGCTTTTCTATGCATTGTTTTGGAGAGAGCGAACTTTTGCAATCGTAAAATATCATGGATAGGAAATTTTGTTTTGTTAACTGCATTTTCAGTACGACGTGTGTACTTTAAAACTACATGGCAAATTACTGATAACAGATAACGAATTGTAACAAGAAATGCCATGCTACCTAAGGGTGTACTCTTTTTACTTTCCGTCAACTTTAGGTAAGGAAAGTATTATCTTTGGTCAAAAATTTCGGTAGTGAGTTTTTAATGAATAAGCATGTTTTAAGGTCCCTAGAATACGATTTTACTATTTTTACGATGATGTCTGTATGTGTGTATGTTTATTCTTTCGTATTCATCTTCGTTGCATCCAAATGAAGAGCTGATTAGATTTTGGTTATAATTGGTCAACCGGAAGTACCATCATTTGATGATTTTAACAGTTTTTCTTGAAAAAACCATGTTAAGTATCATTTTTTCACCTTTAATGTTATTATAAATATTGAAGAACATTGTATTATCTATACGATTTGACTGCATTTTATACTTCATATTAAATGGATATAGAGTTCTAAAATTGTAAAGAAATTAAATTTCATAAATTAGCCAGCTATGCTAGAAACAGCTACTGTATTAAGAGAGTTCTAGCCGTGTTCCTTCGGGTTGTGATTGTGATTTTGTGAATCCTGATTAATTTAATCGTGATCCTCTTGAAACAAGATTTAAAAATTATAGCAAGAAAACAACACAATCTAGTGTCAAATGTCAATGTCATATGCAGACTAATGCAATCCTACCTTATTTTATAAATAATCAACTGTCTTAGTGTTATAGTCAGAATTAAAAATGGATTATATTGAAGTAAAAAATAATGTTCTTGGTAAGGAATATGAAGTATGTTTATTTCAAACAAATCTTTATGTGGTTCATTACACGCTTTTGTAGAAAAATCTTATTTCCCTTAATACCACAAGCCCCCATTCGTAAATTTCTACGCTCGGAATAGTATATTTTCAATTTGTTCTGAACTGAATCCATGTGAATCACTGAAAAAGGTTGATTCTGAAGGGAAGGGGGAAGGTTGTCTAGTAATCACAAAATGAGAAAGTGGGAATAACGAATAGGAAACGTAAAAACATTACTCTTCTTAATCATGATCACTTTTATCATTTAGATTACGAATCACAGCCCGAAGGAACACGGCTTCTGATTGAAAGATGTTAGTGTCAAGTGCAGTTGACATATTCGTAGTATATATGTGTTATAATTTTACTCGAAATATAGGATCTTTTTGTTCGATACTTTCTGTATGGAATTTATATATATAAAATACATACAACTGTCGAAAGGTAATGTACATACAAGAAATTTATAATCTTTTGCAAGGAAATTTCTGTATAGATTTTATAGAAAATACATAGGCATTTACGAAAATTCTACCGGTAGATACCGCATCTACCGACTGTGTTCGAAAACACGAGTGGTAAAAAGTAAAAAGTTACCGTGTTCCAAAATTGTACAATATCTACCAGATCCTTCTACCGGATTCATGAAGAATCTAATCTCAAAAAAAGGTAGTGATGCAAAGCGAAGCGCACGCGTAAAAATGGAAATGTGTTCAGAGTATGACTGCTCAGTTTGTTAACTACATCAAATTTCTAATTCAAATTTTCAATTTTTTTTATAGGTTATGGATCTACCCTGTTTACCACTTGCGCCCTTAAAATATCGATTTCGGTAGCTATAACCTGATAAACAACTATTTACCGGTAACAGTTCACAGGTAGAATTTTCGTAAATGCTTTGTATAACTGACGGAAGATAATGTGCTGGCCACATCAGATTTTTTGCCATGCATTTATTTTTCGGTGCTACCCTCGTATCATCAACTGAAGATTGAATTATTGATTAAACAAATAGTTTTTATTGCAAGACTCTCGCGAGATTTCTCGCTTCTCGCAGTTGTTATATTGATCTCGCCTTGAATTTTAAATTGCAATCTCGCTCTCGTTCTCGTCTCGCCTAATGGAACGAGACGAGACGAGATGCGAGAGTACTTTCGTGCCGACGTGCATCACTAGTTTCATCTAGACGTAGTGAATTCTTTGAAGCTTATGCCCCCTATTTCAGCAACTCTGTTTGATTTTGTCTGTATTAAAAACAAAAAAATCTAGCGTCGTTTCGCAAACAACAAAAGACAAACGCAGATGAACAACTGAAAGCTAGACGGATGGGAAGAAAGCGAGTAGCAGAGATATTGAGTTACACTCGGGTTAGTTTTCAGAGTTGAACATTTAATACGCGCGAGCTGTTTCAGTAACTGCTCCTCCAAATTCTGGATGGGGTTTCTCTTCTTGTGTGAACGCACATTGAGGCACAAGGCAATGAGCTCAGTTCTCAGTTTTCAGCTTGTTAAGTTAGCAGGTTAATTCCAAGTACGTCGAGTTACACACGTAACACTCAGGTGCTTCGGAACGTACTTCGTGTACTGTTTGATGTGTTTGGTTTCCCATTCGCAACTACATCACAAGCAAGTTCCTAGTCGATCATAATTTATGTTAACTACTTGGAACAGATCTTTACCAACAAAGATAAAAGTTTGCAGATGAAATATTTTTGTGAAAAATTTATGGACTCCAACGGATCTTGAACCCAGGACCTTCCTATGTCTACCAACTGATCTATGAAATGAAAGCGCTTCGCAGACCGTTGCTAATAATAACGGTAACTGTCTATAAAGTATATACTTCGCAGACCAGTGCATTGGTTTGCAATTTTTCAAGGCACTTTTTAATTTTTTTTTCAAATGGTGATGCTAATTTTTTTTCGCACTTTCGAGACTAAAGAGCGATTCTAATCACTCATTTCAGGGACTAAAGTTCAAATTCAGTCCCAGAGGGATTAAATATGAAAAAATCTTTGGGGGACTAATGTAAAAATAAACAAGATGTTTCCATAACATCATATAGTTACTATGATTTATTTATTCGTATCTGCACTACATTTTGAGCAGGCGTTGAGTTTAAATTGGAACAAAATTTTTGACATTTGTATTGTGAAATTGTAAGATTAATTTCTTTTACACTAATATGGTTCCATTTGATACGGGAGTGCGAAAAATAGCGTACATACCACAGGACTAAAGTGCATTCAATCCCTCAGGTAATTATTTCCCTCACCTTCGGCTCGGGAAATAAACTTCACCCACAGGATTGAATATGCACTTTAGTCCCTAATTATAATATACTATTTATCACTGCTCAAATTCGCGTGATGTCACAGCTTTATTTTTACCTCCCGCTACCCTTGGTAAGGGTGTGCTAAAAATCGCTTATCAAGATTTTGGTAAATGACCACGTTTTAAGGTCCCTAGAATCCAATTTTAACATTTTCACGATGATGTGTGTGTTTGTGTGTGTGTGTGTGTGTGCGCGCGCGCGCTCGCGTTTGTGTGTGTGTGTGTGTGTGTGTGTGTGCGTGTATGTATGGGTCCTCCACTCTAACTCAAATACTATCATTCAGAAAACTTTGGAACCTTGTATTTCTACCGTATTCTAATATGGAAAAAGACCATTAGATTTTTGTGTATATCAGATAACCGAAAATGGCACTTTACTTGAAACTCAAAATTTTCTTCGAAAAATACCTTCAAATGTTATTTTTTTAAGATTTGTTTTATTATAAAAATTAAAGATTATTAAATTTTCTACAGATTTGCATAAATACTTTTTCTATATATTTTATGGATAAATATATAAAATTATCTATAATTTTAATCCCGGATCTTACGCTTTAAACAAGCAAAACTCCTCGGTTACACAGTTCATCCAAATGTCAAACTACTAATTTTTAATGACAGAAACAATTTTTGTATGAGTTGTCAATCTTCTGAAGTTGTTTAGGAGTGAGCTAACATTATTTAATCGCCTTTTTATAATAATAGCAGTAAAATACTATAAGGCCGAAGAAACGGATATGTTATTAGTTTTAAAACATGGCAAAGGAAATGTTTGACAACCCATAAACAATTGTTACTGTCATTAAAAATTAGTTGTTTGACATTTGGATAGACTGCTAGATAAAAATATTTAAAAAATTACACGGCGCATGCAATTACATTTGATTTTTTTCTGACTAAATCGTTACAGATATCATAACTTACGCACAGACACGAAAGTTTACTATTGAATGTATATTTCTGAAAAATAATAAATTTACATTATTGGCGGTTCCTTTAAACAGTTATGTTCTATTCATAGTCGCGACACTCAAGTTTCATACACTAGTCGTTCACTAAAAATTAGATATACCATCTTAAAAGATGCATTATATCCATATGAATTGTTATACCAAATTTCATTTAAATCGAACAAAGCGTTTCGTTATTATAAGCAATATTAATTTTTTTACCTTCCGTCACCTTTAGGTAAGGAAGGTATTGTCTTTGGTCAAAAAATTCGGTGGTGAGTTTTTGATGAATAAGCACGTTTTAGGGTCCCTAGAATACGATTTTACTATTTTTACGATGATGTCTGTATGTGTGTGTGTGTGTGTGTATGTAAGTATGTGTGTGTGTGTGTGTGTGTGTGTGTAACAAAATTTTCGTCTGCGATAACTTCCATACTGCAATTCTAAAAATTATAATTCTTTCGTATTTCTCTTCGTTACATCCATGCAAAGAGCTGATTAGATTTTGGTTAGAATTGGACAACCGGAAGTACCCTTATTTGAAGATTTTAACAGTTTTTCTTGAAAAAACTATGTTAAATATCATTTTTTCACATTTAATGTTATTATAAACATTCAAGAATATTATATTTTCTATACGATTTGATTGAATTTTATACCTAATATTAAATGGATATAGAGTTAAAAAATCTGATGTGGCCAGCACATTACCTTCCGTCAGTTCTATGTATTTTGTATAAATGTCATACAGAAAGTTCCTTACAAAAGATTATATTTCTTGTACATTACCTTAAGGCAGTTGTATGTATTTTATACAAATTCCATACAGAAAGCTAAAGATCCTATATATCCAGTAAAATTATAACACATACATACTGTCAACTGCACTTGACACTGACACCTTTCAATCAGAATTTTCTTAATACATCAGCTGTTTCCAGAGTTATAGCATAGCTAGCTAATATATGATAATTAATTTCTTTATAATTTTTTAACTTTATATCCATTTAATATGAAATATAAAATGCATTCAAATCGCGTAGAGAATAAAATATTCTTTAATACTTATAATAACATCAAATGTGAAAAAATGATATTTAACATCGTTTTTTCAAGAAAAACTGTTAAAATCTTCAAATGAGGGTACTTCCGGTTGACCAATTCTAACCAAAATCTAATCAGCTCTTCACATGGATGTAACGAAGAGAAATACGAAAGAATTATAATTTTTTGAATTGTAGTATGGAAGTTATCGTAGACGAAAATTTTGTTACACACACACACACAGACACACATACACACACACACACACACACATACAGACATCATCGTAAAAATTGTAAAATCGTGTTCTAGGGAGCCTAAAACGTGCTTATTCATCAAAAACTCACCACCGAATTTTTTGACCAAAGACAATACCTTCCTTACCTAAAGGTGACGGAAGGTAAAAATTATAAAGAAATTAAATTTCATAAAGTAGCCATAGCTGTGGAAACAGCTACTATATTGAGAAAATTTTGATTGAAAGATGTCAGTGTCAAGTGAAATTGACATAGTGTGTTTGTCTTATAATTTACTGGAAATATAGGATTTTTTTGCTTTCTGTATGGAATTTGTATAAAATACATACAACTGCTTTAAGGTAATGTACAAGAAATAATAATAATAATAAATCTTTTATTTCTGCAGATACATTACACTGTATATAGAAAACGTCACAAAATAATAATTTTCTGTATGAAATTTGCATAAAATACATGCAACTGCCGGAAGGTAATGTACAAGAAATAGAATATTTAATTTAGCAAGGAACTTTCCGTATAAAATTTGTACAAAATACATAGAACTGACGGAAGGTAATGTGCTGGCCACATCAGATTTTTTAGAAATACTTTAAAGCAGAATACTGGCTATATTGTGCACTGTCGGATAAAGGTATTTAGTTGTATTAATGTGAAACAGATCTAAATCCTAAATAATAAATGCCAAAATACGACATCGGACACAGCCTAAATGTCACCTTAGAAATATCTCGCGGTCGACTGGTTGGTCGCTATCGACTGTTTGAGCACACCTGATTTAGACGATATAAATAAAAAAAAAATACAAATAAAAATTTATATATTATTTGTTGAGGAACATTGTGTATACATGGAAAAATACTGTTGAATAAAATATTACCATTAGAGAATTTCTTGTCAGAATAAAGTTGATTTAAAATATTTTGGTAATATCGGTTTCCTTTGGCCGGTTTCGGCTTCAGCCCAGATGTGTAGTGTTGCTAGCGTCTGCATCGACGTCCATCTGAAAAGGGCCGATGCCGACGACCAGCGTCGGTATTATTACGACTTTGCAACATCAACGTTATCGAATTTCCTTCGTTTATCGACCCGTCGCTCTTTTTCAACCAATATTTGACTTGACGTAACTTTATGTTTTATTCCTTTGCTCGGTCTTCCAAATTTCTACCCGATCTCGATACATCCCTTTACTTTTGTTCGTTCAATCGTAAGAAAGGTAAATGCAAACTCTACAAATTTCCCTTTCCGTTTTAAATATTCAAATTGAGTTCATCAGAGGGGAACATCTTTTCATGCTAAACAGGCAGCACTTACGTCGATCAAATATTTTACGGTAATATTATATTTATGCTATTTATTTCAACACTATAATATATATATATATATATATATATATATATATATATATATATATATATATATATATATATATATATATATATATGGTCCTAAAGTATTGAGAATTTTTTAGATGTTTTGTATTTAAACCAAATAACGTTTAATCAAACAAAATATCACAATTAACTTGTTTTAATTGTTACAGTTTAGTTTTTTCGATTGGATGCAGAGAAATGTCATATAAACTAGATATTCGTAAAGGAATTTACAATCTTGTTGGGCGAATGCCTAAGTGTGATATTGTTGCAGTTTATCGCGAGCACAATATCTCCGTGGCTACAATTTATCGGACAATAAATGATTGCGAAGAAGTTATACCCTGTCTTAATTTGCCCAAAGGTGGTCGATCAAAAATTTTGAGCCAGATGAGAGAACAAAGATTAATTGCAGATTCGATATTTCGAAGACCACTATTTTTAGAACACTTTTTTAAAATGACGTGATGTTTCGAAAAAGAAGAAAGGCACCAAAATATACCGTTGCCCAATTAGAAAGAATCCCTAGATGTTGTCGGAGTCAAGGCGCATTCAATTTCTCAATAAACTTATTGTAATGGATGACGAGAAATATTTTACTCTGTCCCATTCAGAGATGAAAGGAAACAATGGTATATATATATATATAATATATATATATATATATATATATATATATATATATATATATATATATATATATATACTAATCTCGCAGCCGTACATTGGTCGTGTTCGAGGAGAAGCCTTAACTGC
This sequence comes from Harpalus rubripes, assembly GCA_963082715.1. Classification (NCBI taxonomy): domain Eukaryota; kingdom Metazoa; phylum Arthropoda; class Insecta; order Coleoptera; family Carabidae; genus Harpalus; species Harpalus rubripes. The sequence continues at coordinate 59,429,814 of OY720451.1, forward strand.
ACAACTTTATATTCAAAAATGCCTCTCTAAATTGCTTCAATTTGTAAATGCACATCAGGCCAATGATGATATAATATTTTGGCCTGATCTAGCTTCATGCCATTACGCCAGAATAACATATATACATACATACATACATACATACATACATACATAAAATCACGCATTTCCCACTTAGAGTTAGCACAAACCCGAAAGAATAATAATAAAAAAATCATCCAAAAACATCATATGTACAACATATATTCCTTACTCTTAACATATTAAAGTGACCGAATTACGGTAGCGAAATACCGCAACCGGACCACAATAATAGTTACGGAACAATCATCTTTCGCCACACATTCCTGTCTAAGCACACTTCTTTCGCCTCGGCCACATTCATAATCGCATTCATACACGCTCTTCTTCTCCGCCCACTCGGAAACTTTCTCTCTTTTAATACCTTATCAATCACATCCATCCACTTACACAATGGAGGGCCACGCAATCGAACACCCTCAATTTTACCAAGATATATACGCTTTACAAGACGTTCACTCTTCATTCTCTCCACATGACCAAACCATCTCAACTGGCTCATTCCTACTCTCTTAACAACATTCTTCCTAACCATACATTCTTCATACACCAAATTATTCCTCACGCGATCCCGTCTTACTTATCCACATACTCCACGTAAATACCTCATTTCCACAGCAGTCAAAAGAAGAAAAGAAAACAACGTAGATTTTGTTCCGAAATGGACAATCCTTCTAATGTACCCCAAACTCGACCAATAGAAGAATATTGATCAGAAAAGTGTACGACAAGGGATGGGAAGCTGCAAATGAAGATCAATTACGACGTTGCATTTACCAAAAGATTCGAGAAATCGATTTAGATGTCCAGAGGATAATGGGGCAAGTCAGAAGAAAATTAAGGGCCATTGAAGATAGTGGTCCTATATCAATAATTTAAATGTTAAATATTATTTGTTAATTGTTGTATTAATTAATTTAAAAAGTAAAAGGGTTTTAAAAAAGTTATCAGTATCTAAAAATTTTCTCAAAACTTTAGGATCATACCTTATATATATATATATATATATATATATATATATATATATATATATATATATATATATATATATATATACAGAGTGTCTCACAACTCGCGCCCCAAACGAAACTGACACTTGCCGACGATAGTAGGTGGCCAACAAATAGAAGAAAATAATTTGCAGCTGCTTGCATAACGGAGTTATAAGACTTTTTAATCCAGCAATCCCGGAAGGATATCTTTTAAAACTACTACTAGTGAGTTACAAAATTTGTTTGACTTACTGTAATTTTGACACTTTAGAGTTGACTTTTCACTGTCAACAAATTTAGATTAGCGAAGGTGTCATCTGAGATCATCATTTATATCGTACAGTGCAACGTGTTGTAGCAGCTGTGTAAAATGTGTTAAACGAAAATATTGTCATTTGATCTGGCATAACTTGACCGGTCTCATGCGTCCTTGCGATGGCTCTCAATGTCACTTTATGATCCACAAGATTTCTATCCGGAAAACGTTCCGAATAGACTCGTGCTGCCTCTCTGGCCTTACGTCCACTTTCTCCGAAAATTATAATCATTTCTAAGTAATCAGCAGCTGAACACATGGTAAGAATTTGCCTTTTTTATTTACCTCGTCAAATTTAATTTGACACTGACATTTTCGAAAACTACAGTCACCCGCACATTTTAAAGAACATTTGATTTGTATAAAACCCTAGTAACGTAAAATTACAGCAAACACACGTTATAGGTGTAGGTCTCTAATTGGTCAATTTTAAGAAGTTTTTTCTTGAATATCTTTTAAGCTAGATTTTTTTCTTCGAAATTACACATCCGAGTGCAGTCTCGTGTTTCCTCAATCGCTCTGGGGCGCGAGTTGTGAGACAGCCTATATATATATATATATATATATATATATATATATATATATATATATATATATATATATATATATATATATATATATTACTGTTTGCATTAAGTTGCAACAAATGTTGAAAATCAATTTGGTTCTATCCCTGTTGGATGTGTTCGAAACTAAAGCTCTTCTAAGTGGATAACGTCACCAACAACCACCTCCCCCCTCCTATCGCTTGCTGAGCGCATAGTTTACATAGGTATTTATCTTTTACCTCGCAGGGGAAGATCCATCCATAAATAACTCAGTCTGCTTCACGGTTTTCTAATAAAAATTGACTTACAGCAACTGTTGGAAAATTCATTACACCGCATAGCACGTCTGCTCGAGTCGGGGTCCGGGTTTCCATTCCGTGGTCCGGAGACCGCAAGAGGACCCGGAGTCCCGGACTTGGACTTGATCCGACACTTTACGACTGCTGCTGCCAGACAACTCCGGCTATTTGAAAGTGAATGGGAATTGAATAATGTTGTAGAGGAGGATTGCATTACTTATCCTTCATTCTAATACAAGCAGTAATTTGATGTAAACGAGGTAGTCAACGAATAATTGTTGAATTATTAAACAATGCATCGATGACTAAAGCAAACAAGTTCGATGTTTATTTTTTTTTATGAATAATTTTAAAATCCGTTTATTATTTGTTAAATACAAAAGTAATACAAGCTGTGCGAGGGTAGCACCGAAAGTTTCTGCAAACTATAGAAACCAAAATTTTCCAGGACTTTTTTTTATTGTTAAACCATACTAGATTTTATAACGGCTGTTTCACAACTCGCGCCCCAGAGCGAATGAGGAAACACGAGACTGCACTCGGATGTGTAATTTCAAAGAAAAAAAAAATCACGCTTAAAAGATATTCGAGAAAAGACGTCTTAAAATTGACCAATCGGAGACCTACACCTTTAACGTGTGTTTGCCGTAATTTTACGTTACTAGGGTTTTATACAAATCAAATCTCTTTTAAAATGTGTGGGCGACTGTAGTTTTCGAAAAATGTCAGTGTCAAAATAAATTTGACAAGGTGAATAAAAAAGGCAAATTCTTACCATATATTCAGCCGCTGATTGCTTAGAAATGATTATAATTTTCGGAGAATGTGTACGTAACGCCAACACGTTGCACTGTACGATATAAACGATGATCTCGGATGACACCTTCGCTAACCTAAATTTGTTGACAATGAAAAGTCAACTCGAAAGTGTCAAAATTACAGTAAGTCAAACAAACTAGTAGTATTTTTAAAACCTAGCAACCAGTTTTATTTTGTAATAATATCATCACACCTCAAGATATCCTTCCGGGATTGGTGGATGAAAAAGTCTTGTAACTCCGTTATGCAAGCAGCCGCAAATTATTTTCTCTGTTGGCAACCTATTGTCGTCGGCAAGTGTCAGTTTCGTCTGGGGCGCGAGTTGTGAGACATCCTGTATATATATATATATATATATATATATATATATATATGTGTGTGTGTGTGTGTGTGTGTGTGTGTGTGTGTGTGTGTGTGTGTATGTATGTATGTATGTATGTGTGTGTGTGTGTGTGTGTGTGTGTGTGTGTGTGTGTGTGTGTGTGTGTGTGTGTGTGTGTGTGTGTGTGTGTGTGTGTGTGTGTCTGTGTGTCTGTGTCTGTGTTTTCGCCTGCGATAACTCTAATACTGCAATTCCAAAAATTATAATTTTTTCGTATTCTTCTTCATATTGAATTAACCTAAAATATTCTCTACCACTATATTTGTAATTTCAGATATTATAAAATAAATCTATATCACTAATGCAATACTGAACTTAATATATGAAATAATTTTGTAGTACACAAACATAACAATGAAGGTAATATTGCAATAGCAATTCAAACTAAAAAACATAGGCAAAATATGTTGACGTTGATTCACTGGTACATTATAAATTTCATACAAATGAAACAAGAAATAATGAATATTCATAGAGGAAAATAGTTAAAAATTAATGTCAGTCAGTTTTTCCATTAATTTAAATTTATAATTATCCACGTAATCGTTTCATAAAATTTCTATTCAATCTCATTCATTTTAAAATATACCTCATAATTTATGATTAATTTTTATCTTTTATATATAAAATAATTTTATATATTCTGTTTTTTCTCATTAATTTTAATAGCTCACAAAATCGATACGCAAATATTAATATTTCAAGTTCTACAGCGTGTTAAAAACAAGTGTAACATATTTATAGGACATAGAGAAGAAGTCAAAATATGCCGGAAAGTTTTATATGGGTAACTAATATGTGTTCAAAAATTAACTATTTCGGAGAAAGCGGTCATTTTGTATTAGAAGCGAAGAAAAACTAACGAAGATAGCGATCGAACAAAATTTTGTTAATGTCAGTAAATAGACTAGAAACCTACAATAAAATTTAATATGAAACATTTCTACTTATTACAATAAATTGGTTTATTTTTGAAAAACATGAATACATTTAATCGTCGTAACTCTAATAGTTTTTCAGATGAAGATCAGACATATATTATAAAAAACTTTCTGACATATTGACTTCCCCTTTTTGTCCTACAAATGTGTTACACTTGTTTCTTGACACTCTGTATAATAACAGAACAGATGAATGTGGACGAGCCGAAGGATGTTCTAATAAAACACTGGATAGCTGACATACGTTTAACAAGTGAGGCAAGTGGTGGGGGTACGGCGCCATTTGCAGAAGAAAAGGCAAAACGTCAAACGTTCGTTGGTCTATTATTGCATTATATGGTAGTTTTCTTGAATGAAGTGGTTTTTGAGTTGTGTTCTTAGTGAATAAATACTTTAAGTGAGATATTTCCACAATAAAACATTGAAAAAATATATATAAATATTATAGAAATACATGTACAATGGTTGTCAAAACTAATTATTATTATTATTATTATTATTATTATTATTATTATTATCATCTTTATTTTCACTATAAATAGGTACGTAATTATGTTACAATATCGGCCTGTGAAGGCAAGAGAAGGTAACATTACATCAAGAGGTAAATAGTTTATTATAATTATTATTATTATTTTCGGGTTTACTTAACTCAGTACATAATGGGCTACTTGCGTGCCATTTTTTTATTTAATATTTTTGAAGAGAAAATAAAAACTTGCTACTCATATTTTTTCTTTTGGTAAAATTTTCATTAATAAGCCACAAAAAAATTAATGAAATTTTAATATTTAAATTACCGCCATGTATGACGTAAAATTACGCCGAACCAATGAATGGCCATAAAGAAATAACATTGGTACGTCCAACAGCAACGGCAAGTGCGGGTAATTTAAATATGACAGATCATCTGTTTGACGTTTGAATAATAGTTTGGAGATTAATATTTTCGTTTGTCATTTTAATCTTGTATGAGTATAAGCTAAGTTAAAATCCTTCAAAATCCTGTTTAACAAATCGAAATACGTAATAAAAAGTAACAGAAACCACGAAAATTGTAAATAATGAAGAAGAAAGACAGTGACAAAAAAATGAACTAATGTCAAAATTAAATTAAAACTCGCACTCGCTGGCCATCTACAGGTTACATTCTTAAATATGCATCCCGTTCTCCAGTTCAAAATAATGACGTCAAAGACAATCTTCTATCTTAATTTATTAAAAAACATAATTTTTTAAAATAAAATTTATATTTTTGCATACGTTTTCAACTTTACTTTAAGTATTTAGTGATAGATATCATATTTTCAGTACCATGCAAGTAGCCTATTGATAATTGCGTTACCATTGCTAACGGCTGACACATATAAAGTCGAACTTTCAGAAAAAAACTTTCTGTCTAAATCTACCATCTTTTTTATAAACTTTATTGTATTTATCTCTCGAATGAAACTTATCTTTATGAAAATCTACACGTGCAATGATCACAGACTTCATGGTGCAGTGCACGTGTGCTTTCATGCCTTCATGGCTGGCTTGTTTTACAGCGTCCTCAAGTACTAAGCCAGGAACTTACATTAACAAATACAGGAACTTAATGAGTTCCTTCAGCTCTTCCTGCTCCTCGTTATTAAAGAGTGCATTACTTTATATCCAGCGTAAAATTAAAATATTATGAGATTATACGAGGGAGAGCTAGTATTATAGGGGAATGAAAGTCATTACAGAATAATTATGGCATTCTATAAATTAAACACTAAGTTAGTAACAGTATAGGAAAGAAAAATAAAGGTTTAATAGAGAATTAAGGTTTCTCAGGCACCAAAAGCATCAATTTAAAAACTCCAACCTATAATACAGAATTTTATTCTTATGTATAAATGTTAGAGTAACGATGATCGACTGGAAGTTGATGAAGAAAAGCAAAATTATTCGGAACACAGTCTTAATGTGTTTATTTGATTTCAAATAAACCTATCGATCATACAATGATCCTCTTCAGGGTTCATTGTATGATCGAAACGTTGGTTTGAAATCAAATAAACACCTTAAGACTGCGTTCTGACTTATTTCTCTAAAGCTCCAAAGATTTACCGGACGGTATTAAAAAAAAAATGAGTGACAAGCAGTAGGGATAGAATAATACATTATTTTTCATCTTTATGTACACTCATTTAAATACTTTCAGTTTCATATTTGAACTGAATATTTAGGAGACCATATATTTTAATTTCCAGAATACAAATTTGAGTGACAAGCATTAGGGATAGGGTAATACATTATTTTTAATCTTTATGTACATTCATTTAAATACTTTTTCATATTTGAACTGAATATTTACGAAACCATATACTTTTATGTCCAGAGTACAAATTTGAGTGACAAGCACTAGGGATAGTGTAATACATTATTTTTCATCTTTATGTACACTTATTTAAATACTTTCTGTTTCATATTTGGATTGAATATTTAGGATACCATATACTATAATTTCCAGAATACAAATTTGTGTGACAAGCAGTAGAGCTATCTCTACTGCTTGTCATTGTACATTATTTTTAATCTTTATGTACATTCATTTAAATACTTTTTCATATTTGAACTGAATATTTACGAAACCATATACTTTTATGTTCATAGTACAAATTTGAGTGACAAACAGTAGGGATAGAGTAATACATTATTTTTCATCTTTATGTACACTCATTTAAATACTTTCTATTTCATATTTGAACTGAATATGTAGGAGACTATATACTTTAATTTCCAGAATACAAATTTGAGTGTCAAGCAGTAGGGATAGAGTAATACATTATTTTCATCTTTATGTACATTCATTTAAATACTAAATAAAGATATCTAGTTGTTGATGGATAGTGTTGAGAAGTGTACACATTGAGTATAGAGGGGATTTAAGGAGCAAATTTGACGAGGCTGATAGGTAAAAACAGGTTCTACTTCTGGTGGAAGTTGAGGGTACATGGAAGTTTAATAAAGATAAGGATAGAGAGTCGTCAATTAGATTATGAATTAATTTATATAGATATGTTAAAAGGAAAATTTGTCGACGTACCTCCAATGTAGTTAAGTTAAAAGATTTTAATAGGTTATCATATGAAAAATTTGGTAAACAGTAAGTGTGATTTTGTTTGAAATACAGGTATTTAACGAATCTTCTTTGAATTGTTTCAATAAGATTTTTGAATTTCTCATAATATGTATGCCATATAATACAGCAATATTTGAGTTTAGCTCGTACTAAGGTGAAAAAAAGCACTTTTATAGCATGAAAGTTTGTAAAAGATTGTGTACTGCGCTTTATAAAACCTAGTACTAATACGAGGAACTCATTAAATACTGAATGTGAGGATTGAAAGTTAACTTTTCGTCAAAAATTATTCCTAAGTCTGTAGTACTGGATACACGTTTAAGAGTAGCATTATTAGCCATGTAATTGAAAACTATTGCAGTTTTTCTAGTGTAAGATAAAATTTTACATTTCGAAACATTTAGATAAAGTTTATTGGAAGTACAGAACAAAATTTTTTTAAATCATCCGCAAACATTAGTTTTTGATTTGGATCACAGCGGTAACATCATTAATAAAGATGGTGAACAAAAGGGTCCCTAGAATTGTACCCTGTGGGACACCTGAGGGGGCTGTAAAAGGCTCTGAGTTATAACCTAGATGGTGTACAAACATTGTTCTTCCATCTAAATAAGACAAATAATAAAATTTAGAAGACCATATGCTATAATTTACAGAATACAAATTTGAGTGACAAGCAGTAGGGATAGAGTAATACATTATTTTTCGTCTTTAAATACACTCATTTAAATACTTGAATATTTGAACTGAATATTTAGAAGACCGTATAAATTAATATCCAGAATACAAATTTGAGTGACAAGCAGTAGAGATAGAGTAATATATTATTTTTCGTCTTTATGTACACTCACACGGCTGTGTTGGTTTCTTCCTTTAAATGAATTATTTGGTAGATGAAGGTTAAAACAGATTTCCAAATATTAAACACAACATTATGAAATATATCGTACCATTAATCATAGTAAATGATGAACAAATTTTCTAAATTAAAATTCATATCTTTGCTGTACCTATTATGAGAGTTTTGACAGATTCTCTGGTAAATGATTTCACTTCAGATATAATTATTTCTTATCGCCACCTGTTCATATTCTTCCAACAGGAATGAATAATCAAGCACAAGAATTAATGATAATTGATCTCACTTCGAATATTCTTCCACTAGAACTTTGCCAGGAGAAAAAGAAGTAAAGATTTGTATTTGGTTATATTTTGATCTGTAATGACTTTTCATTTTCATCAGTTCCTATTATCCTATTGAAATAATTTGGTGACCAGAATTTCGTGTTTCTTCTCTTTACTTCAAGTTCTACGACTGAAACTACACGGACGATGGTACGTACTTCTCTCTTATAGTAAACTGTGACGTAAAGACGCAGTGCGTAAGCGTTTATTGTTATAGCGAGACTCTCCCTCGAGATCGAGACGAGGCCCAAAAAATGTGCGAGAACGAGAGTAAGATCAAGAATACAAATCCAAAACGAGACGAGATCGATATTTTACATTTCTCGCCTTGTCTCGTCTCGCGTGCATCACTAAATTTGACTGAAAACAAACTTGTTTGTATCAATACCCCCTTGTATACAATGTATATATGTCAAAGTTATACTGCAAGCTCTGGAGTGCTCCAAGGACGAAACCTCGGTCCGTTACTTTTTCTATTCTTTATTAATGATCTGTATCTGTAAGGTACTCAATATTTTAGTAAATTCTTGTATGTAGTAAATTTATGGTTTTCATATTTGATTTAAAAATTCTGGGCATTATTTTCCACTTTACTCTCTCCAAAAGTAATCTTACATTTTATCAAATATAAATTCTGCTAGAGACATTTCATATATGATATAAAATTTTAGCGTAATTCGCAAAATACTAACAAGAATAAGAGGTACTCCATACGATACGAATCTGGAGAAAAGGCGGACGAGTATACCTAGAAGCTTAGATACTAAAACCACCAACGTACAGTTTATACCCACCTACAGAGATATATGCTATCTTTTATTTAATATTTCATCAAGTTTTTATTATGTTTTACACTTTATGATGTTTTTAGATTCATATCTTGATATAAAATAAAAATTATGCGCTCCTCAAATACCTAGACATAATTATAACTGATGGATAGCATGAATAGCAAATTCACATTAAAGTTTAAGTGATAATAAAAGTGTTATGACAGTTTTTAAATTTAAAAGTTACTACTTAAATCGTAAATCATTACTTATTCTGCAGATTTTTAATATTTTTTTTATAAATAAACGTGTCTTATGCTTAATCTCAGAGTTTACAATAATAAAGTATGTAACAAAATTTTCGAAAAAAATTTACTCTCTAATTTTTTTACTAAAAGAAGTCTAATTTAGATGTCACTGGACAAAATAAATACATAATACAATGTGTTCAAAAAAATCTTACCTTGGAGGAGGCTATGAACAAAGAACAATTTAAAAAATTTAAATAAATGTCAATTTGACCCGAAATAAAATAAATAAATAAATATATCATCACAGCTTATTACCCATTGCTGGGTGTGCCAACCTGTTTTTTACACAGATTTCGGTAATGATGACATATTTTGTGCGGGCGTTTGCCAGGCGTCACCTCACGGGCACTCATTGTTGGCGTGGAGAGTGCACTACAGGGGTCAATTTTTTGCCATTTTAAAATTGGAAATATTTGGCGTCGGTCGGGATCGAACCCGGTTCCCCAGATTCGCGACCAGACATTCAGGCACGCTGCCACAAGACAATTGATATATGATACGAGATATTGTCAAAAATGTTATCTAAAGAAATCAAGATCTTTCTTCTGGAATCTTGTTTTAGAAATGGAAACAAATTAGGACACGGCGATTAGCAGTACACTGTACCCTTCTTTATTATCTTTTTACCTCCCGCTACCCTTGTTAAGGGAGGTATAGGGATCGTGCTAAAAATCGCATATCGAGATTTTGGTAAATGGCCACGTTTTAAGGTCCCTATATTCCAATTTTAACATTTTCAAGATTATGTCAGTGTGTATGTATGTGTGTATGTGTGTGTGGATCCTCCAGTCTAACTCTGTATTGGAAAGAGCCCATTAGATTTTGGTGAAAATCGGATAACCGGAAATGGCACTTTACTAGAAGCTCAAAATAGGTTTTCTTCGAAAAATACCTTTAAATGTTATTTTTTCGACCATAATGTTTGAAGATTTGTGTTATTATAAAAGTTAAAGATTATACATTTTCTACAGATTTGCATTAATACTTTTGCTATATATTTTATGGATAAATTTATAAAATTATCTATAATTTAAATCCCGGAGCATACGCTTTACACAAAAAAAAACTCTTTGGTTGCTCAGTTATTCAAATGTATGTAACTGACAGATAAATGTCACTATCAAAGAACTAAACATTTCAAAATAATATTAGTAACGTTTTAAAAAGGAAAAAGTAAATAGAACAATAGAAAAGGAATTCAATACAGTTTCCAGCATAAGTAAATATGTAGGTATGTATTTAGATTAATAAAAATTAACGATTCACAAAAATATATAAGCTAATCCTCATTTTTGGATTAGTGAATTCGATTCTATCCCGGTATTTAAAATTTAATCTTCATTTTATTATAGTTCTGTTGGCTCAATGATTAGAGCAACTCCTCATGTTATTAGTGCCCTCGGGGCTCTGGGTTCGAATCCCACTACGGCATGGATGTGTGTGAATGTGAACCTACTCTGTAATTGGGATTTAATCCTGTTAAGGGGTTTAAAAAAAGGTAATTACTTGAATTAGATTAGACTATATTTTAAGAAATAAACTGTCAAAATTAGAGTAAAATTCGCTAATCCAAAAAACAATCTTTCTTGTGACTCGGGCTGTAAATGGCGGGAGTTATTGTGTTGGCCAAACCAGATTTTTTTTCTCATAAATTTTGTGTGTTTGTTTTATAATTTAATGGAAATATAAGATCTTTTGCTACAAATTTTCTGTACGGAATTTGTATATAATACATACAACTGCCGGAAGGTAATGTACAAGAAATAGAATCCTTTGCAAGGAAATTTCTGTATGAAATTTGTACAAAATACATAGAACTGACGGAAGGTAATGTGCTGCCCACGTTAGATTTTTTAAAATTCTTTACTACATATTTATTCATATTATGCAAAATAAAATCATTCCAGTATATAATAAAACGAAAGCGAAAGTCATTAGTGTTTTGGTGACATTTTAAAAATTGATATACAATAAAAAACGTGTGATGAATCATCGTAAAAATGGAAAAGGGGAGAAAATAATATGAACGGGTGCGTTGACAGCGGCAGTGAAACAATGAAACGTGGCAATGTTAAATGAGCCGCTATGCAGCAGCAACACAGGTGGCAGCACTGATGATGAAGTGACGTCAGTCTTCGGCGGTGTTGCCGGATTGATATAAATTAGTTCTTGCTGACTGTTCGGAGTGTCGCAGTAATGCTCGATTATAAATGTGACCGGATCACCACCTGACTGACCTGGGAACATCATTACGTAAACAGCAAAGCCGAAGCTGTGTACACCAACGAGTATTTTCACAGTATGAAAAATGAACAAAACGCGTTTTCCACCAAGCAAAGAATAATTTTTAAATTTTTTCTTGCTGGCAAATTTAATGGTTATTTTGCTGCTCTCTGTTATAAATGATACCTGTTGTTTTGTTTTTCACTTTTGTTATTTGTAAATTGGAAACGTTTATTCAAACCTTCTCTTATTTTTATTTTACCTTATTAATAACCTGTGTTACAAAGTTTTAATTATAGCAATATATATCGATTAAATTGTTTATTATCAAAGAATTATTTACAGTAGGTACATTATTTTTTTAACAAAACAATGTTTTGCTGAGAATACATAATGCGTATTGAAGTATGTAAAAAAAAAACAAACAATAAAATTAACATACCATTATTGACCTGTTATTGAGTTGTGAAATTGTTTTTTCTACCGCTTTCCTAGCAACGCTTAATAACAGTCAATAATAATGTATGATTGACTTAAGGCTGGTTTATGTAAGTTGTAAACTTAAGGCTTTACCTTAGCATTAGCATTGACTGTGCATCGAGTATAGACAAATGCGTACTACGGTATACATATATATATATATATATATATATATATATATATATATATATATATATATATATATATATATATATATATATATATATGTAACCTTAACCTTAGCATTATGCCATAACCATAGAATGCGGTAATTTCTAAATTTTAAGTCATAATGTTAATGCCAACCAATCAGAATAGTATTTAGTAAATGAACAGTTATTTAAAGTTATTAAAAAGATTATAAAATCAAAATGAAATAAAAAAATATACCTGCTTTACATATTGCTATTGTAAACTTGGTTTGCGTTTAGACCAATCAGAAAGTTGGAATCGCAAGCCCTATCTTACTCCTAAGTCTATTCTTATCTGAAATGCAGTATAGTAGTACCACTAATGCGGTTTAGAAATTTGGCATTGACGTATATCGTTAGATTTTGTTATGATGATGTTTGAAAGTAGCGGTAGTAGGGATAAAAATATCAGAGAAACCGTAAACCTGATCGAATCGATTCTGTTAAGGAACGTACTATTAGACTTGATTTGTTTTTCTCAATTTCTAACAGATACGAAGTTATTTGAAAATTGAATATTGGCCAAGGTTGCCACAACATTTAACCGTGAAAAAATCACATAACTAGTCGCGTAGGGTCATTATGACCCCACTGATTTTTTGATGTATTAAGATAAAGTGGTAGTTTCTAATCGTCTTTTTTACCTTTCGCTACCCTTGGTAAGGGAGGTATAATCTAATTTTAACATTTTCACGATGATGTACGCGCGCGCGTTTGTGTGTGTGTGTGTGTGTGTGTGTTTGTATGTGTGTGTGTGTGTGTGTGTGTGTTTGTGATAGAGAGAGAGAGAGAGAGAGAGTGTGTTTGTGTGTGTTTTGTGTTGTGTGTGTGTTTTGTGTTGTGTGTGTTTGTGTGTGTGTGTGTGTGTGTGTGTGTGCGTGCGTGCGTGTGTGTGTGTGTGTGTGTGTGTGTGAGAGAGAGAGAGAGATAGTACGCGTGTGTGTTTGTGTGTTTGTGTGTGTGTGTGTGTGTGTGTGTGTGTGTGTGTGTGTGTGAGTGTGTGGTGAGTGTGTGTGGATCATCCACTCTAACTCAAATACCATCATTCAGAAAAATTTTAAACCTTGTATTTCTACCTTGTTCTAATATGTGAAGAATCCATTAGATTTTGGTGTAAATCAGATAACCGGAAATGGTACTTTACTTGAAGCTCAAAATAATTTTTTTTCGAAAAATACCTTCAAATGTTATGTTCTCGAGATTTGTGTTGTAAAAATTAAAGATTATTAAATTTTCTACAGATTTATTGTTTATCCAGTAATGTACGAAAATAATTTTTCTATAGGCACTAATTTTCTCGATTACTGATATTGTAGAAGTAATTTGGAAATGAAAAAAAAAAAAAATCGACGAACTTCAGTATTCCCCTATAATCAAGTAACCTAAGAGAATTTTTGGCAAAACAAAAGTACATCTAAGATGGCCTGCCATATGCGCACCACATGTCTCATATGGTTCGAAATCCGGATATCGTGTATAAATAATTGAGCGCCCCAGCTGAAATGTTTCTGATTTTGAATAATTTAATATAATAAACATTTAAAAAAATCATCAAGATCGGATCTGTTTTACTGGGTTTAGAAGTTTTAACGATATTCCCGCTTCATTGACTTGACTATGATGTGAAATTTACAAACGTTACAATGTTCAAATTGATGTATTTAAAAAGAATATTTTCATTTCAACGCCGATTCCTGGAAAAGTAAATATTTCGCGCTCATATGTAATGAATAGCTGTTGGAATGCGCAAATAAAATTTCCAACTCATTCCACAAATGATGTATTTACTTCCTACTGCTACAACTTTTTTCCATTATTTTAGAAATGAAATTTAAATTGAACAAGCTACAATAAAATCAATTATTCCTATTAAAAATATCTGCGGATGCGTGAAAATTTAAAACTCTTTGTCGCCTCAAAACATAAAAGAGAATTATAAAATGGAAGAAAATTAAATATAAAAACCAGCAGAAGCAACGAAATAAAAAGATATTTACTGAAAGATGTATAAACGTTTACATTAAAATGAGTACATTTAATTTAAATTACTTTTTTTAATTGTGTCATGAATAAAGGCCAACCAGTTATTTAAACTAAAGACGCAAATGTAAAATTCAAATCACATTGCGAACTGTAATTTGTAAATTGAAATTGGTTGCAAAATGCAGTCTTGTAAGGCGGATGCTGCAGTGCAATGCAGCCAGAATGCAACGGCAGGAAATTAAAAGAAAGAGACAAAATGAAGATACAAAAATCTACTGTAAAATAAAACTATCACCCCACGACAGATAGCTGCTTTCACTATAGGAATGTCTGTAACACTAGGGGGATCTCCAAATGCTGATAATTACTGCTTCCTTATTTTACCAGCGATGACACTCTAACCAACTGGTGGACGTTTGGATGACTGGCGTCCACGACACTAAAATATATTAATATATGACAGACATAATTTTGATCGATCATTATCTTTGTTAGTTTTTCTTCGATGTTTCGTCTTTCTCAAAAGATCAGACCTATACAGGGTGTAAATGAAATAAGTGCATTAAATTTAACCAGTAATGTAACTCGACGAGAGCAACAATATTTCTTAATAACTTTTTCTCGAAATCGCATATTTTTTTTTAGCATTTTTACCACCCCGTAAGTTGACGAGTCGTTCCACGTATTTTTCTAATAATTGAATGCAGTAGCAATAGCTATGAAAAATTTTGTTTTAGCAAGTGACAGTTTTGTCAGTTGTTGCAATTATATTTTGGCATTAGTAATAAACTTGTTTATCATGTAAAATTCTGTCAAAATGCTTACGTTTACAAATATCGAGTACACAGATATTGTAATTACTTACCTATGGTTTATTTATTTATTCATATCTTTACTAAATTTAAATTTGTGGTTGATATAAAGACAGTATTATAAAGTTGCCAACGCATTTAGACGGAGCGTTTCCAAATCATACTGTTCCTAATATTCGTACATTTGTTAATCTTGTACATCTTTATCACAATACGAAGTGTCACATATGACAATTTTAAATAAAGCAACAGTTGTATCCATATCATGTACAAAAAATCTGATGTGGCCAGCACATTACCTTCCGTCAGTTCTATGTATTTTGTATAAATGTCATATAGAAAGTTCCGTGCAAAAAATTATATTTCTTGTACATTACCTTAAGGCAGTTGTATGTATTTTGTACTAATTCCATACAGAAAGTTTCTAACAAAAGCTCCTATATTTCCAGTAAAATTATAACATAAACACACTGTCAACTGCACTTGACACTGACACCTTTCAATCAGAATTTTCTTAATGTATCGCAGCTGTTTCCAGAGTTATAGCAAAGCTGACTAATATATATGATATTTAATTTCTTTGTAATTTTTTAACTCTATATCCATTTAATATGAAGTATAAAATGCATTCAAATCGTATAGAGAATAAATAATTCTTTAATATTTATAATAACATTAAATGTGAAAAAATGATATTTAACATCGTTTTTTCAAGAAAAACTGTTAAAATCTTCAAATGAGGGTACTTCCGGTTGACCAATTATAACCAAAATCTAATCAGCTCTTCACATGGATGTAACGAAGAGGAATACGAAAGAATTATAATTTTTGGAATTGTAGTATTAGAGTTATCGCATTAGAAAATTTTGTCACACACAGACACACACACACACACACACACACACACACACACATACATACACACACACACACACACATACAGACATCATCGTAAAAATAGTAAAATCGTATTCTAGGGACCCTAAAACGTGCTTATTCGTCAAAAACTCACCACCGAATTTTTTGACCAAAGACAATACCTTCCTTACCTAAAGGTGACGGAAGGTAAAAAGATCAATGGTTTCAGCAGACTTCGATTTTGGGAATGGCTCATAATGTTCATTAATGAGACTGAATTTACTTGGGAACGTGTATTTATTATGCACAATACACATTTCAACACACGAAAATGCTGTAAAAATTTTCATTAAAAAATGTTTGAGCGGGAACAATAAATGGACGACTAATTATTGGTACTCGTGTAGGTACCTCGTTTAAATGGACAAAAGTTTATACTTACATTTTTTGAATAACGTATTTAAACTATTATGATTTGTCGACGATAAATAATCATCTCATAACCTAATAACTATGCTTTTGCTCTTCCTCTCCTCGTTCCTCCTTGTCACCCTCTATTCACAGGTGATTAAATCCTGGTTTAATACAAAACTTTATAATTTTGTTATCCAAAATTTAAATTTCTTTATTTTAAAAATTGTACTATTACGAATTAATTAATAATAAATGTTATTCTCGTTGATTCGTTTATTAATTACTGTGACTGCAAGTGTAACCGATAATCGAAAATTTTTGAGCTGTTTGTATTCCACTTGAATACAACAGCTGCCATTTGTTCTCCAGGGGCGCGCGCCGAAATATTCAGCAAATCTTTAAAGAATTTTAACTCAAAATCTAAAAGATTTAGAAAAAAAAAGTTATTAAGAAATATTGTTGCTCTCGTCGAGTTACATTACTGGTTAAATTTAATTTCATTTACACCCTGTATTGATTAGGTTTTTTAAAATCATTTTGTTAAGTACTATATATCCCCAAATTTTTAAGCCGGTATCCCACTGTAATTTTTTTTTATGAAAATGGACGTAAATATTTTTATAAAAACCGTTTTGACAGAATTTTTATAAAAACTGTATTTACATAACGTCACGTAAACATTATGATGGGACATCACATAAATACAGCAGTCTGTAAAATTATTTTCTACAGAGACAGCGTTATTATTCCCTGACATTATTTGAACTGCGGTGAGCATGTCTTTATATTGAAATTATAAATAATATAAAGCAAAATAATCAAAATGTGTAGTGTGGTTGCCTGAACAGACAGCGTTTTAATTGATTTGTTTATAAATGAAGAAGTTTTATACTACACAAAATCGCCTGAATATTATAATAAATACGCCAGGCAATGTGCGATTTTCAACTGCTAAATGTTATTATCTTTATAAAAATCTGGCAATACAACATCAAAAAATAAGTATTAAAGTTAATTAATATTTACATGCGTTATTTTATGCATATCTTTTTTCTCCTTTTAAATTTCTGTCCGAATCCTATTAGAATACTCATTAATAGTAACCAACAAAGTTTTTTACGTAGTATTAGTATAAATATCTTTATCTATAATTTATAGAAAGTGTATTTTGAATTATCTATACAAATTTGCAAAAATTATATATGAAATAAATGAGAAGCCCATACAAATCCGCCTCGTTCAAACATTTTAATATAGACTTCATTCACCTATATACTCGCGTCGTACCATTTAAGTAGTGACGATAAAAGGATTAATTTTTCAAAATTAATTTGTACACTAGATAGAACAATGCCCATCTTTCATGTGCCGAAATACACTGCTTTAGATGAGTGTCACGTTTCTCACTTTA
Organism: Harpalus rubripes; assembly: GCA_963082715.1. Taxonomy (NCBI): domain Eukaryota; kingdom Metazoa; phylum Arthropoda; class Insecta; order Coleoptera; family Carabidae; genus Harpalus; species Harpalus rubripes. Next base: position 59,447,939 of record OY720451.1, read on the forward strand.
ATTTCGAACCATGTCTATGATTTTTAAGAAATGGTCTTTCATATCTGTAATTTATTTCATCTTCTATTCGTAATTCGTTGTGTGTGATAGCTAAAACACTGCAATTTTTATTTCTTTTCTACAGCCATCGACTAGTCCACCAGTGATGTTCTGATTTTTTATTTTTTGTATTACTTCAACAATTATTGCAGCTAACAATTTTTTATTTGAATTGAGGTTATTCATAATGAAATTGCAAAACGCAACTACCTCTGCGGAACAACGACCACAAAATGAAGTTTAGTAGTATCTTTGGCGCCAATTCTTTTTCATGAGTTATGCAACACTCCATAAAAACGCGTTAAAATTTTTACACACAACTGTTTTGTAATTGTTTGTTTACATTTTAGTTACCATGGCGGAAAATGAAAGATAACACCCTGCGGGCGGTAAAGAGTAAAGCAAAAGACCGCCGGGCGGTGAAAATATGACAAAAAAACAAATAACGGTAAATAATATTTTATTTGTGGATATTTATAATACAGTTGGATATATTATTCAACGAAATTCTCTCCAAATGAATTGTCTCTGAAGATTTCTTTAACTGGAGATTCAACTGATTTCTGTCTTTTCCAGTTGCAGAAATGTCAGATGACATACCAGGTTTATCATAGTTTTTAGTACCAATAATCAGTCGAGCTGTTTATAATAACGACCAATATTCAAATTCTTCTTGATCATTAACATCTTCTTGATCATGGAAAATTTGGACCATAATGAAGAACTCATATATTTTAGATTGAAAAGTAAGCACAATCTATAGAATAACAATATATACGAGTAATATTGATATATCACCATACCTTTTCATTGAAATATGCGAGCAACACAGTTTCGTACAAATTGTTACATTTTTTTCTGTCAACCAGGCTTGCAACACATCGTATTCGTTTTGATATCGGTCCTTTGACTTACCAGGACATAAATCCGCTAAAGCTTCATTAGCTACTAGCAATTTTTTTTTCAGAAATTTCAGTATCATATTCATGTTGAAGCTCCATGCTTATTTTTAATTATTTGTTTACACAAAACAAATGATTACCAATACAACGCATCGCCTAAATGTTTCTTGGCATAGCCATCTAGCCATCTAATATTTTTTACATAACAACAAGTTTTTAGTCATGCAATTAAAAATTACGTTTCATTTGGTTTCAGTTGTGCGTAAAACGTTGTACGTACCTCAGGCCGAAAGAGGTTTACGCCCTTGGACGAAATTTCCCTTTCTTTCGGCCCTCTATACGTAAATAACTATTACAGTGGGATGCAGTACTTTTCATGTAACGTTTTTATAAAAAAAAAATATAATTTTTTTTATAAAAATGTTTACAGTGGGATACCGGCTTTACACTTTTTATCACTTATATATAATTTCAAGACATATAGTTGAAATATATTTTAAATTGCATTAAATAATTCTAGGTAAAATTAGGTCCGGGATTATACAGCAAAAACAATGACGTAGATACGAAATATCTGTAAGACGTTGAAATGGTAAACACTAGTTTTAAGGCAGTGAAGCATGAAGTGATATCCACCTTGGAGAAGTGAAGATTCCGGAATAAGGTAAAGATAATGGCTGGAATCACTCATTCCACTCCTCCGTTTCCTATATGAACTGAAGTACCAGCTAATCCGGATTAGCGTACAATATCTCCTCGCAGGTCGCGAATTTCAATATGACAACTCATTGTGATTTACGCACACTCGGATCCCTACATACAAGTGCCAAAAAAGAAATATTGCTAGATTGCCCCTCTTTATCTCAGATTTTGCAAATACATTGATAAAAATTCCAACAAGCGGAAGCCAAGTCATTAATTATTGTCAAATTCAAAGATACTTATGATAAAAATCTGTTGTTTTTAATTAAAATTTTATCTCTAAAAGCAAGAATTATGTCAAGCTTTTTGATAAATGCTCGCTTCCTGTTTCTTCTTTTCTCTTTTTTATTTTATTCTTCCTACTCCACTAAATATAATACATTTATGGGAATGAAATGGAAACATCTCGAATTTTTGCATACTTAATCGTATGCATAATATAAAGGACCAAAATGTTCTCAAATGGCTTTTCAGACACGTAAGTTTCTTAAAAATGATTTGAGGAAATAATTATTTAATTGTTCATTAAAATTGTTTTACAAAACTCTCTAAGCCGATGTAAATATCAGTGGCTTACAAAATTTGTCACTAGGCGGCGTTTATTGTATTCACGTACGCTTACGGTCTCTATCTTTAATCCTTTACGCACTCATTGCATTTTGCATTTGAAGCGTGCCTCAAACAGCTCCTTGTCTAGCGTACGTATTTCTTACCGGAATGAAAGCTTTATCAAAAGCACATCTGATGAGGTAACTGTTACTTCTGGCGTACCACAAGGTTCTCATTTGGGTCCACTTCTTTTCAATACAGGGTGTCTCACAACTCGCGGCCCAGATAAAACTGACACTTGCCGACGACAATAGGTTGCCAACAAATAGAAGAAAATAATTTGCGGCTGCTAGCTAAACGGAGTTACAAGACTTTTTAATCCACCAATCCCGGAAGGATATCTTGAGGTGTGATGATATTATTACAAAATAAAACTGGTTGCTAGGTTTTAAAAATACTACCAGTGAGTTACAAAATTTGTTTGACTTACTGTAATTTTGACACTTTAGAGTTGACTTTTCACTGTCAACAAATTTAGGTTAGCGAAGGTGTCATCCGAGATCATCACTTATATCGTACAGTGCAACGTGTTGTAGCAGCTGTGTAAAATGTGCTAAACGAAAATATTATTATCATTTGAATTCTTTGAGATTAAAACAACATATGGTGGTTCTAAAAAGAACCGGTTTTATTGTAATTTATACAATGGTAATAACACCCATGGAACGATTCAATCAGAGCAGATGCTCAAAATGTCCAGTTTCTTGTCGATCTGGCATAACTTGAAAGGTTTCATGCGTCCTTGCGATGGCTGTCAATATCACTTTATGATCCACAAGATTTCTATCCGGAAAACGTTCCGAATAGACTCGTGCTGCCTTTCTGGCGTTACGTTCCACATTCTCCGAAAATTATAATCATATCTAAGTAATCAGCGGCTGAATACATGGTAAGAATTTGCATTTTTTTATTCACCTTGTCAAATTTAATTTGACACTGACATTTTTCGAAAACTACAGTCGCCCACACATTTTAAAGACGATTTGATTTGTATAAAAACCCTAGTAACGTAAAATTACGGCAATCACACGTTAAAGGTGTATGTTTCTGATTGGTCAATTTTAAGACGTCTTTTCTCGAATATCTTTTAAGCTAGATTTTTTTCTTCGAAATTACACATCCGAGTGCAGTCTTGTGTTTCCTCATTCGCTCTGGGGCGCGAGTTGTGAGACAGCCTGTATGTACCACAAACCGTTATAATGCATAAAAGACAAAATTATATTGTCACGGTATTTTATTATGTTCGTACCATTGTGGTGTTGTCTAATGTAAATGCGTCGTGCAATTCACATACCGTCATTGTACCGTTATGGCATGATACCGTCATTGTACCGCTAATGTAAATCAAGCCTTAAACCAACGTAACGGAACATCATGTCAGTTTTAACCCCGAATTCATGAACGTTCCGGAGGAGTTAACTGATTATACAACCGATCTCATTTTGGTAAACAAAAAAGACTGGTTGTTCTTACTTGTATTAAGCTTTTGCCTTGATAGAGGTTTGTATTTGATTCCACAAACATTTATACCTGACTAGAGAGAATTAATTTTAGGGTAAACTGTAATAGTCATATAAAATATTTACGATTTCATTTTTGTAGCCGCTTCATTTATAGACGCAACAATGTGCATACAACAGCCACATAACTCGGTAACTCTTGCAACAAATTCCGTGTTTCATTTGTGTCTCGCATAGCTCTGTTCGTTGTGCTGTGATGTGCTGTGCTGTGTTGTGCTAACAAGAGCAACAAAAAGGCATCCCGTACCAAATTAAAGCCGCGGAGAATACTTTTTCATAAAAAGCGTATTAAATTTCAGCGGTGGAGACAGTATCTATTACCGGGCACGCGGTTAAATGCAAAGAAACGCTGGTCCATTGTGACCACACCAACTAAGGCTACTCTTACACGAATATGTTTTCCCAAGGAAAATGAGGTTGACGAATTCGCAACTTTTAGACAGAATAATGGTTATTGTACAGGATACAACATATAAAGTAATTTTTTTAAAGCAGTCGAAACAAGGACATCTATATTATAAACGAATTAACAAAATGGAATACATTTATCTCTCTCATTTGCGTTGATTAGAAGCATGTATAAGAATGGATATATAACACATTTTTCTACGACAACAACTATAAATATATTTCATAATTAACAAACTTAGTGGATTTAATTATTGACCGACAATGTTAAAATTGAATGTGCACTTTTGACAGTTTTGTATATTTATTCGAGAGCTTGAAACAGCTGACTAGGATAAATTAGATTCTGTGACTGTGACATTCTCACTAGAATATTCAGTTAGTGTGGCAGTGGCAGAAGTTTGATTCTCCTTGTTTGTTAAAATTTTATGCGCTGTATCAATTTTATTTTTCAAACTTTCATCAACATAACCTCCAACAGCTGTCAGCTCCGGAATTAGCTAGTAATGTAGCAGAGGATTTGCGGAAACAATGGCCTGTAAATGATTTCGAATCAGGTAAATTCAGATATTGTGCAATGTTAAATGAAATTTTTCCTATAGTGTTCATTCCAACAACTTGTGCGGTACATTTGCCATGCTTATAATTTATGATATGTTAGAGGGTCGAAGAGCAACATATCTTCTGTACATTGACAAAAGTTTATGATCATCAATAATAAATGTTCGCTGCACATTAGTTTTTGAGTCTGGAATCTTCACAATTAAAATGGACCCATTGAATTTGCTGATATCAATATCGTTCTTAACTGCTAGTGTTGATTTTAGCATGGAAAAAATGGAACAAAGAGAAGACGATTTCATTACATCCGATTTTTCCAAAAAGTAAGGTAGTAAAACATTTTCACTGTAGTTCTTGATTTTTTTTTTAACTTATACCATTCAATGAAGAGGTTATAATTCTTTTCGTATAATGCTTTTGATTTTGCAGGTAATAAACTCAAGAAAGCATTTTGCGCCGTTTCGAATATATCTGGAGTAGTGCAAGAAAATCACTATCTTCACTATTTTCGTAGATTTTTGAGCAAATTTTTGATGTATGTGTGAAAACTTTTCATAAAACAATTATTGTTGGCATCAGAATTATTTATTTACTCATATCGTCATGGTTACAGCAACACAAAACAGGAAATTGGTTGAGATTGAATTGAACTTACTAAATAGGTATTATTTTTTATTTCGTTAGTAAAGTCGTAGAAAAAATTATGTGTGCATCTCAATTTACGAGCACGAGCAATAAAGATTCACTTTGCGCTCTTGATACACAAATAATTATTATCTTTCAAGAATTCATATTGTTTCGATTAAGTTAGGACATTCCATTTTAAAACGATGCTCGTTGTTGACAATGCTTTCGCTGTAACGTAAGTTTAGTTATTAATGCAGATATATTACCTTGATCCATAGCCGTATGAATAACATTATTGTAACGCGAGAGTACCTACAATAATTTGGCCGCGAGCCCCCGACCGGCGCGTACGAACCGACGCCTATGAATAGAAGCATTCTAGTAGGAGGAGGAACATAGGTAGGCGATCAATAACACCATGCAGCGCGCGATATGCGGGCGACGTGTGGCTGGCGGTTGGGTAAATACGGGGAGGTAAGCGTAATTACCCGCGTATTGTTATATAATTCGATATGTCACGAGAATATTCCAGAAGATGTTAAGAGCAACTATATTAGCGATGTGCCAGCACATTACCTTCCATCAGTTATATGAGGCATTTACGAAAATTCTACCGGTGAACTGTTACCGGTAAATAGCTGTTTATCAGGTTATAGCTACCGGAATCGATATTTTAAGAACGCAAGTGGTAAAACTTGAAAATTTGAAACAGGTTAGAAATTTGATATAGTTAACAAACTTTTAACGCGCGCGTTTCGCTTTACATCAGTACCTTTTTCTGGGATTAGATTCTTCATGAATCCGGTAGATGGATATGGTAGATATTGTACAATTTTCGAACACGGTAACTTTTTACCTCTCGTGTTTTCGAACACAGTCAGTAGATGCGGTATCTATATGCCGGTAGAATTTTCGTAAATGTCTATGTATTTTCTATAAAATCCATACAAAAATTTCCTTGCAAAAGATTCTATATTTCTTGTATGTACATTACTTTTCGACAGTTGTATGTATTTTATACAAATTCCATATACAGAAAGTTTTGAGCAAAATTAGTCTATATATCGAGTAAAATTATAACATAAATACACTACGAATATGTCAAGTGTCACTGACATCTTTCCATCAGAATTTTCTTAATGTAGTAGCTGTTTCTAGCATAACTAGCTAATTTATGAAATTTAATTTATTTATAATTTTATATTATATAATTCTATATCCATTTAATATGAAGTATAAAATGCAGTCAAATCGTATAGAGAATACAATGTTTTTTAATATTTATAATAACATTAAATATGAAAAAATGATATTTAACATCGTTTTTCAAGAAAACTGTTAAAATCTTCAAATGAGGATACTTCAGGTTGAGCAATTATAGCCAAAATCTAATCAGCTCTTCATATGAGAATTATAATTTTTGGAATTGTAACATTAGAGTTATCGCAGATGAAAATTTTGTTACATACACACACATACATACACACACACACGCTCACACACACACACACACACACACACAGAGAGAGAGAGAGAGAGAGAGAGAGAGAGAGAGAGAGAGAGACATTATCGTAAAAATAGTAAAACATGATTAGTCATTAAAAACTCACCACCGAATTTTTTGACCAAAGACAATACCTTCCTTACCTAAAGGTGACGGAAGGTAAAAATAATACTGTACTATCATTATACGCAGATATTTTGAAAAGTTTGAACATCCTATACCATAACAACAAAACTTAAAAATGTATATTGTATTTTTTACTTGAATTTCGAAGTTTGCCGTAAGTCTAGGTGAAAGACACCAGCATTGAATTTATTTATTCCTGGCTGCACTATACAGCCAAACTATCGTAATTCCTAGTGCTTTGTGTGGTCAGTACGTGCGTCCAGAAGCCAGAACGAAGCTTTGTTGAGCAATTGCTGAAGTTCCTACCAAAGCTAGGCCAATCAACCGGCCAACTACTACCTATGCCCTGTGATTCAAAATTCCAAAACAAAGACTACTGCATTACGTTGCAACAACCATGTACAAAATTACTATGTTGGCAATACACATATCTACAGGCTGCGGTAGAGCAACCTCCCTTTGAAAAGTGAATTAAAAATCGCATATCGAGATTCTAGTAAATGACAGTCAGAAAATTTTGAAGCCCTGTATTTCTAACTTATTCTAAAGTGGAAAGAAGCCATTAGATTTTGGTGTCAATTAGATAACCGGAAATGATACTTTACTTGAAGCACGAAATAGTTTTTCTTCGAAAAATATTTTTAAATATTATTTTTTAGAGATTTATGTTATAAAAATTAAATATTATCAAATTTTCTACACGTTGGCATTAATACTTTTTGTATATATTTTATGGATAAATTCCAACGACTAGTTTTTAACCAATCATAATGCAAAACACTTGAAAATTCAACCAATGAGAACAGTATTATACTGATAAATCTCCATTACCCCGATAAATATCCACTAACAAGTACATAAACAGTTGTTATTGTTTAGAACTGCCTGTGTGACAGTTAATTAGAATTTTAAGCTTAAAAATAAAATAATAATAATTGAATTGTTGCATTTTGCGTTGTCTTTGTAATTTATCTCACCAAATACCACACGACCTCTCTAATTTTCTCAGATAAATTTTTATTTTTATGCTCTCATTCTTTTTGCTTTATGAAAAATCACTCAAGCAAACTGACATTAGGTAAAACACCTCCTCCTACTAGGGGGATTTTCTATACAATTTGCTTTCATATTTGTACAATGAGTGCCCGTAAGGTGACGCCTGGTAAACGCCCGCACGGTACAAATATGTCATCATCATTACCGATATCTGCGTACAAAGCAGATTGGCGCACCCAGCAATGGATAATATGCCGTTATGATATATTTATTTATTTTCGTATTTTTTGCTAAGCAAAAAATACGTGCAAAATAAAAATTTATCGATAAAATCAAAAGTTCTTGTAATATTACTTCTAATAAATTTATATTTAATTATTTATAATTTAAATTCCAAAGCCTACGCTTTAAACAAACACAACTCCTTGGTTACACTGTTCATATCTCAAATGTATGTAACTGACAGATAAATGTCACTGTCAAACTACTAATTTCAAATTAATAATAGTAACATTTTAAAGGGAAAATATTAAATAGAACAATAGTTATATGGAAATGAATTTGATACATTTTCCAGCATAAATGTAAGTATATATTAAAATTAATAAAAATTAAATTGCGGGAGGTACAGTGTTGGCCACATCATATTTTTTAAATGAAAGTTCGTTTAATTTTGAAGCAATTTGTAATATTAAAAAGTCTTAATAAATACATTTAATTTTTAAAGTTAATATGTCATGGCGACACACCTATTGCTATCTTTCTCTCACAGACTCTGTAGTGGGCTGCGAGAGAAAGATAGTAATACTGTGATGTCACAACGAGACTGACAACAAATATCAAACATCTCGCAAAGTAATTATTAAAAAAATGTTTTTTTTATCTTAATTTTCACTTATGAATAATACTTTAAATATAAAGTTTACATTTTATAATTTTTTGTTATGGTGGAGGACCCCATTTAAGCAAATAAGTTTTTCGATTTGTGAATGAGCCTTTAGTTGTACCACTAATGACCCAAGAAACATTACCACAAATTTATCATTTGAATTGATATAATTTATGGGCATCTCTTAATATTCTCACTAAGCACTGCCAACTTGAGATAAAAAGAAATAAATTCTGTCTCGACTAAGTTTACTTTACACTACAATGGAAACAACACGACACAGCTATTACAAATGCTGTCAATTTCTAAACTGTTAGGCTTGCTAAGTTTGCACAAGTTCTGAAGACATATTTCTTGGAAGAAAAATGTTGATATTGTTGATGTTTGAAAGAAAAATATCAGCTTAATTTTCTTGGGAATGTTGAGTAAAATTTCTCAGAACTTCTGTTGCAGTTCGCGCAGCGAAAGAGAAAATCTTGTATAACAACAAGAAAGCTTCGAGCGAAAACTATAAGCTTAGCTGTGTCTGTATCTATCGATTTGTTTGTAGTTGCATTCACTATGTGCACTCTATATTTTGTACTTAAACTTTTAAGATGTACTTGAACTATTACGGGAGAGAATAAATTCAAAAACTGCATAATTAAATATAAATAAAACGAAAAATATTTTTAAATACAAATATATATATATTCATGTCTCACTACAAAATAAATATTTTAATATAAATTATGTACAATACATACATTTTCTTTATATTCGATATCCTGAATTATTTTTTCTACTTTCCTTTTCTTTTTCTTTTATTCGTCATTTTTTCGCAAATTCCTTTTATATTCCTTTTTAGGTATATTCTTTTGCGTTGCTGACTTTTATTTATTTTCATAATCTTCATAATGATGTACAAATATTTTTGACAGTGACATTTGTGTGTGAATTACAAACATTTGAATTTTTTGCCTTGAAGTAGTTTGATCTAAGAATTTTTAAATCAATAGTAATTTACGTTATAAGTCCGGTAAATGAGTTTTTACGGTACGAATAAGATGTTTCCGGACGAGGCGACGAAGGAGCCGAGTCTGGAATTTTGAAATGAGTACCGTGAAAATCATTTAACGGACGTATGACGTACAACATTTTATTTCATATCATGTCGTCTGGGTCTTAATAAAAATAAAATAGTCATGATACCATAGCAACCAATTTTGTTTTGTTGATATTTCTAACAACGTTTTGCAACGTTTTCAAAAATGAATATGGAAAATGATATTCCGGATCAAATTTTATTAAAATCTGCGGAAGCAAAGGGAAATTTGATCCCCAAAAAATCCGCAGATAGATATAATAACGAATATCGGCTTTTCATGGAATGGAAAAAAGAAAATCAAGTAAGAAACATAACAGAGGATGTAATTTTAGCATACATGTTAGATCTGGTGAGTATTAGTGATTATTATATTGCAGTTGTACCTTTATAGAGTGTATATCATTTTATAGTCGAAGAAAATTACTAGTTCATCTTTATGGTCGAAATACTCCATGGTAAAATCTATGCTGCTGGTGAACGAAAATATAGACATATCACGTTTTTCGAAAGTAATCGCATTTTTAAAAAAACTCTCAGTGGGTTACCAACCGAATCAATCTAAAACACTAACAAGAGATGAAATTCACCAATTCATGAAAGAAGCACCTGATAACGAGTATCTTCTGGCAAAGGTCGTTACTATGATGGGAATAGCCGGCGGTTGTCGTCGTGAAGAGTTGCATAATATGTCAGTTGATAATGTGGAAGATACTGGCACCCAACTTGTCGTTACGTTACCTTACACTAAAACCAACCAAAAAAGAGTTTTTACAGTAATTAATGAAGTGGAAGGCATAAACTTCTTAGAATTGTACAGAAGCTACCTTAAATTGCGACCAAAAGAACTGAAGTTTAATAATTTATTCGTGGGTTACCGAAATGGAAAGTGTATATCTCAGAGACTTGGGATACACATGATTGGAGGAATGCCCAAGAAAATAGCCACATATTTGAAATTAGAAAATCCAGAAAAATACACTGGGCATTGCTTTCGTCGCACGTCTGCGACACTTCTCGCAAATGCCGGCGCTGATTTGACAATTTTAAAAAGGCACGGTGGCTGGAAGAGTTCTTCTGTCGCCGAAAAATATATAGAAGACTCCATCGAAGGGAAGCAAAAAATTGCACGGATGATACAAGGTGGTGAGAACTTTGTTGAAGTACTTCAACAACAATCCACATCGACATCGATTTCTAGAACTACTTCATTAGTTCAAGATGGCATTCCGACAATTAATATTAGAGAAAACAAAGATTGTACGATAAATGTAAACATTAATTTTTAAGTAATGTATATCTGTAAACTTACTATATTAAGAATACTTTAAAGTGAATAAAAGGTTTATTTAAAATCAAAATAACAAAATTCGTCACAAGTTAACTACAACCTACAACTTCTTTCCTTCCTTCCTTCCTTCCTTTCTAGCTATAGCTCCACCCACCCTACTGCTACTGCTTACAGGGCTGACTGCTGTACATCTGTCTGTGTACAGCTGATGCTTCTCTTAACTCAAAAGTCCCTATTCGTATATAACTAAAATTGCGCGAGCTTTTCAAAATGTTAAATTAAATATAACTATTTCTTTACATATTGCTGATTTATTTCGTTTTTTATTTGTATAGGTTTGAAAAATCACAAAATATAAAATTGTTTATAGAAACGAATGTTTTGACAAAATGTTCTATTCCATCACGTAGTTCATTATAAATTATCATAATAAGAAATTGGTTGCTTAGCAACGATACAGTACGGTAAAGAATAATAATACCGTAAAGTCTCATTTACCGGACTGAAATCACAATTGTAAACATGGAAATGCAACACAGTATGAAATAAACTACTTTATATGCATTTCTTTATCTCTAAATCTATAGAAGATATAATAATGAATTTATATTTATCGAATAAAGAATTTAACGTTTTTTAATATAAGTATTTTCATAAATTTTCGATAAATAATATTTATGCTCTATCTGTTTTAACTATAGAGTGTTGGGTGAGATAGGGCCTAAGATTCTAGCTCTCTGATTGGATCAAACGTGAACTGAGTTTACACAGTAAAATAATTGACGCGAAATTTACGTTTACTTGACAACTGTCTCAATTATTTTGACGTCTGACATAAAATAAATAAAAGTCAACAAAGTCAATAGTACACGATTTATTACATATTATTAATTTCTGTTCAGTTATGTCTGTTAATTTTCATAGTGTTTTGGCGTTATATTTCATATTACATAGTTTTCGTTGTGTGCGTTTTCTTAATTTTTAGTTAGTAATTCGTTAGTTTTGTTATTGTTCTCTTCGTTAATATTATGGATAAAAATAGATAGATATGTACGTACAAGACAAAATTACTGAAAAAATGTCAATTAGAAAGATTTTTTTAAATCCAGGAATGGCGCCAAAATTTGAATTTTTTATTTAATACATGTAAAAACGGCCGCGCTCGAAACGCCATCTAGTCTATAGTTAAAACGGATAGAGTATAGATGATTTTTTTTTTGTACACTGGCTTGCAAAAAAATCGCGTACACCTGTTTTTTGCTGTATTGAATCGGTCTCGATTATTAACTTGTCAATGTCATTAGTGTCAATTAAAATGCCAAAACTATCAGAAAACGAGAAAGTTGTAATACTTTCTAAGTTAGAAGAGGAGTGGTCAATCAGAGCAATAGCAGAACATTTTAATACTAATAAAAGTACTGTTATGAGGGTGAAGAGTCGGTGAGAAAATGAAGGAAGTATAAGAAAGAGAGAAGGTTCCGGACGTCCAAAAATTTTCACCAATGAGCAAGATGAAGCGCTTGTAAATCATTTATGGGAAAACCCTTTTGGAAAAGCAAGAGACGCTGCATTTGCAACAAATTTCCCAGGGTCATGGTCAACTGCATGTCGGAGGTTCAAAAATTCTGAATTGAAAAACTCAGCAAGTGCTAGAAAAGCTATTCTTATGGAAGAAGAAAAACAAGCGAGAATTCTGTTTAGTTTAAATTATATTTACTGGCCTCTAAAGTTTTGGAATAATGTAGTTTTTTCTGATGAAAAAGTATTTAAGTCCTGCCATGATGGTCGTTTACGAGTATATCGTCCAAGGAATTATCGATATCATGAAAGATTTTTCTAGAATATATTTGTAATTTAGTAGTAAATTAAGCACAATGCAGAACTTGCTCCACGATATATAAAATAGTGACATGACTGACAACTCCAGTGACAGTTGATATATAACCTATTTTAAAAAAAATCGTATTTACATAGCTAAAAAAAGTAAAAACTCGGTTACTTGATTTTTAAGGTGTACGCGATTTTTTTGCAAGCCAGTGTAACTACTACTTCCGGTTGTCCAATTGTTACCAAAACTGACTCGACTCTTCCCATTATTGTTAGATTGAGGAATCCGTAGTTAGAAATGTCTTAAGTCTTATAGTATTTGAGTTATGGTGAATCCAACATCCACACACGCACACACACACACATACGGACATCATCGTAAAAATGTTATAATCGGATTCTAGGGACTTTAAAACGTGCTTATTCACTAAAATCTGGATATGCGATTTTTAGCATGAATCCAATACCTCTCTTAGCGAGAGGTAAAAAAGCTGATGTAGCCAGCACATTACCTCCCGTCAAATCGTGGTCTGATCTATGTATATTGTAAAAATTCCACACAGAGATTTTGTAAAATATTCCATATTTCCCGTACATTACCTTCAGTTCTATGTATTTTGTACAAATTCCATACAGAAAGTTTTTTGTAAGAGATTATATATTTTCAGTAAAATTATATTATAACACAAACATACTGTCAAATGCACTTGACACTGACATTTGTCAATCAGAATTTTCTTAATATAGTAGATGTTTCCATGGTTATAGCACAGCTTGCTGCTTTATAAAATTTAATTTCTTTATATAGTTATTACTCTATATCCATTGAATATGAAGTATAAAATGTAATCAATAATAACATTAAATGTGAAATATCTTCAAATTAGGCTACTTCTGGTCAACCAATAGGCTAATTGCGTGATACTGAAAATCTGAAATCTATCACTATTTACCTAAAGTAATGTTGAAAACGTATGTAAAAATATATATTTGTTTTTAATAAATTAAGAAAGATTTTCTTTGACGTCATTTTTACGAACTGGAGAAAGGGAAGCATATTTAAGAATGTAAGCTGAAGATGGCGAGTGAGTGCGAGTTTTAATATGATTTTGATATTAGTTCATTTTTCTGTCACTGTCTCTCTTTCTTTCTTTGCAATCTGCATGGTTTCTGTATTTCGATTTGTTAAGCAGAATTTTAAAGGATTTTTACTTAGCTTATACTCGTACAAGATTAAAATGACAAACGAAAATATTAACCTCCAAACTATTATTCAAACGTCAAACAGATGATCTTCATGTTTAAGTTACCCGCACATGTCGTTGTTATTGGACGTACTGATGTTATTGCTTTACGGCCATTCATTGGTTCGGCGTAATTCTACGTCATACAACGCGGCAATTTAAATATTAAAATTTCATTAATTTTTTCTGGCCAATTAATGAAAATTTTGCCAAAAGAAAAAATATGGATAGCAAGTTTTTATCGTCTCTTCAAAAATATTAAATAAAAAAATGGCACGTAAGTAGCCCATTCCGCGACAAATATATAATAGAATTGATTTGTTCTAATCACATGACGACAAAGACTATTCCTTATACAATCTTTGGTTAAGAGAGTATAGGCAAAATAATCGGTTTGTAATAGAACGTTATTGTGTGCAACAAAACATTAATATAGTAGCTTATGCTCTAATATTAGATTTTCATCTCTGTATTGCACGGTAGAATGTTGTAATAATACATGCTTTTGTAATATCTGCAGGCTTATTTCTTACTCTGTGTGGGATATTGAGTGCTGATAATATTAGCTCACCAGCTCTTTTATACACGCTTTGTTCAAAATCTCCCATGCTCTCATGCACCAATTAAACGTTCATAAATTTAGTTAATATTTTTTCTTATATTGCTATACCAAGGCAACTAACATTTTAAGTGCAACCATTCAAAAAAGGGTCTGGTGACCGTAAATGAATAAACATTATGTTCATATTGAAATAATTTAGTGTTTCGTCTCTTTATTATAGTTATATTTATACGACTGCAAATACACGAAAGACGCAGCGATTGTTGCGAACTTGTCTCTTGTAGTTATACTGTAAATACGTAGTGCGCAAGCGCTTATTTTTATATCGAGACTCTCGCGAGACTCTCATGCGAGGATGAGACGAGACCCAAAAAAATGTGCGAGAACGAGAGCGAGATCGAGATTACAGATTCGAAAATGAGACAGGGTCGATATTTTATATTTCTCGTCTCGCTTCGTCTCGCCTCGCGTGCATCACTATTCGCTAGTCATACCATACATGAAAATATGTTTTCACATACCGTACACGGTATTTTATCTGTCACACAAGGAAAGTGGAAGGCGAATTAAAAAGTCTTATTTTGATTGCTGATTTCAAGGATATCTTAATATATTGTCACACAAACAACATTTTAAATACAAATTTTAATTACGGTCTTACAACCAGTACATACAGTTGCGCAAAATAAAATGTAACTAAAACGTTGCAGCTATCTTCCTCTAAAAGTTTGTTAACTCGTTCATGATACAAATTACCTTTATCGGACTTCTTTCAAAATTTTACTGCACTTAAAAAGTACCTATGTAAAATAGGTAGAGAAATTACAAACATATTAAATATTCTTGTGAAAACTTATGATTGCTTCAATTAAAAGTAGATTTTTAAAGTGGAAACTATTAAATCACAAAATGGAATACCCGCGTTATTCCATTATTAATTCATCTATTTTAGATGGGAACAAATAAGTAAAAAATCAATTTCTTCATAAAAGTTCTTCAATTATCTACTTTAATAAAAGAGTCAAGACTTCATAGATGAAGTTAAATTAAATCCAGAAAAATCAATAAAATTGAGAATTCTGCAAACATGAAGTCTCATTGAGGCTTTTCTCGTAACCAGATTTAACAATCGAATTAATCGTGCAGTACTGAAGTAACTCAGTTGGATTCGCAAACGACGTTACAGACACGTAGATTTTATCAAAGTCGAATCTTAAGCAGGGACACCGCCATAATTAATTGTCGACGTGCTGGCAAGATGGCAAGGAGGTCACAGATACGCGTACATCCACATAAAAACTTATACGCACAAAATATATTAATGAAGAGTTTTTTGCACGCGTGTGAGCTAATCATAAAATCGATACAAAACAGTTTGTGAGTTTGGACAAGTCCCAGGTCGAGTGGAGAATTATTAATGTTCTGAGCAATAATACCACTAAATAAACGACGTTTAACCCGTGTTTTCTTCAAGCCAAGCCTAAAAATTTTAAAGCTTGAAGTTTTTAAGCCTAGCCATGCTTTGTTTCCATCGAGCCCAAGCCAAGCCTGATTTTAAAAAATCTGATGTGGCCAAAATAACACCTCCCGCTATTTAATTTTTATTAATTTAATAATACATACTTACATATTTAGTTATACTAGAGACTGTATTAAAATCCATTCCATATAACTATGGTTCTATTTACTTTTTTCTTTTTAAATCGTTACTATTATTAATTTGAAATGATTAGTTCTTTGACAGTGACATTTATCTGTCAGTTACACACATTTGATGTATGAATTGTCTAAACAAGTAGTTGTGTTTGTTTAAAGCGCAGGCTTTGTGATTTAAATTATAGGCGATTTGCACATTTTGAGCGTCAGTGTATCTAACGGCTACATGGCATTTTTGATAACCGAATCAATTTTGACATTTCGGGAAAGTGATACAATTTTATTTTGAGTTGTTGCTATTGTGTATGAATATTATACATCATAGTATATTGAAATGAATAAAGAAAATATTTAAAATGCTATATATGTGATGTGACAATCAAAATAGTCAAAATACCAGCGAAGGTACTGTGGCAGAAAATATAGTTTTTCTCATAATATTTTAACCATTTTATCATATTTAAATTTATATTATAATTTATAATATTAGTTAAATGTTACAAGTTGCACAATACATGGAAATTGAGATTAAAAAGTTGGAAAACTTGAATGATTGGAAAGAAGAAAACTTCTACATATTACGATATCAGTGTATGATGTTAGCATCTTTCTTTTATATTTGCAATAAATGAAGAACATTCTTCATTGAAAATATACCAGGCTCTAAGTGGAATCAGTTGCACAAGCTCGGAAAAGAAAGTACACGAAAAATACGAACCATGTGCATTTCTATCTTTAACATTAACATTACATCTACAAAATCTATAATAAATAGACGAATTATGTCAAAAATAGACTTTTATTTCATAAAACTGCAAGTATTATACAATTTTAAGACAATATTCTGTTTCTTGTATTATATCTTGATATCTGATTTACACCAAAATCTAATGGCTCCTTTCCATATTTGAATAAGGTATAAATATAAGGTTTAAAATTTTTCTGAAAGATAGTATTTGAGTTAGAGCGTAAACAGGATCCATACACACACACACACACTCGCGCGCACACACACACACACACACACACTCGCACACACACACACGCACACACACACACATATTCACACACACTCTCACTCACTCACACACACACACGCGCGCACACACGCACACACACAAACGCACACACAAACACACACACACGCACATATACACACACGCACGCACACACACACATTTTCACACACACACACACAAACACACACACACACATATACATTTTCACACACACACACTCTCACTCACACACGCACGCATACACACACACATAAACACACACACACACACAAACACACACGCACACATACACACACACACACACACACACACACACACACACACACACACACACACACACTTACTCACACAAACAAACACATATCATCGTGAAAATGTGAACATTGGATTCTAGGGACCTTAAAACGTGGTCATTTACCAAAATCTCGATATGCGATTTTTAGCACGTTCCCTATACTTCCCTTACCAAGGGTAGCGGGAGGTAAAAATTAATACAACAAACCCGATATTACAGTAAATTGGAGTATATTTTATATAATTAATATTGAAATTGTTTATTATCAACTTTGGATTTATTAATTAAACCTACGTTTAAATGACAACAAAATACATTTAATTAATCAAATTGCCACTAAATAATTGCAAATACTAAACTAATCAATAACTAATACGACAAATAAACTATAACACAAAATTTATGTGCATGTTATTGAATATTTATTAACACAGTGTTATTTTATTCATTTGTCCAATTTATTTATAATTCGACATAACAAAAAAGGAATATAATAATTGTCTTCAATAAAGTCAAATTTCATGAAATGATACATTTTTCTATAATTGTAAATATCAAACAAACTTTGTTTAAATCTGTTTATATATTATCAATGCTTAGCAACATGAACAAATTAAGTACTAGCCCTACTTTTTAACGCGGATTTATTGTAAATTTTCAAGTGTCACAATGCCCAAAATTCCATTTTATAATAAGAAAATGATAATTTTATTAGAAGATGTTAGTATCACAAAATAATTAATTGGGTTATTTCTATTTGTCTTATATGTATATAATAAGCTACTTGCGTGATACTGAAAATCTGATATCTATCACTAAATACCTAAAGTAAAGTTGAAAATGTATGTATTTAATATTTTTGAAGAGACTATAAAAACTTGCTACCCATATTTTTTCTTTTGGCAAAATTTTCATTAATTGGCCAGAAAAAAATTAATGAAATTTTAATATTTAAATTACCGCCATGTATGACGTAGAATTACGCCGAACCAATGAATGGCCGTAAAGTAATAACATCGGAATGTCCAATAGCAACGGCATGCGCGGGTGATTTAAACAAGACAGATCATCTCTTTGATGTTTGAATAATAGTTTGAAAGTTAATATTTTCGTTTGTCATTTTAATATTGTACGAGTTAAGCTAACTTAAAATCTTACAAAATCCTGCTTAACAAATCAAAATACGTAATAAAAGTAACAGAAACCACGCAAATTGTAAATAATAAAGAATAGAGACAGTGACAGAAAAATGAATTATTGTTAAAATCAAATTAAAACTCGCACTCGCTCGCCATCTACAGGTTACATTCTTAAATATGCATCCCTTTCTCCAGTTCAAAATAATGACGTCAAAGAAAATCTTCTTTCTTAATTTATTAAAAAGCAAATAATTTTTTAAAATAAAATTTATATTTTTACATATGTTTTCAACTTTACATTAGGTATTTAGTGATAGATTTTCGATACTACGCAAGTAGCCTATTGTTATGAACGTAAAGACAAACTCTACAATTAATGTGAAATTTGTCCAAAAGTAATATTTTATGCAAAGTAGTCTCTTACTTGTAAGAAATTTGTCTGTTTAGTTCTGTTCTTCATTATATACATTTCAGGAATGCAAATTCAAGTAAGTTTGTAATCCAAGGAACCGAAGATAGATCGCGAGATCAAAAGAACATTTAAGTAAAGCTTGATCAATTATTGTCTCCTTAAACTTAACACCCACCATTAATATACAGGACACTAAGTTATTTTAATAGTGTTTTAGGTAAAGTGCCGTATGATCATATACTATTAGTTCTAGGTCTTATATAAATTTGTACACTACATTTTAATATAATTTTTTATGTCAGTTACTTATATCCTACAATAATAATAATTAATGTCACATAATAGTCGTCACATTAGCTTCAAATATATTTGATTATAAACGAACGAAATTGGTTCATAACCTCCTATTTTGTATATTATAATACTCAATGATTATTGGTTAGTTTCCACCTAGTTCTGCATAATACTGTTGTGATAAGCAGGAAATTTGTCATTACCATAGCAATATCCTGTTTATATAATACAATATTTGGTGCTATTCTGTAACTTTATCATTATCTGTTATCGATCGTTAAATATATGACAATCGTTTATTTTTAATGATCAAGTATCGATTGTCTCAATTTTCGTATTCTATGTATAACTACAATCATTTTCTTTGTCATTTCAATTCTTTAATTATTCAATCACAGAATTGCAAAAAAAAAATAGTTTTAACAATATAAAATCTATGTATCTAAAATTTTCCAGCAACAAAACAGCGTTGGGGATTTCTCTAAACTTACAAAGACTGATATTTATTTGTTAATATTTTTAAAAAGTATAACATAACTTAATCATTACTAATATTGTTCAGATTAGAAAATTTAGATGAAGAGATGACAGATATGTCCATTTTACAATAATACTTAGGCATTGCGCATTAAAGTTTAGAGTTTGTAAACTTTTATTTTAATGCATTGCTCTTAGAACTTAAGTATTAAGCTGGAATGGAGCTGGAATTGGTAGCAAACGTTGCCATGACCCAGAAAATACAGTTATACAACATTTATCCAACAGATATGTGTACAACTTTCAAAATTTATAGTCACAATTACTGAGTTTACATGCGGTTTTTAAAACCGTTTTGATACTGTACACATGGCGTTTTCAAAACTAAAAACGTTTTGATAACGATTTTAAAAACTGCTTGTTAACTCAGTATTTATGTTCTGTTACACATTTATATGAGAATTCATGACTATTTGTCAGAATCAACGACATGCAGATATGTTACTTATACGTAAGAATGTAACATATATGTTACATAAATGTTACTTTAATTTTTCAAATAATCTGGTACAACTCATCGCTTCATACCTTGCTAATCGCAAACTCTCTGTACATTACAACAATTACATATCAAAACAATACATTGCCAGCTCCGGAATTCCTCAGGGATCAAACCTTGGCCCTTTATTATTTCTTCTATTCATCAATGACATTGTTAATCACATCCATGACTCCAATATCTTGTTATATGCAGATGACATTAAACTTTACCGCGTCATAAACTCAACTGATGACTATATGAAACTTCAATTTGACATAAATAAAATTCTAGCTTGGTCTTCTACCTCCAAACTTTTGTTTAATTACAATAAATGAAAGATTACGACGTACACTGTAAAAAAGAATCCTGTACACTACCAGTATCGTATGTGTAATAATATATTAGAACGTGTCACACAAGTTACTGATTTGGGCATACTTTTTGATAATAAATGCTGTTTTGTTCCACACATCACTAGTATGCTTAAAAGCTCGCATAGAAACCTAGGTTTCATTATTAGAAATACACGCTCATTTCACAACCAGCATACTTTAAAGACTTTATATTATTCTTTCGTTAGATCTAAGCTGGAATATTGTTCACAAATATGGAGCCCAACCTACAATAAACATGTAGATTCTATTGAAGCTTTACAAAGAAAATTTGTTAGGTATATTTACTTTAAACGATATCATGTTTACCCTACTAATAAATTTAATTACAATAACTGTCTAATCGAATTCGGAGTTCTGTCCTTGGACGACCGTAGAAAAATGCAATCATGTTTATATCTATACAAATTGGTCAATAATTCGGTAGATGATTCGGCTATCCTCTCTAAAATAAATCTTCTTGTTCCTCGAACTCGAACCAAATTGACATTTACTTACCCGACTCCAAGGACAATCTACGAACTACGTTCACCTATCAGACAGAGGTGTATTATTTACAACAAATTTATAATTGAATTATTAGAACTAAATATATTTTCTAACAGCATTTCTAGGTTCAAGAAAGTACTGTCTGCTATACTTCTTGCAAGAACCGATAATTTATAATTTAAATTTAATAATAGTTTATTTATAAATATATATGTATTTTTTTCACTTTTTCTAATTTTATTGTAAGGTGTTACTACTCGCGCGTCACGCGACGTAATTTCTGTACATTCAGTGAAACAATTCCTCTGTAATTGGGATATTATCCTGTAGAGTGAATTTACAATAAATAAATAAGTAAATAAATAAATAAATTACTTATCTATGTTTCGTAGATTAAATATATTTTATATCGTTACTTGTAAAATATGTTACCTAAATTATATATCTGAATAATTATTTAGGTTTACGGTTAAACAGTTTGTTAAATTCACTGTCAGTTAAAAGAAAAACAAATAATTGATATTATAGCATAAATTATAAAAAATTGCATGTGTCAATTTTTCAATGCCACATTATTCTAACCAACAGTTAAGTTAATAAATAGTTTAACCAGAGATGAAAATACGAGTCCTTAACTGTTTAATGTTTATCGATAAATATTCTTATGTATTATTCTTACTTATTAAGTCTAGCTCTTACGCATTATAGGAAAGTTTGTGAAAAAATTGTCACCAGAATTGAGAAGAGAAAATATTCTTCAGAATTCTTTCAGATCGGAAACCTGTCGTCCTCGTTTATCCAGTTCGTCAAAGATGTAAACAAATTTATTGATGAATTGGTGTAGTGCTGTGATGAAAATGTGAAAAGAGATTCACGGGAGCTTATGGCAGCGACAGGTCTGATTATTCGAGATCAGAGCGTGCTGGGGCCGTGGAGCCAGCGCAACGAATTCATTTGGCGGACGGCCAATATCACCCTAATTCTGATTGCCCTAATAAAAATCAAGAGATACTTCCTAGAATATATCACAGTAATTTCACGGCGGAATTATGCTAACACGGGAATCAACTACCAAATATGCTCGTGATGGAAAGGTTGTATTAATCTTATGCAAAAGAATGGATTCTGGTATCACATAATCAATGCTTCTTGATTGAGATTTCGAGGAATTGTTAATATTACAGTCGAGAAATTTCCCGCATTGATTTTAAGGTTAAGGGGTAATTTTATTTAACGCCTGATATTTCAATCTAACAAATGTTCCTAACAACTATTCGATAAACAAATTTATGAGGTAAATTTATTAGGAAGATAGAAAATTTCGGTATTTCAATGTAAAGTTGCTACGCAAATTGATATGAGATACTTTTTTGGAATTAGTTGTATAAATATATAGAATAAGTTAAAATAATACTTGACACTGACATTTATGTCACATACAAATGATGTGTGAGTGCGTAAGAAATATCTTAAAAATATGGACAAGAAACGGACATCAAACTTTTCCAAGGCTGAAGTTCTGTTATTAACCGATTTAGCATTCAAATAAGACTACGAACTCCACAACGTGGGTAAATAAGTAGGAGATTTGGGAAATCATTACCAGCGAATTTAATACACAATCTGGTACCGTCCACCGCGATAGCAAATTATTTCGTTTAAAATATGATTGCATCAAAGGACATTAAAAGAAACTGCAAACAATAAATTTGTATTTTGGGCTAGTACTTCTACAAGTACTCCTAAGATTTCTTAAATTTGTTAGTGCTCTAGTAACTTTTTTGATAATTTTTCCTGCTGTGGATTTATGTACCTATACCCCCAAAATCTCCAATAGTAATATAGCAACTCCACGTAGCATAAAATCTTAAAGTTAGTAATAATTGGTATAACGACGAAAGACATGAATTTATAAAATGACAATCTGGTACTGAATAAACAAACTATCGAATTCATAATAAGAGCTGCTTAATTTTTTTGTACAAAACACCTTTTTTAAGGTATTGTCTTTAGTCAAAAAATTTGGTGGTGAGTGTTTGATGAGTAAGCACGTTTTAGGGTCCCTAGAATACAATTTTACTATTTTTACGATGCTAATGATGATGATGATGATGATGATGATGATGTGTGTGTGTGTGTGTGTGTGTGTGTGTGTGTTTGTGTGTGTGTGTGTGTGTGTGTGTGTGACAAAATTTTTTAATGCGATAACTCTAATACCACAATTCCAAAAATTATAATTCTTTCGTATTCCTCTTCCTTACATCCATGTGAAGAGGTGATTTGATTTTGGTTATAATTGGTCAACCAAAACTACCGTCATTTGAATATTTTAATAGTTTTTCTTGAAAAAACTATGTTAAATATCATTTTTTCACATTTAATGTTATTATAAATATTAAAGAATATTTTATTCTCTATACGATTTGAATGCATTTTGTACTTCATATTAAATGGATATAGAGTTAAAAAATCTGATGTGGCCAGCACATAACCTCTCGCCAGATATTTTACCTGGTTGTACGCATAAAACCAAAAATATTTTTAAATACAAATAATTCATGTCTCATTACAAAATAATTATTTTAATATAAATTATGTACAATACATACATTTTCTTTATATTCGATATCCTGAATTTTTTTTCTACTTTCCTTTTCTTTTTCTTTTATTCGTAATTTTTTCGCAAATTCCTTTTATATTCTTTTTTAGGTATATTCTTTTGCGTTGTTGACTTTTTATTTATTTTCATAATCTTCATAATGATGTACAAATATTTTTGACAGTGGCATACAAATATTTTTGACAGTGACATTTATGTGTGAATTACAAACATTTGAATTTCTTGCCTTGAAGTAGTTTGATCTAAGAATTTTTACATCAAATTATTTTATATACATTTCTTTATCTCTGAATCTATAGAAGATATAATAATGAATTTATATTTATCGAATAAAGAATTTAACGTTATTTAGTATAAGTATTTACATAAATTTTCGATAAATAATATTTAGATGATTTTTTTCTTGTAACTACTACTTCCGGTTGACTCGCCTCTCCCATTATTGCTAGATTAACGAATCCGTAGTTAAAAATGTCTTAAGTCTTATAGTATTTGAGTTATGGTGAATCCAACATCCACACACACACACATCCACACACACACACACACACACACACACACACACACACATACGGAC
Source organism: Harpalus rubripes (assembly GCA_963082715.1). Classification (NCBI taxonomy): domain Eukaryota; kingdom Metazoa; phylum Arthropoda; class Insecta; order Coleoptera; family Carabidae; genus Harpalus; species Harpalus rubripes. The sequence goes on from OY720451.1 coordinate 59,472,741, forward strand.
ATCATCGTAAAAATGTTATAATCGGATTCTAGGGACCTTAAAACGTGCTTATTCACTAAAATCTGGATATGCGATTTTTAGCATGAATACAATACCTCTCTTAGCGAGAGGTAAAAATATAAAGAAATTAAATATCATATATATTAGACAGCTATGCTATAACTCTGGAAACAGCTGCTATATTAAGAAAATTCTGATTGAAAGTGTCAAATGCAGTTGACAGTATGTCTGTGTTATAATTTTACTGGAAATATAGGATCTTTTGCTATAAACTTTCTGTATGGGATTGGTATAAAATACATGCAACTGCTTTAAGGTAATGTACAAGAAATTGAATTTTTTGCAAGGAACTTTCTGTACGACATTTATACAAAATACATAGAACTGACGGAAGGTAATGTGCTGGCCACATCAGATTTTTTGTCTGTAAAATCAAACCCCTATATTTATTAAACCTATACTAGGGAATTTAAACTATGAACTCGCGTCAAAGGCAAATTCTAACCTCACTTTTCTGGTATATATTGAAAAATCATAGTTTGTAAAAGTAGCACAATTTTTAAATTACCTACTTGAGGGATATTTTATACAATTTTCTACTAATTCTATAATATATTCTACGCTAGGTTTTGATAGCCGGAATCTTTGGAAAAATTCTTCATTGGTCCAAATATTTAAATTATCAGGTCTTTGTCATACGCTATATATTATATTTTTCTTAAGAGATTAATATTTTTAATAATTTCAAGTTATTTCTCTTTTAATATATAATAAATGTAAATGTGATGACAACTGATAATGACATTCGTTTTATTAGGCAGCTAACAAATTTATTAGCTACTAGAAGTTCCTCTCAAATTTGTCAGCAAATAAACAATTTATAAGGTACCTAATAACTTGTTTGGACATTGAAATACACAAAAAAAATGGTTGTTAGGTAAATAAAATTTATTAGAAATTTGTTAGGAGATTGAAATACCGGGCCTAGTTACAAAATAGTTATTAACGTCATAAGGCTGATATGTAGCAAATAACAGATGAGGTTGAATGTTGTAAAATCGAGGCGATAGCCGAGATTTTATAATCAACCGTGTCTGTTATTTGTATATCAGCCGTGTGACGTTCAGTATTTTTCATAATAACATAAAATATCTTCTTAAAATTCTATTTTCTATGGCATATTGACAGGTGACAGCTCTTCAAGACAATTTCATGATGCTGAGATTTTTTTTAGGAACACATGATTTTTAATAATTGTACTGTTATAAAAAATAACGGCCGTGGCTGTTTTGATGCATATATCGGTTGAGCATACAGTACTGTTAAAGCACATTTAACAGTATGGTATTATGAAAATATAATTAGGCAGATTAGAATATTTATAGTTAGAATTGTTAAAAATGAGTGTAAATATGGTTTGTCGTACCACGGGGGCTGTAAACAATCAAGTGGCCAGAGACGTTGTGCATCCGCATTGCGTACCTCCTCCCCCTCATTCACCTCCCGCGCATTGTTTCACCTCCACATCATTAATGCATGTAATTATAAAATCCTTTCATCCACTCAGAATCAAATTTAAAGTGTTTTCAATTAGCTGTACTTTATTTCAATTGACGACGAATTCTTATGTAAATTCGTCCCTTAATTCTGCGTTGGAATTATTTTGATTATGCCTTCGTATTCAAATTAATTTAGGCTTAGGTATCTGTACTCGAGTCTAAAGCGGGCAGGCTTGGGCTGTGGTCGGATAACGCTAAATTGGGTTCCGTGGAACGGACTGTATTTTTAAAGGTCATTTAAAATTTACGCGCGGTAGACACCTAAAAAGGCCAGTCTGGTCTGGATATATTCCACCTGCTGTACACGATTAATTTCCCACCAAACTTTCTGTGTCCTAAGTAAATACCTGTCGAAATTCATTAGTTAATTAAACATGTTATATTTTTTGCATTTTATTTCACTATTATTGCCTTCAACTTTTGCTCATCTAGTTACAGTATGACCTCTTAAATATTCAGCAAGCTCACGTTCCCTAAATTAAATTCATAAATTTCCACACTATTAATGAAATAATCAACCATTGTAAATTAAGAGTTTTACTAAAACAAAGAACTATGGCTAAAGGCCGTCACGCACTTGGGCGAGGCGAAGCGCTGCGAAGCGAAGCGCGACGAAGAGCAGTTTTTTCATTCAATATATTATTACGTGTATACGCGCACTTTGGAGCAGCGAAAAGCAGAGCAGCGAAGCGACTCGCCGGAATACTTCGGGGAGAATATTTTTCTCTGCTCTTCGCTTCGCTGATCTGAAGTGTGCGATAGCGCAGCGCAGCGCAGCTACCTAAATCAGAATGAATATACCCGAGACGCATTGGAAATATCTAAAGGCCGTCGCGCACTTCAGCGAGGCGAAGCGCTGCGAAGCGAAGCGCGACGAAGAGCAGTTTTTTCATTCAATATATTATTACGTGTATACGTGTACTTTGGAGCAGCGAAGAGCAGAGCAGCGAAGCGACTCGCCGGAATACTTCGGGGAGAATATTTTTCTCTGCTCTTCTGTCCTCTTCGCTTCACTGATCTGAAGTGTGCGATAGCGCAGCTACCTAAATCAGAACGAATACGCCCGCGACACATTGGAAATAGCCGGTTTAGAACTAAATTTCACACGTTTCAAACATATCAAAACAATACGTATAGGTTCTATGAAAATGTCTAACACAGAAGAGAAATTAGTTCTTCTGGTTTCAAAATATAAAGAACTGTACGATATGGGATGTGCCGAGTATTCTAACCAGACATTGAAATATAACTGCTGGTTATAAGTAGCAGAAAAAAAGAATTTAACAGGTAAGATATACTACGTATATTAAGTATATTACATACATACATACATACATACATACATACATACATAAAATCACGCATTTCCCACTTAGTGGGTTAGTACAAACCCGAAAGAATAAAAAAAAACATCATCCAAAAAATAATCAGTCTCTCTTTCAACAACATTCTTACTAACCTGACATCATAGGTACAACATATATTCCTCACTCTCAACATATTAAAGTGACCGAATTACGGTAGCGAAATACCGCAACCGGACCACAATAATAGTTACGAAATAATCATCCTTCGCTACACATTCCTGTCTAAGCATGTGTAATTCAGTGGTTAATTTGTAGCAATTGGTAAAAATTGTATCCAATTGTTTGTTATATCGTCAACATTGGTTAAATTTTTAACCAGTTGCTAAAAATTTCTGTTCAGTACGAGTACTGAACAGAAATCGGCTTACCAAGTTATTTGCGCATATCGCTTTCGAACATTCATCTTTTTATACCCTGACGCTTCGAGCGTCATCCTTTTCAGATCTTGTCTTACAATTTCTGAGGCCTGTATCTTAGGATCCTTACCGTTTTGCCTCCTTTACTACATACTATTTAAAAGCGCTCACCTTCAATCTATAAGTACCAATCATCTCATTTTGCTAGAAAATGGGCATTCATCCTTCTTCCCCTGGCTCTTAAATTTGCTTTAATTAAATTTTTTATTTAAAATAATTTAAGAACGTGCTCTGCTCGGTGTACCGCCGGGGGCTATAGACCCCAAAAGCCCCCCCCCCCTCTTAAGCCGGCACTGCATATATGTCAGGCTATTTTCTATTTAATATAGGCTGTCTCACAATTCGCGCCCCAGAGCGAATGAGGAAACACGAGACTGCACTAGGATGTGTAATTTCGAAGAAAAAAATCTAGCTTAAAAGACATTCGAGAAGAGACGTCTTAAAATTGACCAATCAGAGATCTACACCTTTAACGTGTGTTTGCCGTAATTTTACGTTACTAGGGTTTTATACAAATCAAATCTTCTTTAAAATATGTGGGCGACTGTAGTTTTCGAAAAATGTCAGTGTCAAATTAAATTTGACAAGGTGAATAAAAAAGGCAAATTTTTACCATGTATTCAGCCGCTGATTACTTAGATATGATTATAATTTTCGGAGAATGTGGACGTAACACCGGAGAGGCAGCACGAGTCTATTCGGAATGTTTTCCGGATAGAAATCTTGTGGATCTTAAAGTGATATTTAGAACCATCGCAAAAACGTATGAGACCAGAACGAAAAGAAACTGATGGTGCTCATAGAATTGCTCATACAGTAGAGAACGAAGAAGCTGTTTTAAATGATGATCTGGGATCAACTCTAAAGTGTCAAAATTACAGTAAGTCAAATAAATTTTGTAACTCACTAGTAGTATTTTTAAAACCTAGCAACCAGTTTTATTTTGTAATAATATCATCACACCTCAAGATATCCTTCCGAGATTGGTGGATTAAAAAGTCTTGTAACTCCGTTATGCAAGCAGTCGCAAATTATTTTCTTCTATTTGTTGGCAACCTATTGTCGTCGGCAAGTGTCAGTTTCGTCTGGGGCGTTGTGAGACACCCTGCATATTTACTGATATGTATACATTGGTTATTATTGCAAAAAGTATTTTTTTTATCTTACAGTATGACTGGTTAAATACATGCCAACCTAATATAACTTTTATTCTTAAACGGCAAATACGTCGTACGAATTAAATTGATCAAAAACAAACGTAAATAAAATGCATGTAAACTAACAATGCATTTGCTTTTCCGTCTGGTAATGTCTCTATTTCTGCACCACTGGTTTGATGGTTGAGCACTGAAAGTTTTATTCAGGGTTGCTATGCGACGTCTACATCTCTCTATTGTCTTCATTAAATGAATCTTGGTTTTATAGCCTCGTAGCGAATAATTAGCAAAATTTGTACACCAAAACAAGAATGTTTCCACTACTTATGTGGTATGGTTATTTGATGCCAACCAAGCATGATGCTCTTTGCTCAAAATTAGTTTCATTCTGCTTGCATCTCACAAGGAAGGAGCAACTTTTTTCAAATTAAATTCTGCGAATAGAAACCACAGAATCTTCTATGAATTTAATTATCATTATTTAGACTTTGTTAACAAAATAATCAAGCTATATTAAATAATAATAATCGAATATACGTTCTGAAGCTGAAGATACGCATTTGCCTTACAGAAAATTCCAAAATAGATAATTTTGTAGTTTAAATAAAATGAAAAAATCCAATTGTCACAAATAAGCGAAACGAGTAAACATAAGGTTGTACCTGATGTCACTTCAGAATCAGTAACCAATATCTGAGACAGCGATGTAATTAGTTCCTAAGTAAATCTAATGAACAAACAGAATCATAGGTCTGTGTAACAGTCTAGTGAAATAGGTACTGTTGCGTACATAGCTACTATTATGTTTTCCTACTATCCTTGGATAATTGTAATACACTATCTGTATCTATACAAATGCCTCTGAGATATTGACTAATAATCGTAGCTACTAATCGTTACCGAGTAAACATCATCTGCTGTAGGATTCTGTAACTCGTCCGTTATCAAATGTTACCGTTATCACTATGGTTACAAGCGAAAATGACATTCTATTTGACAACTATGACGTAAATATGCCAATCATATAAAAAATACGTTACTATAGTGATAACGGTAACGTTTGATAACGGACGAGTTACAGAATCCTACCCCTGATTTGCTATAATTTGGTATGAATGAAACAAATGACAGAGTGTTGATATAATAATTAATAACAATATATTTATTAATAAAACTTTTGATATGACAATATGGTTTATTTCTGTGCTATATTGTGTACACCAACTTTTGTAAGACAGAAACTTAAATGCCATGCCTCTCATACAAATTTCAGCGCCTACTTCAAAGTACATGCTTTTGGCACTTAGAACCGGGGATGTGCCTGTAATCTATAAAGTAAATTACATCATTATCTACGCGTAGATAATGATTTGAATTTCAATGTTTCTAAATCTGTTTATTAACACGGACCCCTTGAAAAGTATGTCGAACTTGGTGGATTATAAGAGATACAAGTCTTGGTAAAATGATTTTATTAAACTCTCATTTATTTAGCAATCCGAAATTAAGATAAATGACAATTTAATAGAAGAATTTTACCAATGATTTTTTCCCTAACATCTTACCAACAATCAAAATATATCAGTAACTATAAAATCTTTAATACTTACAATTTTTACCTCCCGCTACCCTCTGGTTGCTCAATGGTTAGAGCAACGTCTCATGTCGTGAGTGCTCTCGGGTTTGTGGGTTCGAATCCCACTAAGGCATGCATGTGTGTGGATGTGAACCTACTCTGTAATTGGGATTTAATCCTGTTGAGGGATTTAAAAAAAGGTAGTTACTTACATTAGATTAGACTATATTTTAAGAAATAAACTGTCAAAATTATAGTAAAATTCGCTAATCTAAAAATAAGGATTAACTTAATCTTTTTTGTTACTCGGGTTGTAAATGGCAGGAGGTATTGTGTTGGCCACACTATATTTTTATTTATTTATTTACTTATTTATTTGTTGTTTACGTGTAAGTTATCTTGCGCAACACTCACCACCGTTGGTAACTGAGATTGTTGGGAGTTACGCATCGTTCCAAATCTGCTTTTAGCAGAATAAGCGGCTGCTCCATTCCACATACGGAATCAAATATTCCAGCCGCAGTGCACACGTTCTGTGTTTGTGTGTATAGGAATTATAAAGGCTCATGTCATACACCGGCTAATCCCAGATTATTATATTCGAGATAACGTAGTCGGCGTAGAAAACCCGTTGATGTAGGTCACTCCAACAGGAGTTCGGCTTCGGCTTCGGCCTCGGCCAGCCAGAGAAACAACAAGACAGGGATTTTAATAAACTGATGCACATTCTCTACACATTTGTTCTCATTAGTTTTGCTCTGTTCGTTTTATACTATTCGAGAGAAACGCTTGCAAATAATAGACTGTACATACATATGTCAGAACATTATTAAATTTACTTTCTGCAAGAAAATATTTTGGTAATGCCTTGATTTTGCTAAGAATAGGTTTTGCACCCATAGCAGACAAAATGAGAGAAGATATAAAGGGAAAAAAGGAAGACTATAACATGAACTTCATCTTTCCAGAAAGACGACTATGTGGGTGACCGAAGAGACGATGGGTGGACCACATAAAAGAAGATATAAGGCACACTAATCTATTATTTATTATTATTATTAATATTACTATTATTATTGTTATTTGTTCCCAAACCGTATACAATAGACAAAATAATTAAAATTACACAATAAATATATAATATATTACAACAAAAATTTTCACTCCTTACTAACTGAAGTAGCGAAATACTGCATTCGGACTTCAGGGAGTGAGTCTGCTGAGCACTTATTGTTAAAACCATATAAATAATCCAATTTGGATATCATAAACAAGGACGGAGAGGATGCAACTTCTCCGGCGATTCTTTCCTTATGCCAAAGGAAAAACCGCCGAAAAAACTGGAAGAGAAGTATCCCAGCTAAATAGAATTTATCCAAAAAATTGCATAGTTTGTAGCCGCTGGTGTTGCCTTAGTCAGATCTAATCAATTGGATATCGTACTCTTTCACTAATAATTGTGAATGTAAAAAAATCACTGTCTTCAATAGGATCTTGTGACTGCTAGATATATTGGATTCAAATCTAAGCAAGGTCTATGAATTTTTCACAAAACTTTCTTCATTATTTCTAATTTAGTATATGCTACGGTAACTATGTTACAGATATCCACCGTTGAAAAACAGTCTTTAATGTTTCTCCAAGAGGCCTGTATCAAAAAGTTGTCTAGCGCCATAAAATCCAGTACGTTATATCAAAGTAGTAAAGTAAAAGCACCGTTAGTTAGTAGTTGACATAACATTAGTAGTTGATACTTTAAAATTACAATAAAATTAACAATTTTAACTGTTTTCAATATTGCTTTTATTGTTAGTCTGTAAGTATAACAATTTGTGTCGAAAATGTATTACATTGGCTAATGTCAAAACCATCACTTTGTACAAAATTAGAATTTCATTGAACAGTGGGAGTTTTTTGTATCCAACTTGCTGAATTGTTGTGTAAATTCTCAAGAAGATAAGTTTATAAATATGTTCTAATGAATACGCCAGCAATAAGTGCCCGTGAAGTGACACCTGGGCCTCAATTCTTCAAATCATTCGTTCGCATTCGTATGCGGTTATGAACGAATAGTGTCTAAACGTATACGTTTCAAAAATTCTATTCTCCAATGGTATACGTTTGTCTCGCTTGATTTGCATTCGAATACGTTTGGCTTTCTAAAGGAGGTTCCACCAGACTCTTTCATTTGTGAATGGCCCAATCAGACAACAGCACCACGCTCCATGCGTTTGATTAAATGTCAAAATTTGACATCTTGATATTGGTATACACTAAACCTACAATTTTATTTGAACATGAAAAAAATGCCGAAATAAAGTATTTCTTTTCTCTGAAGATTAAAAAATTGTTACTAGAACGTAGTAAATTTGATTCGACTTTTACACCCAAAAAAGCAATGGAATTTTGAGAAGATTTAATTCGCAATCGAAATTATCGATAGAGGCGCTGATTTTCGGAACAAGATGGCCGCCATACGATGAGTTTGACATATGACAGTTCAGATTGTTCACTGTGTTTCGTTGACTGTCTGTACAAATAGATTTTAAAAACTTATTTATATGAAGGCGATAAGTTCAAATATTTAATTATTAATTACTACACTACACACTCAGCTATCACTTATTCAATATGGCGCTTGTACGATTGCTTTCCGAAGTACCGATTTGCGCCACTAGAGGGAAAATTTTATCTACGATTGCGAATAATAATGTTAAATGTTATCCCTGCACCAAAAAAGACTAGAAAACTGTGGGTAAAAGGCGCCTTCATGCAAAGAAATATGACATAAAAACATATTTAAGATACTATGTACTTTTTACCATATATATATATATATACCGGGTGGAACATCATACCTGTGTACATAGGCGATTCATATGAGAAAAACAGTTTTTTCGTGCCCATTGCTCCCCAAATTATTTTAGACAAAAATGCTTCAAATAATGTTGTAGAGCATAAAATTCTGCATCTAAATCAATAAACAGAATTACTTTTACATGTTTTGTAACGACACAAATTAAATAAGAAAATATTGAAAATTACGTTGAAAATATCAAATAGCCATGGAATTGAAACAAAAATAGAAACAAATAAATAGGTAAATTAAATTCATACAAAAATCTCCATACCTATTATTACGACAATTGTACATTTCCGCCGCAACACTTGCCGTGGATTCAAATTTTTGAACATACGCGCGTATTGTTGTAGCGCTTGGCATTGGCCTATTTGGAAATTTCACGGCGAATAAATCTCTAACTATACGTAAACAATTTCCACTATAAAAAGTTTTTATTATAAAAACCCTTTCTTCGTTAGAATAAACTGAATGCATTTTGATATTTTACCGTCAAATTAGTTATTTATCTGTCAAACGTCAGACATTTATTTGTTTCTATTTTTGTTTCAATTCCATGGCTATTTGATATTTTCAACGTAATTTTCAATATTTTCTTATTTAATTTCTGTCGTTACAAAGCATGTAAAAGTAATTCTGTTTATTGATTTAGATGTAGAATTTTATGCTCTACAACATTTATTTGAAGCATTTTTGTCTAAAATAATTTGGGGAGCAATGCGCACGAAAAAACTGTTTTTCTCATATGAATCGCCTATGTACACAGGTATGATGTTCCACCCGGTATATATATATATATATATATATATATATATATATATATATATATATATATATATATATATATATATATATATATATATTCTGTTGTGGCCACAGCCTCCGGAGGAGCCTCGGAAAAGGATCATTTCATGAATTTTAACTTTTTCTATGAACTGCACAAAATTAATCTCAAACATACAATTTGCTTTATTGGATTCATTCTTGTAATCAATATTCTTAACCGTAATCAAAATATCATTTGTTGTAATAAACAAGTTCACAGTTATTATTTCAATTAATAATGCCAGAAAAATATATGTTTGGCAGGATATTTCTTTTACTTTTACTTATAAAGAGCTCTAATGCAAACGAAAGTTAAATATTAATTTTTTCCTTAGGATTAATAAATTACAGTCGGATTGAATACTGTTATATTTCTATTACACATTTATTGTATTATACATATCATATTAAGAATTTATAATTTATAATTTTCAAAATATACTGGTCTTAAAAAATAATAACAGAATTCATCACTAAATAATTTTATAATAGAATTATTCCCCATAGTATAGTGTTTTTATCTATAATACTATTGCACTTAGATGTAAACGTATGGAAAATTCATTGAACGAGTGGTCAGTCCCCGCCCGTTGTTAAACGTATGAAAGTTCTACGTTTAGAAACATATACGTTCATGAATCGGAAGCTGGAGAATACCAAAATCTCATTTCATACGTTTCGAACGCCGCAAACGTATACGTTTAGATTCGAGAATAGGGGCCCTGGTAATTTGGCAATATGCCGTGATACTATATTTATTTATTTATTCATTCTAATAAATTGTTAATAGTACTTTTTCAAGTTTTTCTGTAATAAATGATTTAAAAATGAACGTGACTCGCATTTCATATAAATTGAATATGATAATTTTTAATTGCGAAAAAGTTGTTAAAGAAGCATTGTTATTAACGTATCTCTATCCATGAATCTCAATCGGTCTACCCGGAATGAATGCGTAAACCCCGGAATCGTTTTATTTGTCCATACACAAAGCCACAACGCATTCCAATCACGTGTCGGATAACTCCAACACTCAAATGTTTAATTCAATATTACACTCGCACAGAAACAAATCCGGTGGAAAGAGAAACTTGAAGGAGGTCGTGAGTGGAGCAGACAAGAGAGAAGACGAAGACGGTAGAGAAGAGGCATCAAAGGCTGCAGTGTGCGAGTACGTGCCTCGCAGGTTCCGAGTTCTGAGTTCTCAGTGGAGTTAGCCGGTGCCCGAGCCCGGCACTAAGACAATTAACTGCTTCCCACTCTACAGGATGGAGCTAGACGTCGTGGTGGAGAGCGTCCCGTCAGACACGTCAACAATGCTATTTTTTCCACCGGACTTTTTCGACTCTTGAATACAGTGATGTCTTTTATCATTTCAACAAAAAAAAAATACCACTAAAAAAAATGCAATGTGGTACTATAGTCAAATTGTAGTTGTCTTAGATAAAAATGTGAAAATATACGTAAATTAATAAGTATTAGTGAAAGAATTTTGTTTAAATAGTAATTATTCCGCAAACTACAAGTGATTGAAGTCGATTAATAATTAAGATATCGTATCAGGTCATTGCAATTTGATTGGTTGCTTGATTTCAGAAGCGAGGCTCGCGCGCTTATTTGTCGTGCCTACCGTGAATTCACCAATATTTTATTAGGGAAAAATTCCATTATTTTTCTATTATTTATGCTTAATAATATTTTCATCATGGATACGAAAAAAATTATATACAGGTGTCTTGGAAATAAGGGGACATGGCTTAACCACAAATTCCTGGGCCCAAAATAAGACGATTTAACTAAACTTATCTATATTCGACAGTGCACCGTTTAGCCAGTATTCTGCTTCAAAGTCCTTCTTAAAAAATATAATTTTGCTTATAATAACGAAACGCTTTGTTCGATTTCAATGAAATTTGGTATGACAATCCATATGGATATAATTCATCTTTTAAGATGGTATTTGTTATTGTTAGTGGACCACTAGTGTATGAAACTTGGGTGTCGCGACAATGAATAGACCATAACTTTTTAATGGCAACGCCAATAATGTAAATTTATTGTTTTTCAGTAAGATACACTCAATGGTAAACTTTTATGTCTGTGCGTGAGTTATGATATCTGTAACGATTTAGTCAGAAAGAAATAAAATGTAAGTGATTGCGTCGTGTAATTTTTAAAATAAATTTTATCTAGCAGTCTTTCCAAATGTCAAACAACTAATTTTTAATGACAGTAACAATTGTTTATGGGTTGTCAAAAATTTCCTTTGCCATATTTTAAAACTAGTAACATATACGTTTGTTCGGCCTTATAGTATTTTACTGCTATTATTATAATAAGACGATTAAATAAAGTTACCTCACTCCTAAACAAGATTGACAACTCATAAAAAATTGTTTCTGTCATAAAAAATTAATAGTTTGACATTTGGATAGACTGCTAGATAAAATTTATTTTAAAAATTACACGGCGCAGGCACTTACATTTTATTCTCTTCTGACTACATCGTTACAGATATCATAACTTACGCAGAGACACGAAAGTTTACTATTGAATGTATCTTTCTGTAAAACAGTAAATTTACATTATTGGCGTTGCCATCAAAAAGTTATGGTTTAATCATGGTCGCGACACCCAAGTTTTATACACTAGTGGTTCACTAACAATAACAAATACCATCTTAAAAGATGAATTATATCCATATGGATTGGCAAACCAAATTTCATTCAAGTCGTACAAAGCGTTTCGTTATTATAAGCAATATTAATTTATTCTAGAAAGACTTTAAAGCAGAACGCTGGCTAAACGGTGCACAGTCGGATATAGGTAAGTTTAGTTAAATCGTCTTATTTTGGTCCCAGGAATCTGTGGTTAAGCCATGTCCCCCTATTTCCAAGACACCCTGTATATATATATAAATATTTTAGCTATTTGTCGTCCACTAAAAATTTTTAAGTCGCGTTTGCATTAAAATTCTTAGATCATATTCTTCAAGAAAAAAAAATAAAAAGTTGGTATAGGTATTTAAAAATACATTTGCAGGCATTAGAAAAATCAAACAATAAAAACTACTAATACCATTAGAGGTGGGCGCGTGAGTAACTTTTTGTTCACGATCTCGCATGCTCATGGAACTAAAAATGTAATCACGACCAATCGCGCACGACTTTTTATGTTTGATTCACGATAATTCACGCTCACGATTTTGTTTTGGCACTCACACCTGATCACGCCCGGTGAGTCACGTTCGTGTCACGTACTTGTGTACATTTAAGCCTGTTTAACACAGTCATAACTTGTTTTCAAATTTGTTAACAAATTGGTAATAAGTAACGTAACAGATTGGTTTCATTGGAAACGAATGTTTATGGACAAATAGGTTGTTCTATTCCATCACAAATATGATTATAAATTTAGTAACAAATTTGTTAACAAAATTATGATCGTGTCAAACGGGCTTAAAGATTTCTATATCTTTAGTGAGATCAGAACAACTGTGTATACAATTTTGGGGACAGCAATAGCACTATTTTTATGCAAAAAAATACTGTTGATGACATATTTGGACGTAATAATAATAACAAGAATGTAAAGTAAAAGATGGAAATTGACAATTTTTTAAATAAAATATAGAAGAAAACTTGTACTCACGCCCGATTAAATTTCAATCACGCCTGATCACGCACGATACATTTTTAGTGCCTCACGATCACGTCCAATCACGACGCAAAATTTAAATTATATTCACGATCACGCGGGTCACGGCGTGACCCATCGTGACATGACAAAATCACGGCCCGCGCCCACCTCTAAATACCATCAGTTGGGTTTGAAGTCAAACAATTTTATTTAATGAATAAGATTTTGTTGAATCAAAGGGTTAATAAAAATTAACATTACTTACATTATTTGTTGTAATATACGAAGAAAATTGTAGTGATGCGATGCTTACCTGAAACAATAATAATTTATTAGCAACGTTATTAATATATTACTATGGATACTAGTTATCATATGGTACTGCATCGTTCCAGATAAAATGCAACATCTGAGGCGATTTCGGGCGACAACCGTTCACTTGCGGTATGTTGCGTTCAGGTGCGTTCACACATTCGGGCGCTAGGAACATCATACCCGGTATGCTTGGATCAGTGCTCACAGCTGAACGGGTTTGCTAGTCGGGTCAGCTCTCTGTTCACTATTTCTATCTCTTTTTATCATGTATTTTTTTGAAATGTCAAAAGTCAAAACAGTCGGAGTCGTGGTCTTATGTCAAACAGAGTGACATTATTTTCGTTGGCTCTTTTTTGGGCAAATATGGAAAAAACTATCTTTCTCCGTTAATGCATTTTAATTGTCAGACACTATTTTTGACAGTATTAAATGTCGCAGAATATACATAACCTCCAAGCACGGTGTCAACAAGTGAACCATTGATTTTTGGCGCCACTACTGACCATAGCATACCGCAAGTGACCGTAACTGATCCTAAGAAGTGAACGGGTGACATACCCGTTCACTTCTTCGGATTACTTACGGTTAGTTACGGTATGATATGGTTAATGGTGGCGCCAAAAATCGTTGGTTCACTTGTTGACACCGTGCTTGGGGGTTATGTATATTCTGCGATATTTAAAACTGTCAAAAATAGTGTCTGGCAATTAAAATGCATTAACGGAGAAAGATAGTTTTTTCCATATTTGTCCAAAAAAAGAGTCAACGAAAATAATGTCACCCTGTTTGACATAAGACCACGACTCCGACTGTTTTGACTTTTGACATTTCAAAAAAAGAGATAGAAATAGTGAACAGAGAGCTGACCCGACTCGCAAACCCGTTCAGCTGTGAGCACTGATCCAAGCATACCGGGTATGTTGTTCCTAGCGCCCGAATGTGTCAACGTACCTGAACGCAACATACCGCAAGTGAACGGTTGTCGCCCGAAATCGCCTATAGGTTGTCAAAGTTGTCAATGTCAAATTCGCTTGTCATCATAATTTACTGATATATACATAACGTAAGAAAGTAATAAGAGCAGTAGCAATAAAAAATCTAATTTCAAACACAAATTACAACAAATTTTCAAAAACTGCACAATAATTTAGACGAATATAAAAATTATTATAGACACAATGTAATTTTAAATTTCTTCTAAATCTTCAATTCCTCCTGTATACGTTCTTGAAATCCGGATCGATATTGATATTTTCAAAAAGTAGCTCACATAAGGCAATTCTTTTATCATGGTCATTGTTTCTTAATTCTTGGTGATTTTGAAAATGTAAAAATGCAATATTTTGTCTTTTAATAATCTAAATATAGAAGTTTTGCTAATATGGGGACTCGTGGCCGCGTACAAACAAATGAAGATGACAGTATTTGTGTAAATAGTCATCTATACCTTTATCTATGTGTATATTTGTAGTCTATATGAGGTCTCGTGGTCGAGTGCCTAAGTGTCTGGTCGCGAATCTGGGAAACCGGGTACGATCCCGACCGACGGCAAATATTTCGAATTTTAAATGGCACAAAATTGACTCCTGTGGTGCAGTCTCTACGCCAGCAATACATGCCCGTGAGGTGATACCTGGTTAACGTACGCACGATACAAATATGTCATTATCATTACCCACATCTGCGAACAAAACATATTGGCTCACCCAGCAATGGGTAATATGCCGGGATGATATATTTATTTATTTTATTTGTTTTGCTGATATTTAATTGATTTTCCAAAATTTTCATAGACAGCTGATTATTATCTACTAGTGCGATGATAGAAGTTTGATTTTGTTTTCTGGTTAGATCATACCCCGATATTATCCAATCAGATACATTATATGTTGCATTGTATCTGGAGCGATGCAGAACCATATAATAACTCGTATCCATACATAATACATTAATAAAAATAACAGGATGTAAATATTGCATCTTAAACTATTATTCACGAAAGATGACTATTCAAGGTCATTTGTGAGCCGTCTGATATAATATTACTTGCAGATAACTTCATTGCATTTCGTTTGCATAGGCGTGCAATATAAAATATTTATGGACACATTTTAACTGAAAAAATAAGAATAATTCATTTGAAAATTATGTTTCTTTCTAAATAATGCCTTTCTAAAAGATTTATGTTCTTCACTTATGTTTTTGCAAAATACAAAAACAGACTTAACTTATAAACCAAAGAATAATAATTTGATTTAAACGTCAACGCCACTGAGTAAATATTGGCACAGAGGGCAGTGTAGTTGTTGCGTCCCTCCGGTGCGAAGGACTAAATGTTGCGTCCCTCCGGTGCGAAGGACTAAGTAATAAGGACCTAATGGCTCGAAGGACCAAATGTTCAATACCTAAACCAGCGAGTCCGGTCTAGAAGAACCGAAATGTTTTGATCCTGCTCGCAAGCCCAAATGTGATGTCTCTAGATCAGCGAATCCGGTCTAGAAGCATCAACAATGTGTTTGATGTTAAATTCAATGAATAAACAAAACTATATGTAAACCAAAATAATTACAACCTTCGATAGCTGGTTCACATCACTGGACTTGGCCAATAAACGGGATAATACTAATTTGTGAAACGTACTAATTAACAACGGACGAAGGACCAGATAGTTTTACGAACTAACAAACGTGCTAAATATAATTGCAACAAAATAACAAACAACTGAAATACAATTCTGAGAAATATGTGATAGCGTATTGAATACAAGTGACATAAACAATAATAAACCAAAGATAGAACAAATACGATATTTGTTGAATTAACTAAATCATTTCATAAGTGTATGAACAAACAAATGTAGTTAAACAATATTAAGAACTCTAAATGAACTTAATAACAACCAACTAGAATGCAAAACTTGTTGCCTTGAATGTACCTAGTCGACAATAACAGCAGATGCGCTGTGAATGACGTCACTCGAAGGTGAACGCGTGTAAACAGGTTTACAAAGAAATAATAATAAATTCACCCAAGGAAATATGAATCAAATCCCTAACAACACGAATTCCCGTGAGAAATCAAATTGTACAGTTCGATTTTACAATTGATTCCTGAGATGTGTCTATTAGCTGCATAAATTGGCGCCGGAGAGTATTCACGGATTATAAAGTACCAAATTAAATGAAAACCGAACGATACTCCTTGAATTAGTCGTGTTAGGCTAATCAAGCTACGCGTACGATAATTAAACAACCAATTACTTTACTGACCATATGAAAATCAGAAAGTTTTATGCAAAATGGTGGAAAAACCACTCTCGCGATACGTGTTTACCGTTTGCAAGCCAGACACAGTCTGAGTTGGTCGCAATCGGTCAATGCTGTAGCAGCTGTACGCTGGGCGTGTGGGTGCGCGCGCACTCGCGTGAAGCCAGATGCAATAATATTAATATTAATAAATAGTTACAGCTATTTCAAACAATACTAAAATTAAACTTAAACACGTAAAAACATATAACTAATTTTTCCAAGTAACAGAAACAGTTATTTCCATTTATTTATTGACTTATTTAAATAGAGTCAGGGCGGGTTAACCGTTCTATTCCCAAGCGCAGCGGGTTGCTACCTCAAGGAGTTGATAATTTCTAATTTCTCTCATTTAAAATATATTAGTTTTAAACAGTAGTAGATAATTAGGTATCTGTAATTCTACGACATATGTCATTATTATTTATAGTGTATTAGAAAGTAATGCCACTATTTACGTATATCTGTCACACCACATAAATTAAATAGACTTAGGTCAAATAATATTTCTCTTTCTAATACAAAATGTTGCTAAGCTACTGCTATAAAATGATGTGTGTTCTTTCTCCGAACAAATGATCTTGAATAGTCATCTTTCGTGAATAATAGTGTAGCTGAAACTCACGGTATAGAATGTATTTATGAAAATTTTAACGATTCTGGAGAAACTGAGAGTATTTGAGTTTTGAAGGATATAACCTGATAGACATTATCAAGACTCAAAGGATTACACTTCCAAACTTTTCACGCTATCTGATGACCGATGATTATACTCTGAAATGGAGAGTGTTCTCGTTGAATATTAGCAAAAGACAGGTAAAGATTTCATTAACTTCATAGTTAGGTAGGAGAGCATCCTAATCGACATAACTGAAGTCCATGAATTTTTCACACAAAACTTTCTTCAGAATTAATTTAAATGCCAACTATTATTTTTTAGACTTTCTTAATAAATATGTATAACTTAAACATTAGAAGAATCAAACAGTAAAACAACTACTACCAATAATTGGGGCTTGAAGTCAATGAATTTTGTTTAATGAATAAGATTTTGTTGTATCACAGGGTTAATAAAAATTAGCATTACTTACATTATTTGCTACAGTATACGAAGAAAATTGTAGTGATGTGATGTTTACCTGAAACAATAATAATTTATTAGCAACGTGCATATATATATATATATATATATATATATATATATATATATATATAGCGTGAGTTTCAGCTAAGATGTAAGATTTACTTATGGTAATGCATCGTTCCAGATAAAATGCAACATAGGTTGTCAAAGTTGTTAATGTCAAATTAACTGGTCTCTCTAATTTTAAAGTTCTTCTAAATCTGCAATGTCTCCTGTATTTGTTTTTCAAATCCGAATCGATATTAATTTTCTTAAAAAAGTAGCTCATAAAAGGCAATTCGTTTCTCATGATCTTTGTTTCTTAATTCTTGGTAGTGTGTCACAAAAATCAAAATATACTCTTGATCTTGTCTTGAAATAAAGACAAGTATTTTTTATTTCCTAAGACAAGACAAGAAAGTATCACCAAAAATCAAGATTTCTTGTCAAGAAATCTTGTTTTTTTGACAATTAATATTGTAAATCTGCATTTGTATCTTTTATGTGTCTAGATCCTCTTAATGCTCAACTTAAATACTATTAGTCAGAAAATTTCGAAACCATGTATTTCTACCTTGTTCTAATATGAAAAGAGGAATGAAGCCATTAGATTTTAGTGCAAATGGACCTATTAAATTAAAAGAGAGATAATAAAAGTGTCTTAGGTTTGCACTGTGACCAATCAAAGGGCAGAATTTATATTCCCATCTAAACCAACGCTATTTTCTTACGTGAAATGAAGTATGATTAAAATTAAATGACAAGAGGTATTGTGCTGTGCTGGCCACCTCATATTTTTATTATATTTTAGAGAGAAAGAGAAATACTATTTTGGGATAAAATCAATTCCGAATCTGTTTTATTTTTCTTTGAACACTCATTGTTTTGAATAAAAAGAACGGAATATCGAAATAACACAAAAAGTAACCAATGACCAACAACTAGTAATACAATGCATGCGCAACCAATATCAAAGTAACATTTTATGATTATTTAACTAAAAAGAACAAGGGCAGACGCAGACGCCAACGCTACACTCGAGCGTTCGGATTGGATAAAACGATAAAAAATGGGATTCCCCTAAAATATCAAGAAACAAGAAATATCAAGAATTCTTGAAACAAGACAAGAATTAAGTCGCCAAGAAATGAGCAAGACAAGAAATTTTTATTATTTTCTTGTCTTGAAAATCAAGCCAAGGCAATTCTTGGTGATTTTGAAAATGGTAAGAATGAAATTTTTCGTCTACTAGTGCGAAGATAGAAGCAGTTTGATTTTTTTCTGATTGGATAATACCCCGATATTATCTAATAAAACAACAAGTTCAAATTGCTCCTATTTTCACACCACTGCAATCTTAAATACAAAAACAAAACAAAAAACTTTCTTCAGAATTATTTTAAATGCTAACTATTATTTTCTAGACTCTTTAAAAAAATGTATAATTTAAACTACATTCGAATAGATATTTCGCATTTACTTAGGTTCTACAATTTTTTTCTTGAAACTGAAAACCGGCCGAACTATTGAGTCTGGGTTCGTATACTCAATGATTAATGACAG
Organism: Harpalus rubripes; assembly: GCA_963082715.1. NCBI lineage: Eukaryota > Metazoa > Arthropoda > Insecta > Coleoptera > Carabidae > Harpalus > Harpalus rubripes. The sequence continues at coordinate 59,492,446 of OY720451.1, forward strand.
CTATATTTGAAATAGTCATTATTCTAATTTGTGTAGTTTGGAACCTCAGCAGGAAAGTATAGACATTTCCTTCCAGAAATACAACGAACGGCTAGTGTTTTGAAGTAGGGAGCAAATGCAAGTGATTCCTTCGTCCTTCTCGGTGTGATGTGACTTTGTCCGTTTTATTTCACGCAGTGAGGCGTGAGCCGCCCGTCACTGGATGACACTTTGCTTAATTAAACCTTGTAATGAGACTGCAGTGCGACGAAAGACTTCTGTGCGCCCTTTGACACTGACGTCGATAGGAATGCTAAGTAGGATAGATGCTGATGCTTCCGTACTCTAACTCCACTCTCTTCCTCACTGTTGGCTTAAGTGATTGCATGTATGCTCTACAATGCTTTTGCCAAGATTAATATGTAATTTTCTTACAACCTTCTTCGTTTCAAATTTATCTCAAACAGAGATGGGTGAAATCTAAGGGGAATTAAAGTCATTACTAAAACGAATTTATATATTAATTGTTTTACACACATCCCTACATTCTCAACAACAATACTGCGAGGGGTTTAGCTATTTGTCTGTTTAATGTTGAGTAATTCAACATTATCGATAGCAAGACAGTTTAAGCAGCATCAAATGTCTCAAATATCGTAGATGCTTGTGGTTGTTTCATTAGCAACCTGTATTTTAATTCGTTTCACGATTTCACGAAAAGAACGTTGGTTTAGATAGGGAAATAAATGAGAAGAAAATGTCTAATTTGATCAAGATTTTGGTAAATGACCACGTTTTAAGGTCCCTACAGGAGCTTTTTAGGGGGAAAATGAACTGATCTTACCTTTTACTGAACTGAACTGAACTCCTAAAAAGAACAGTATATTTTTTTTAAATAAGAAGGAGAAGATAAAAAACGTATATAGCATTATATTTATAATATAATAATATGCTGAATTTGCTTGTGGTTATAGTCTGTCGTATATGTGATTTGATTTTGACATATTAAATTCTTTTACCTTTGAGTTTTTAAATATGGATGTATTTCTTATGGTAATGAAATATGATATAACGTTTCAAACTAATTAATTTCTTCTATTTATATGTCATTTCAATATCAAATACTTACAAAAAAGACAAAATACATAGCAGTCAGTCATGTTGACGTGACATTGACATTCGGGATCAGTTCAGGATCTATTTGATCCTGTTTCAAAGGTGCTTCACGGGGGCGAAGAAAATAGGTAGTAAAAGATCATTTATCCCCTTTTAAAAAGAACGATTTAGAGTAGATGCGTGCTACTCGGCGTTGATCTTCTTGACAAAAAGAAAGCAGCTTAGAATCCAATTTTAACATTTTCATGTTGATGTCTGTGTGTATGTGT
>OY720451.1:59498809-59531309 GCA_963082715.1 Harpalus rubripes
ACACGTCACACACGTCACACACGTCACACACGTCACACACGTCACACACGTCACACACGTCACACACGTCTCACACGTCACACACGTCACACACATACACGTCGTGTAACGTGTGTGACGTGTGTGACGTGTGTGACGAGTGTGACGTGTGTAACATGTGTGTGTGACGTGTGTGTGTGACGTGTGTGTATGACGTGTGTGTGTGACGTGTGTGTGTGACGTGTGTGTGTGACGTGAGTGTGTGACGTGTGTGTGTGTGACGTGTGTGTGACGTGTGTGACGTGTGTGACATGTGTGACGTGTGTGAGGTGTGTGACGTGTGTGACGTGTGTGACGTGTGTTACGTGTGTGACGTGTGTGACGTGTGTTACGTGTGTGACGTGTGTTATGTGTGTGACATGTGTGACGTGTGTGACGTGTGTGACGTGTGTGACGTGTGTGACGTGTGTGTCGTGTGTGTGACGTGTGTGTGTGATGTATGTGCGACGTGTGTGTGTGACGTGTGTGTGTGACGTGTGTGTGTGACGTGAGTGTGTGACGTGTGTGTGTGTGACGTGTGTGTGACGTGTGTGACGTGTGTGACATGTGTGACGTGTGTGACGTGTGTGACGTGTGTGATGTGTGTGATGTGTGTGACATGTGTGACGTGTGTGACGTGTGTGACGTGTGTGACGTGTGTGACGTGTGTGGCGTGTGTGTGACGTGTGTGTGTGATGTATGTGCGACGTGTGTGTGTGACGTGTGTGTGTGACGTGTGTGACGTGTGTGACGTGTGTAACGTGTGTGACGTGTGTGACGTGTGTGACGTGTGTGACGTGTGTGACTTGTGTGTGTGTGACGTGTGTGTGTGACGTGTGTGTGACGTGTGTGAGTGACGTGTGTGTGTGATGTGTGTGACGTGTGCGACCTGTGTGACGTGTGTGATGTGTGTGATGTGTGTGATGTATGTAATGTGTGTGATGTGTGTGACGTGTGTGATGTGTGTGTGTACGTCACATACACACGTCACACACACACACACGTCACACGCACACGTCACACACGTCACACATACACGTCACCCACACACACGTCACACACACACGTCACATACACGCACGTCGTGTAACGTGTGTGACGTGCGTGACGTGTCTAACGTGTGTGACGTGTGTTACGTGTGTGACGTGTGTGTGTGACGTGTGTGTGTGACGTGTGTGTGTGACGTGTGTGTGTGACGTGTGTGTGTGACGTGTGTGTGTAACGTGTGTGACGTGCGTGTGTAACGTGTGTGACGTGTGTGACGTGTGTGACGTGTGTGACGTGTGTGACGTGTGTGACGTGTTACGTCTGTGAGGTGTGTGACGTGTGTGACGTGTGTGACGTGTGTGACGTGTGTGACATGTGTGACGTGTGTGACGTGTGTAATGTGTGTGACGTGTGTGACGTGTGTGTGTGACGTATGTGTGTGACGTGTGTGTGTGTGACGTGTGTGTGTGTGACGTGTGTGACGTGTGTGATGTGTGTGATGTGTGTGACGTGTGTGACGTGTGTGGCGTGTATGACGTGTGTGACGTGTGTATGTGTGACGTGTGTGTGTGACGCGTGTGTGTGACGTGTGTGTATGGCGTGTGTGACGTGTGTGACGTGTGTGACGTGTGTTTGTGACGTGTGTGTGTGACGTGTGTGTGTGACGTGTGGGTGTGACGTGTGTGTGTGACGTGTGTGCGTGATGTGTGTGTGTGACGTGTGTGACATGTGTGACGTGTGTGACGTGTGTGACGTGTGTGACCTGTGTGACGTGTGAGACGTGTGTGACGTGTGTGACGTGTGTGACACGTGTGACGTGTGTAACGTGTGTGAAGTGTGTGACGTGTGTGTGTGTGAGACGTGTGTGTGTGACGTGTGTGTGTGACGTGTGTGACGTGTGTGACGTGTGTGAGGTGTGTGACGTGTGTGACGTGTGTGACGTGTGTGACGTGTGTAACGTGTGTGACGTGTGTGACGTGTGTGGCGTGTGTGTGTGACGTGTGTGTGTGACGTATGTGCGACGTGTGTGTGTGACGTGTGTGTGTGGCGTGTGTGTGTGACGTGTGTGTGTGACGTGTGTGTGTGACGTGTGTGTGTGACGTGTGTGTGTGACGTGTGTGTGTGACGTGTGTGACGTGTGTAACGTGTGTGACGTGTGTGACGTGTGTGACGTGTGTGACGTGTGTGTGTGACGTGTGTGTGTAACGTGTGTGTGTGATGTGTGTGTGACGTGTGTGTGTGACGTGTGTGTGTGACGTGTGTGACGTGTGCGACCTGTGTGACGTGTGTGATGTGTGTGATGTGTGTGATGTGTGTGATGTGTGTGATGTGTGTGACGTGTGTGACGTGTGTGACGTGTGTGACGTGTGTGACGTGTGTGACGTGTGTGACGTGTGTGACGTCTGTGAAGTGTGTGACTAGTGTGACGTGTGTGACGTGTGTGACGTGTGTGACATGTGTGACATGTGTGACGTGTGTGACGTGTGTAATGTGTGTGACGTGTGTGACGTGTGTGTGTGACGTATGTGTGTGACGTGTGACGTCTGTGAGGTGTGTGACGTGTGTGACGTGTGTGACGTGTGTGACGTGTGTGACATGTGCGACGTGTGTGACGTGTGTGACGTGTGTGTGTGACGTATGTGTGTGACGTGTGTGTGTGTGACGTGTGTGACGTGTGTGACGTGTGTGATGTGTGAGATGTGTGTGACGTGTGTGACGTGTGTGACGTGTGTGTGTGTGACGTATGTGTGTGACGTGTGTGTGTGACGTGTGTGACGTGTGTTATGTGTGTGATGTGTGAAACGTGTGTGACGTGTGTGACGTGTGTGACGTGTGTGTTGTGTGTGACGTGTGTGATGTGTGTGTGTGTCGTGTGTGTGTGACGTGTGTGTGTGACGTGTATGTGTGAAGCGTGTGTGTGACGTGTGTGACGTGTGTGACGTGTGTGATGTGTGTGACGTTTGTGACGTGTGTGATGTGTGTGACGTGTGTGATGTGTGTGATGTGTGTGATGTGTGTGATGTGTGTGACGTGTGTGTGTGACGTGTGTGACGTGTGTGACGTGTGTGACGTGTGACGTGTGTGACGTGTGTGACGTGTGTGACGTGTGTGACGTGTGTGACCTGTGTGAAGTGTGTAACGTGTGTGTGTGACGTGTGTGTGTGACGTGTGTGTGTGACGTGTGTGTATGACGTGTATGTGTGACGTGTGTGTGTGTGACGTGTGTGTGTGACGTGTGTGTGTGACGTGTATGTGTGACGTGTATGTGTGACTTGTGTGCGTGACGTGTGTGTGTGACGTGTATGTGTGACGTGTGTGTGTGTTGTGTGTGTGTGACGTGTGTGACGTGTGACGTGTGTGACGTGTGTGACGTGTGTGACCTGTGTGACGTGTGTAACGTGTGTGTGTAACGTGTGTGTGTGACGTGTGTGTGTGACGTGTGTGTGTGACGTGTGTGTGTGACGTGTGTGTGTGTGACGTGTGTGTGTGACGTGTGTGTGTGACGTGTATGTGTGACGTGTATGTGTGACTTGTGTGCATGACGTGTGTGTGTGACGTGTATGTGTGACGTGTGTGTGTGACGTGTGTGTGTGACGTGTGTGTGTGACGTGTATGTGTGACGTGTGTGTGTGACGTGTGTGTGTGACGTGTGTTACGTGTGTGTGACGTGTGTGACGTGTGTGACGTGTGTGACGTGTGTGACGTGTGTGACGTGTGTAACGTGTGTGACGTGTGTGAGGTGTGTGACGTGTGTGACGTGTGTGACGTGGGTGACGTGTGTGACGTGTGTGACGTGTGTGACGTGTGTAACGTGTGTGACGTGTGTGACGTGTTGACGTTTGTGACGTGTGTGACGTGTGTGACGTGTGTATCGTGTGTGACGTGTGTGACGTGTGTGTGTGACGTATGTGTGTGACGTGTGTGTGTGACGTGTGTTACGTGTGTGTGACGTGTGTGACGTGTGTGACGTGTGTGACGTGTGTGACGTGTGTGACGTGTGTAACGTGTGTGACGTGTGTGAGGTGTGTGACGTGTGTGACGTGTGTGACGTGGGTGACGTGTGTGACGTGTGTGACGTGTGTGACGTGTGTAACGTGTGTGACGTGTGTGACGTGTTGACGTTTGTGACGTGTGTGACGTGTGTGACGTGTGTATCGTGTGTGACGTGTGTGACGTGTGTGTGTGACGTATGTGTGTGACGTGTGTGTGTGTGACGTGTGTGACGTGTGTTATGTGTGTGATGTGTGAAACGTGTGTGACGTGTGTGACGTGTGTGACGTGTGTGAGGAGTGTGACGTGTGTGACGTGTGTGACGTGTGTGACCTGTGTGACTTGTGTGGCGTGTGTGACGTGTGTGACGTGTGTGACGTGTGTGACGTGTGTATGTGACGTGTGTGTGTAACGTGTGTGACGTGTGTGACGTGTGTGACGTGTGTGACGTGTGTGACGTGTGTTACGTCTGTGAGGTGTGTGACGTGTGTGACGTGTGTGACGTGTGTGACGTGTGTGACGTGTGTGACATGTGACGTGTGTGACGTGTGTAATGTGTGTGACGTGTGTGACGTGTGTGTGACGTATGTGTGTGACGTGTGTGTGTGTGACGTGTGTGACGTGTGTGATGTGTGTGATGTGTGTGACGTGTGTGACGTGTGTGGCGTGTATGACGTGTGTGCCGTGTGTATGTGTGACGTGTGTGTGTGACGCGTGTGTGTGACGTGTGTGTGTGGCGTGTGTGACGTGTGTGACGTGTGTGACGTGTGTTTGTGACGTGTGTGTGTGACGTGTGTGTGTGACGTGTGTGTGTGACGTGTGGGTGTGACGTGTGTGTGTGACGTGTGTGCGTGATGTGTTTGTGACGTGTGTGACATGTGTGACGTGTGTGACGTGTGTGACGTGTGTGACGTGTGTGACCTCTGTGACGTGTGAGACGTGTGTGACGTGTGTGACGTGTGTGACGTGTGTGACGTGTGTAACGTGTGTGACGTGTGTGACGTGTGTGTGTGTGACGTGTGTGTGTGACGTGTGTGTGTGACGTGTGTGACGCGTGTGACGTGTGTGAGGTGTGTGACGTGTGTGATGTGTGTGACGTGTGTGACGAGTGTGACGTGTGTAACGTGTGTGACGTGTGTGACGTGTGTGACGTGTGTGACGTGTGTGACGTGTGTGTGGGACGTATGTGTGTGACGTGTATGTGTGACGTGTGTGACGTGTGTGACGTGTGTGATGTGTGTGATGTGTGTGACGTGTGTGACGTGTGTGACGTGTGTGACGTGTGTGGCGTGTGTGTGACGTGTGTGTGTGACGTATGTGCGACGTGTGTGTGTGACGTGTGTGTGTGACGTATGTGTGTGACGTGTGTGTGACGTGTGTGTGTGACGTGTGTGTGTGTGACGTGTGTGACGTGTGTAACGTGTGTGACGTGTGTGACGTGTGTGACGTGTGTGACGTGTGTGTGTGACGTGTGTGACGTGTGTGTGTGACGTGTGTGTGTGACGTGTGTGTGTGACGTGTGTGTGTGACGTGTGTGACGTGTGCGACCTGTGTGACGTGTGTGACGTGTGCGACCTGTGTGACGTGTGTGATGTGTGTGATGTGTGTGATGTGTGTGATGTGTGTGACGTGTGTGATGTGTGTGTGTACGTCACATACACACGTCACACACACACACACGTCACACGCACACGTCACACATACACGTCACCCACACACACGTCACACACACACGTCACATACACGCACGTCGCGTAACGTGTGTGACGTGCGAGACGTGTGTAAGGTGTGTGACGTGCGTGACGTGTGTGACGTGTGTGTTTGACGTGTGTGTGTGACGTGTGTGTGTGACGTGTGTGTGTGACGTGTGTGTGTGACGTGTGTGTGACGTGTGTGTGACGTGTGTGTGACGTGCGTGTGTGACGTGTGTGTGTGACGTGTGTGTGTAACGTGTGTGACGTGTGTGACGTGTGTGACGTGTGTGACGTGTGTGACGTGTGTGACGTCTGTGAGGTGTGTGACTTGTGTGACGTGTGTGACGTGTGTGACGTGTGTGACATGTGTGACATGTGTGACGTGTGTGACGTGTGTAATGTGTGTGACGTGTGTGACGTGTGTGACGTGTGTGTGTGACGTTTGTGTGTGACGTGTGTGTGTGTGACGTGTGTGACGTGTGTGATGTGTGTGATGTGTGTGACGTGTGTGACGTGTGTGGCGTGTATGACGTGTGTGACGTGTGTGTGTGACGTGTGTGTGTGTGACGCGTGTGTGTGACTTGTGTGTGTGGCGTGTGTGTGTAACGTGTGTGACGTGTGTGACGTGTGTGACGTGTGTGACGTCTGTGACGTCTGTGAGGTGTGTGACGTGTGTGACGTGTGTGACGTGTGTGACGTGTGTGACATGTGTGACGTGTGTGACGTGTGTAATGTGTGTGACGTGTGTGACGTGTGTGTGTGTGACGTATGTGTGTGACGTGTGTGTGTGTGACGTGTGTGACGTGTGTGTGTGTGACGTGTGTGTTTGACACGTGTGTGTGACGCGTGTGTGTGGCGTGCGTGACGTATGTGACGTGTGTGACGTGTGTGACGTGTGTGACGTGTGTTTGTGACGTGTGTGTGTGACGTGTGTGTGTGACGTGTGTGTGTGACGTGTGTGTGTGACGTGTGTGTGTGACGCGTGTGTGTGACGTGTGTGTGTGACGTGCGTGTGTGACGTGTGTGTGTGACGTGTGTGTGTGATGTGTGTGACGTGTTGACGTTTGTGACGTGTGTGACGTGTGTGACGTGTGTGACGTGTGTAACGTGTGTAACGTGTGTGACGTGTGTGACGTGTGTGTGTGACGTATGTGTGTGACGTGTGTGTGTGACGTGTGTTACGTGTGTTATGTGTGTGATGTGTGAAACGTGTGTGACGTGTGTGACGTGTGTGTTGTGTGTGACGTGTGTGATGTGTGTGTGTGACGTGTGTGTGTGTGACGTGTGTGTGTGACGTGTGTGTGTGACGTGTGTGTGACGCGTGTGTGTGACGTGCGTGTGTGACGTGTGTGTGTGACGTGTGTGACGTGTGTGACGTGTGTGACGTGTGTGACCTGTGTGATGTGTGTGACGTTTGTGACGTGTGTGATGTGTGTGACGTGTGTGATGTGTGTGATGTGTGTGATGTGTGTGATGTGTGTGACGTGTGTGTGTGACGTGTGTGACGTGTGTGACGTGTGTGACGTGTGTGAAGTGTGTGACGTGTGTGACGTATGTGACGTGTGTGATGTGTGTGATGTGTGTGATGTGCGTGATGTGTGTAACGTGTGTGATGTGTGTGTGTGTGATGTGTGTGACGTGTGTGACGTGTGTGACGTGTGACGTGTGACGTGTGTGATGTGTGACGTGTGTGACGTGTGTGACGTGTGACGTGTGTGACGTGTGCGACGTGTGTGACCTGTGTGACGTGTGTAACGTGTGTGTGTGACGTGTGTGTGACGTGTGTGTGTGACGTATGTGTGTGACGTGTATGTGTGACGTGTGTGTGTGTGACGTGTGTGTGTGACGTGTGTGTGTGACGTGTGTGTGTGACGTGTATGTGTGACTTGTGTGCGTTACGTGTGTGTGTGACGTGTATGTGTGACGTGTGTGTGTGACGTGTGTGTGTGACGTGTGTGTGTGACGTGTATGTGTGACGTGTGTGTGTGACGTGTGTGTGTGACGTGTGTTACGTGTGTGTGACGTGTGTGACGTGTGTGACGTGTGTGACGTGTGTGACGTGTGTGACGTGTGTGACGTGTTTAACGTGTGTGACGTGTGTGACGTGTGTGACGTGTATGTGTGACGTGTGTGACGTGTGTGACGTGACGTGTGTGATGTGTGTGTGTGACGTATGTGACGTGTGTGACGTGTGTGTGTGACGTGTGTGTGTGACGTATGTGTGTGACGTGTGTGTGTGTGACGTGTATGATGTACGTGATGTGTGTGGTGTGTGTGATGTGTGTGATGTGTGTGATGTGTGTGTGATGTGTGGTTGTGACGTGTGTGTGACGTGTGTGTGTGACATGTGTGTGTGACGCGTGTGACGTGTGTGACGTGTGTGACGAGTGTGACGTGTGTGACGTGTGTGACGTGTGTGACGTTTGTGACTTGTGTGGCGTGTGTGACGTGTATGACGTGTGTGACGTGTGTGACGTGTGTATGTGATGTGTGTGTGTGACGTGTGTGTGTGACGTGTGTGACGTGTGTGATGTGTGTGTGATGTGTGTGTGTGATGTGTGTGTGTGATGTGTGTGTGATGTGTGTGTGATGTGTGTGTGATGTGTGTGTGATGTGTGTGATGTGTGTGTGTGTGATGTGTGTGTGTGTGTGATTTGTGTGTGATGTGTGTGTGATGTGTGTGTGATGTGTGTGTGATGTGTGTGTGATGTGTGTGTATGTGTGTGTGTGTGTATATCCTTGACTCTAACTCAAATACCATCATTCAGAAAATTTTGAAACCTTCAATTTATTCGTTATTCTAATATGGAAAGAAGCCATTAGATTTTGGTATAAATCAGATAGCCGGATATGGCACTTTACTTGAAGCTCAAAATAGTTATCTCCGAAAAATACCATTAAATGTTTTTTCCAGGTTTATGTTATTATAGAAATTAAAGATTATTAAATATTTCACAGGTATGCATTAATACTTTTTCCATATATTTTATAGATAAATTTATAAAATTATCTATGCTCTGTTCCAATTTAAGCTATTCAGTAGATGGCACTGGCAACAACGTAAATCTGAAGTAGCTGAAATTCCATTGGGTAAACTTGTCTCTTGTCTCTAATTTCAGCCAATCAGAGAGCTCAAAACTATATACTATCCACCGCAATACTGAATGTCTAAAATGAAACAAGGTATATAATTTAAATCTCGGAGTCTACACTTTAAACGTATGTAACTGACAGATAAAGGTCACTGTCAAAGAACTAATCATTTTAAATTATTTATAGCAACATTTTAAAAAGAAAATAGTAAATAGAACCATAGTTATATGGAATGGAACTTAATACAGTTTCCAGCATAAGTAAATATGTAAGTATGTATATTTGAATTAATAAAAATTAAATGGCGGGAGGTTTAGTGTTTTACTATTACCTTCTTTATTATTTTGATTATTCAAAATGCAAAGATTTGATAATATTGAATGAAAATGATTTTAAAAATAGTTTTAATTTTATCAGTTTCGTGTCACTCTGCCCTAAATATGTCACCAATATAAAAATATAAATAAAATTTAGTTTGTTAACAAAAGATATGTCCAAAAGGAAGCAGCTTTGTTTGATGATGAACTACAGCCGAACATAATATGTAGAACCCGATTAATTTCATATGACAATTGATTTTAATCTGTATGGATATGAGTTTGACACTGGTGGTGGAGTGAGAATGGCCCACCGGCGCCATAATGCATTTTGAATGTTTTCTGACATAAATCACAACGGACAATGCCGTTTGTTCCATGCAGATAATTATCCAGATTTGGACGCGGTCGCCATTTCTCTCTCTCCCTACTACTATAGTAGGGTAGGTAGAGTATAGCGCCGTCCTGATACGCATCAGATATTGTGTGCTCATTCAATTTCACGAAAAGTAATATTTCTTGTAGATCTGACAAGCTGACAGCAGCGGCGACCATGAATTTCTCAATAACTTCGGGATGAAATTTACTGTTTGTTTTTCACCGGGTGCAACTCCAGATTAAACGCACACATATAAGCGGTGGCTCATGTATGTGAACATACAAGCATTGGAATTAGTTCGATCGTCTCGTCGACTACGAATAGGAATTATTCCGTGGGTATAAATAATTCAACTCAATACTACAAGTGAATTATGGTATTTAAATGAGAATATTCGTGCTTCGTTCATAAATAGTTTTACATACGAATTTACAATAATTATTATTTCAATGAATCGAGTCCAGAGGAATATTTACTGAAAATACAGGGTTAGTCACGAGAGCGATACTTTGAAAGTCCGTTTGTTTGCAACCCAAAATACTAATAACCCCAGACACTTGATACAATATTTAATTTTATTTTAATTGCATTCATTTTGACCATCCTTGAACCCATTTTGACAAATTTCGTCGTGACGTCTGTAAACTCTAAGAAATTTCAGCGGTGTAAAGATGATTTGGTAAATGGTAAGACAGACTAGTGTATAAATCAACACTAAAATTTGTAAAATATCGCACAGTGTAAATATTATAATACGGTAAAAATTTAAGGGTGTAAAATACTTTAATATATGTAATTCTTACACTATTTAGTGTATTTATTTTTAAATAAATTTAATTTTACACTGTATATAGTTATTTCAAAATTTTAACCAATACTAGTGTCAAATTACACTGGAGTTGGTAGAATAAAACTATAATTATTATTAAATACACTGCGGTGTGCGCTTTATACACACAGTTCAGTGTTATCTACTGAGGATTGAATTGAAACTAATTGAATCATGGTCTAAGTGGCGACAGCATTTAGTTTTTGATACACAGAGTGAACGTTAATTTTGAATTATATAAAAGTACTGTCGACCATATTGAACGTATCGTGCTTCCTGAAGAAAATGAGACTGGTAAGTTATACTTTAATTTTTAGTATTATCATATTACATTATAACAATTTTAACTATAGCGTGGGATCGACCCACTCGCCTGTTTGTTTTGATTCAAATGCGTCCACCGACAGTAAAAGGAAGAAATAAAGGTGCCAGAGGTACATATTCCTTTTCCATTGAACATTTAATTAGTTTTTGTGAGGTGAGTTATAAAACTATGTGGATAAAATAAAATTTAAAATAATTATCTCATTTTAGACCGGAACTCTAGCGGAGAGACTTCAAGAAAGTATGTTCTCACAGTGGAAAGTAATATTGGTTTGGATTTTAATGTTGGACCTTACGAGTATCATTCCACGTTACTAGGAAAGGAATTTTATTTTAAATGTGATTTTATCAAACATTGATATACCTGTTAATATTACTGTAAACGTATATTCAGGGATTTCATACGGTTTTTGGTTCAAACAGAAATATTTTATTATGTTAAGATAGATCAGAAACAGAAAGAGAGTAATTACAATATAATAGAATTTAATTTATGTAAATACAAAGAACCGCATGAAATTTATGTTTGTTTTGGGAGAAAATTATGTAGTCCCGAAACGTGCTTTTTTTATAAAATGAGAATATTTTTCTTGTTTTATGTATAAATAGTTTATTGCATTAATAAATATATTTAAATATCAATATTATTTTTATTTTTATAAATCAACTCATTATAAATGTGACACAAATTAGTGTAATAATTTAACACTATTTCGTGTTAAAAATACACGCAATTGAGTTTTGAAAATATCAGGTGGACACTCACAGGAGTGAAAATTATCAACGTACGAGTGAAAAACAACACTAAATCGTGTGCATATTGTAACACCCTTACATAGTTGAAATACACTATTTGGTATTGTGTGTATAACACAATTTAGTGTCATGTTACGAAAAAATGCGTGTTAAAATTTTAACCAATTAAACGTGTGCTTTTCTACCAAACTGATAAGTGGTAAAATTTACACTATATCGTGTGAACTTATATAAACCAATTTTAGTGTTATTAATAACACGGAATTTCTTAGAGTGTACGTACCGCATAATTCAAAAACGGTAAGCCGTAGAAAGTAAATATTTTATATTTACGACTGCTATAGCATCTAGTTGTGCAGCTCTTTTTTTTGTCATTACAAAATTTCCAGAAGTGGTAATTGACTATTTTAAAAAATCTGGTGTGGCCAACACAATACCTCCCGCTATTTACAGCCCGAATCACAAAAAAGATTACGTTAATCCTTATTTTTTGATTAGCGGATTTTACTCTAATTTTAACAGTTTATATCTTAAAATATAGTAACTATCTTTTCGGTATAGATTAGAATTTACTAATCCAAAAAATGAGGATTAGCTTAAATATTTTTGTGAATCGTTAATTTTTATTAATCTGAATACATACCTACATATTACTTGCGGGAAACTGTATTGAATTCCTTTTCTATTGTTCTATTTACTTTTTTCCTTTTAAAACGTTACTAATATTATTTTCAAATGATTAGTTCTTTGATAGTGACATTTATCTGTCAGTTACATACATTTGAATAATTGCGCAACCAAGGAGTTTTGTTTGTTTAACAAAAAAAAAAAAAATATAGATAATTTTATAAATTTATCCATAAAATATATAGAAAAAGTATTAAAGCATATCTGTAGAAAATTTAATAATCTTTAATTTTTATAATAACATTAATGTCGAAAAAATAACTTTTAAACATATTTTTCGAAGAAAACTATTTTAGCTTTTAGTAAAGTGCCATTTCCGGATATCCGATTTACACCAAAATCTCTCTTTCCATTACAGAAAAAGTTTTAAATACAAGGTTTCAAAATTTTCTGAATCTTAATATTTGGGTTAGAGTGAAGGATCCACACACAAACATCATCGTCAAATTTTAAAATTGGATTCTAAGGACATTAAAACGTGATCATTTACCAAAATCTCGGTATAAGAATTTTAGCATGATCCCTATACCTCCCTTACCAAGGGTAGCGGGAGGTAAAAATATATACAATTTATTTTTCTAACCCAGAAATTAGTTTGTGATTGATTACATATTTTAATAATTATATAGGGTGTTAAAACAACGTGTTATACATTTATAGGGTATGTAAGGGATGCAAAATAGACAAATTTTTACTAAAAACATATCAGGAAACGCCAGGATTTGATTGAATTGCTTATGTTGCCGTACATTAATATCATGTTAGCGTAATATGGAACACTCGAAAAGTAAGCTCATTAATAATGCATCTACAACAGGCGATAGGCAATAAGCAATATGACATCTGGTCGTATTTTGAGGAACTACAGTTGACAGTACAATGTATACATGTGACATTTCTTTGACTGTATAAACACAAGAGTTATCTATTATGTTCCTAATATTTGTGTTTAGATATATAATATCTCTTAATATTACACATGTAATGCATAAATAAAATTAGTAAATGTCAAATTATCCCGTTAACATTAGTTCCTTTAAAAGCCATTTTGGCGCTACGATCTTATTTTTCATCGCCTATTCGATGGCTACAAGTTAAAATAAACGAAATGATAACTGAAGTGACAGGCCACAGCTAACTAAAATTAAGGTAGATAATTACCCTTTTAAGATCCTGCAGCTCGAAAACGGTGCGTTTCCGAATATGAGTATACCCTACATATTTGCAACGTGTATCCATTTACCCACTGTATAAATATCCCCCCCCCCCCCCACAAAAAAGCGGGATACTATCCCCACTATTTTTATAATGAAAAATATCTGTAATATTTTGAAGATATATGTGCCGTCATTTTGAGGTGGTGGAGGATTGATGATACAATAGTCGAGGGTAAGAATGGCGAATGTCAAATGTGAGAGGTTATCTGTTGCGAATGTGCAGCCATGCTGATCATATGGGGAGATACCAAGCAAGTTGCACAAGCACAAGGGAGTGGAAGACAACACAGTCAGCTCTTCGCTAGCTCTGTATTGTCGTAGCTTTTACCTGTTTTCTCGTGCTTTACTTCTTATTCAATCAAACTTTTTACCTTCCGTCACCTTTAGGTAAGGAAGGTATTGTCTTTGGTCAAAAAATTCGGTGGTGAGTTTTTGATGAATAAGCACGTTTTAGGGTCCGTAGAATACGATTTTACTATTTTTTCGATGATGTCTGTATGTGTGTGTGTGTGTGTGTGTGTGTGTGTGTGTGTGTGTGTGTGTGTGTGTGTTTGTGTGTGTGTGTGTGCGCGTGTGCGTGTGTGTGTGTGTGTGTGTGCGTGCGTGCGTGCGTGGGTGCGCGCGTGCGCGTGTGTGTGTGCGTGCGTGTGTGTGTGTATGTGTTTGTGTGTGTGTGTGTGTGTGTGTGTGTGTGTGTGTGTGTGTGTGTGTGTGTGTGTGTGTGTGTGTGTGTGTGTGTGTGTGTGTGTGTGTGTGTGTGTGTGTGTGTGTGTGTGTGTGTGGATGTGTGTAACAAAATTTTCGTCTACGATAACTCTAATACTACAATTCCAAAAATTATAATTCTTTCGTATTCCTCTTCGATGCATCCATATGAAGAGCTGATTAGATTTTGGTTATAATTGGTCAACCGGAAGTACCCTTATTTGCAGATTTTAACAGTTTTTCTTGAAAAAACGATGTTAAATATCATTTTTTCACATATAATGTTATTATAGATATTAAAGAACATTGTATTCTCTATACGATTTGACTGCATTTTATACTTCATATTAAATGGATATAGAGTTACAAAATTATAAAGAAATTAAATTTCATAAATTAGCCAGCTATGCTAGAAACAGCTACTATATTAAGAAAATTGTGATTAAAAGATGTCAGTGTCAAGTGCAATGACATATTCGTAGTATATTTGTGTTAGGATCTTTTTGCTCGAAATTTTCTGTATGAAATTTGTATAAATACATACAACTGTCGAAAGGTAATGTACATACAAGAAATTTATAATCTTTTGCAAGGAACTTTCTGTATGGATTTTATAGAAAATACATACGCAATTACGAAAATTCTACCGATAGATACTGCATCTACCGACTGTGTTCGAAAACACGAGTGGTAAAAAGTTAGGTACCGAGTTCGAAAATTGTTCAACTTCTACCAAATCCATCTACCGGATTCAAGAAGAATACAATCTCAAAAAAAGGTAGTTATGCAAAGCGAAGCGTGCGCGGTAAAAGTGGACATGTGTTCAAAGTAGGACTCTGCTCATTTTGTTAACTACGTCAAATTTCTAACCTGTTTTAAATTTTCAAATTTTTTCGTAGGTTATGTATCTACGCTGTTTATCACTTGCTTTCTTAAAATATCGATTCCGGTAGCTATAAACTGATACAAGCTGTTTACCGGTAACAGTTCACCGGTAGAATTTTCGTAAATACCTCATGTAATGGACGGAAGGTAATGTGCTGGCCACATCAGATTATTTCTTTCTTATACTGATTCATCCTTCTTTTGGTTCAACTAACTTTTTTGCACTAATACTGGGATTCTAGGCATTCTCTTATATATCTATAAACTTATAGATCTGTAGCTTATAGAAAGTCTATAAATGAACGCTTTATACATTTCCATAAAACGCTATTCTGTGCAACTATCTATAACTCGCTTGATCTGTAAATTCATCTTATAGAATCTATAACGTCAATGTAACCAATCGTTATCAAATACAATTTAATAAATTTTTAAATGGTGGATTTATTTGAATTTATTATCTTCTAATATTTAAATACAATATTAAAAGCATGTTATTTGAAGAAATACTTCCTAAAGGCCTGGGTCCACGATGATAGAAATCGATCCGAGTTCTCGAATATAGTCCGCAATTCGATAACTCGGATCGTGGACACTACCAACTCGGACGCGAAAATCGAATAGTAACCTAGAATGGAAATAGTATATTATATACCCAGGGACTAAAGTGCATATTCAATCCTGTGGATGAAATTTATTTCCCTCCCCTTCGGCTCGGGAAATAATCACCTGAGGGATTGAATGCACTTTAGTCCTGTGGTATATACACTTATTTACGCACTCCCGTATCAAATGGAACCATATTAGTGTAAAAAAAATTAATCCTACAATTTGACAATACAAATGTCAAAAATTATGTTCAAATTTAAACTCAACCCTGCTCAAAATGTAGTGCAGATACGAATAAATAAATCATAGTAACTATATGATGATATGGAAACATCTTGTTTATTTTTACTTTAGTCTCTGAAATGAGTGACTAGAATCGCTCTTTAGTCTCGGGAGTGCAAAAAATACGTTCTGTCCCATTTTTTGCTAATTTCATATACATTTTACCAATTTAAAATCTTGACGTTTGAGTTTTAATTCTACTAATTTTTGATAAGTTATAAATAATTACTTATAAATAAATTAATATATTAGTATATTTTTAGTATTGGTAGAAATGGCTGAAAGTAACTTCATAAATTCAACCAACCTGACATCTGCAGTTATACAAGTTCAATGTTTATGATCAAAAAATATGATCGAGAACTCGCAACGATTTCTAGCATCGTGGACACAGTCCTTAAGACATTTTAACTCTATAAAATATTGTAATTATAATATCAACAATATTTTTATAAGGTTGGCATTAATATCTGTCAAATTTTACTTTTGACATCGACGAATTTTGAAAAGATCAGGGATTTGTTTACAAATCCCTGGAAAAGACCCAAATGAATATATAAACTGCAGGAACTAAAACAATTTTAATATCGGAGTTATTTTAAATATTAAATACCTACTTTTATATTTCTATAATCAAAAGAATAAGAAAAATTATTTAGCCCCTATTTTTTATTTTTTCGTACTATTCTTTACTCATGAGAAAATTGTCTTTGAAATTATAATGTTTGAATTTCCGCTTCCCATTTCACCTGATGACGTCAGAATAAACCTAACCAATGAGGATGTGGATTACATTTGCCTCCGACGGAATTTAAACGAGTGACAGTCATGACATCTGTCAACTACTACTGATTTTTGTATTTGGAAATAATCAAACATGGTTGTAAAATAGAACTGATAATAGGGAAACATAAAACATAGTGCCTCAAAACGAAGAAAGAAGAATGAAATGGTTGTTGCAAGTAAAGACAAAAACATAAAATCAAAACTTCTTTGCTGTAAAGATCATTTTGATGTATATATAAATATTTTTATAATTAAATAAGAACTATTGAATACATTTATTTTTTTAGCTGGGAAATGATGCACTCAGGCTACGGTTTCTTATACCGGCTAATCTTTGCACTATTGGACCATAAGAGAGATTGATAAATCCAGGATAAAATATTATTAGACGGTATTGCTTAAGACCACTACTGACGATAATGTCAATTTCCAACTGAAGAGGATCTATTCCAAACAATGTGGCGCTGGAATATATTTTATATATGTTTTAATAATATTGTATTCTGCATGTTCCTGACACGAAAAAAATCCAAAAGTCAAAGTAGAAAATAAAGTGTGTGTGTCATAAAGTGTCAAGTGTCAGCTAAAATGGAAAAAAGAGAGAACGGGGCAAAATTACTCAGAAATAGACAAAGAAAACATGATGGAGATAAATAAATGTAAAAATAATATATGGGAATAAAGTTATAATGAATTTAATTTAAATAATGTTGACATGTGTCAAATTTATTTTATACAATAAAATTTACTTCTTCGAACATTGATGGAGTAATTTACTCTGTAGATTTACTTAGCTAGTATTTTTATTCTTGTTTTGACGAAAATCTCTGGAATAAACTATTTTACTTCAGGAGTAAATTTTACTTTGCTAGTGCTTTACTTATCCATCTTTTATAATACTGGGGATGAAATATAACGCTATAATATAATAATAAATAACTAAGAACTATGCTAAAGAACCAAAAATCACGCTGCACTATAAGTCAGACCTTATGTCACACAGTTGTCATTAAAGCAATCATTGACGTTGATGTATGATACATTTGTTTTTTTTTATCATCTTTCCAGTTTTGTCATTGGCTAATGTAAGTCTGATGCCACAGACAGTGTAATTTGGCGCCAATTCAAAAAGTATATTTTTAAACTGCTACTGTGCTTAATATATACAGAAATTTGAACAGAAATTCACATTTAATCACACTGTAGAACGTACTTATTCGAATTTCAGAAGAAAAAAGATATGTTAATTTTTTTTGCAACACCTCATTTTGATATTCCTGCAAAATATTTCAAGCAGTCAGTTTTTCCGTTCTTATTCTGTTGGGATTCTTTATTTTACAGATTTTTCAATTTTTATAAGTACTTACGGTCAACTGTTGGATAACGCTAAAGTTATAGATGTCTACAAAGTATTTATAGATATCTATAACGTATAGACGAGCTCAGAATTGCATTTTTTCTATAAGGTCAATAAGTCACTATAGAAACGATTATAGACGTTATAGAAATGCCTAGAATCCACCATAAGTGTATAATACGTTTTTCATTTCCGTGAGCTAACATGCAATATTCTGTCATTAATGTATTACTATTGATACTAGTTAAACCATTCCAGTTAAAATTGTTTTTGGTCGTCATGAATAGGTAGTGTACAAAATCTAAATCGAATAAGATATTTTCTAAAAGAATCTTTTGATTTTCCTAATCTGAATTTTTTTGGAGACAGAAGCGCTTGCCGCTCGTACTAATATTGTGTAGGCCACTGGACAATTTGTTAGAGGCGTGATCTGCAGAACATGTTTCATTTAAAATGCACTACGCACAGAGCCGGATCTAGATATTTTAGCACCTGAGGCAAAAGGAAAAATTTTGCCCCCCTCCCTCATCCCAAGTTTTAAAAGAAAAAAATTGTGCTTTACAAAATATATGTAAGGATACATATGTAAATAGAAAAAAAAATAATATACATTTTTTAGAGTAAATTTTATTATCTAGGCACATGCAATGTCAACAATAAATAAAAAAAGATTATTAAAGATAAATAAACTACATTAAAAAAAACAGTTCTTTTGTATGAACCACAAGAAATAATTATACACTAATATAATCTTGTAAGAAAAATACAAAAAAAATTAAGAACTCACAATTACAGTGTGTTCAAAAAAATTCCTAACTCGGAGTAGGCTATGAACAGAAAAACGTATGTCTGATCATTTTTCAATTCAAAAGTCAAGTTGTCAAAATTGATCTTGTAATGAAAAGACAAGACAAGAAAAGACAATAAAGAAAGACAGTATATTGACATTCGCTGTTTTCTAATTTGTTTCCATTTCTAAAATAAGATTCAAGAAGAAAAGCTCTGATTTCTTTAGATAACATTTTTGACAATATCTCATGTCAAATTGACATTTAATTAAACATTTTTAAATAGATATACGTTTCTTTAGTCATGTCCTACTCCGAATTTTTTTGAACACACTGTATTATACAATACCCATTTTTCTGGTTTTAATTGTTTCAAAGTCATTAATTATTTTATCAAAGTTTATATTCTTACATATTTCTTTCTCAATCAAAAAATGGCCATATTTGACAATCTCTTTTGACTGAGCGTCGATCTTAGATAATTTTTAATCAACTAAAGTTTACTAAAAGATCTTTCGCACGAAGAAACCGTAAAGGGAATCGTTAGAAGAATTCTTAAAGCTACTTCGAGGTTGGGATTACAGGTTGTGGTACGTTTCTGTTAATTTACATATATTCATGTATAATTTTCAAAGGTCTAAACTAGAAGTTATAGTTACATTGAGAAGAATGGATAAAGTGTGCATCATAAACTCGAAAGTTCATCTGCCATTTTTACAGCATTTAAGTCACTAATATTTTAGAACCAAATATATCTGAGTACAAAGCGGATTGGCACACCCAGCAATGGGTAATATGCCGTGATGATATATTCATTTATTTTATTTAAATTAGCAGTTGATTTTTGCAAATCACACTCATATGGGCTAGTTTCTCACCAGAAAAAATCTAAAATCTGTTGCTACGTTGTTAAGTTTTTCATGCCTCCATTTTAAATGAAATATAAGAGCATCCAATGATTGATTTATTTCAATTATAAAAACTTTCTGGTCAAAAAAGTTGCTTCTTTCGTCCTGTGCTTCATACATATACAACCTCGTTGCCCTTCTTTTCTTTTATTTTTAAATTTAAGTGTCATGTTTAAACGTTCCGCAATATTTTTGCATTCCTCAAACACGTCTGCGAAACTATGATCCTTCATTTCTTGCAAACACATTACCAGTCGTTTAATAAGTTGAAACGCCTTAAGCACAGTTATATTTTTTGACTGTACTACATTATCTACTTGAGTTAAAATATTATCCCAAATCCATTCATTTAATGTAAATTTTATTATTACATATTGCAAACGAATAATCATCATTATTGAGGTAATTATCTGATTGAGGCGCTTTTATAAATAGGTAGTAAAAAATGTCTTTTGGTTGGCGCCCCTTTGATCTTTAAACCTGAGGCAAGTGCCTCGCTCGCCACACCCTAGATCCAGCCCTGACTACGCATGTGTTGTAATAACTAGTGCTGGACATAAAGTCATTAGCAGCAATAAGTGCAAAACTAAATTTATAAAAGGAAAACGCTATAATATTCGCCCTGTTCTAACGTTTCCCTTGAAAGAGATCTGCAAAGCGAGAATCGTTTTCATCCTAGGTCGCTTTCTTTCGGAGTCTATTCCGCGCACCTACTGAGTGAGTGTAAAGTGGTAAAACTCCATGGGATTGTAAAATGTATAAGATCGCGAGAACATCTCAGCGTCATCACCGAGCTCTTTCATAAATGAAAAGTGGATTCTGCGTTATGACTGAAAGGAATCGACTTCCACATCAAAAAAACATTACTACGTGTTTCGTTGCTCTCTCAACGCTCATATCTAATCCACAAGACGAAATTTTACTTCATTACGTACTTCAACATTTTTATGACACTCTTTTAAACTGGTTGTTATAGTGTTTAGTTTACTTCTTTCATGATATTTCTTTCTCGTGAGATAAACTACCACAATGTGTAGTTGCTAGGATAGGCTGTTTATATGGAAATTTTTATTTGTTTACTTACATAACTTTACCTGGAATTTTCTTCTTTGTAATACACTCGTGTATAAATTCTTCGATGTAAATTTCTTATAAAATATTTATATTTTTCATAAAATAATTTTGTGAATAAATTGATATCTTTTTTACCAGGGTAAGGTGAAAAGTTCTCGACCTAGGCTGTGATAGCAATAAAATATTTTGTTTCAATGGTGTCTCAAGTGTTAAAATAACAAATGCCAATTTTCAACTTGATCTGCAAAAGTCGCAATATGGTAAAGAGTTATTACATAAATATTTGTAAATCCGAATGGAGTCCATTCTTGAATATTTCTTCTTTAGGTCTTCAAATTTTTACTTCAAATTGTAGAAATTCATTTCAAAATCTATGCATTTATTTATAAGATATTTTTTTGTAGGTTTTGAAATAAATAATGTTCCCAACTGTTTTGACTCCAATACAAGAAAAAATAGATGTAGAATATTTTTTAACGTCGACAATTAGAATAAAAATCTGATGTGGCCAAGACCAGCAATGAGTGCCCGTGAGGTGACGCCTGGTAAGCGCCCGCACGGTGCATATATATCATTATTACCGATATCTGTGTACAGAGCATATTGGTATACCCAGCAATGGTTAATAAGCCGTGATGATATATTTATTTTATTTATTTATGTGGCCAACACCAAACCTCCTGCTATTTAATTAGTATTAATTTAAATATACATACTTACATATTTAGTTATTGCAGAAACTGTATTAAGGTCCATTACATATAACTATGGTTTACTATTTTCTTTTTAAAACGTTACTATTATTAATTTGAAATGATTAGTTTTTTGACAGTGACATTTATCTGTCAGTTACATACATTTGAGATATGAACTGTGTAACCAGGGAGTTTTGCTTGTTTAAAGCGCAGGCCCCGAAATTAAAATTATAGATAATTTTATAAATTTATCCATAAACTATATAGAAAACGTATTTATGCAAATCTGTAGAAAATTCATAATCTTTAATTTTTACAATGACACAAATCTTGAATAAATAACATTTGAAGGTATTTTTCGAAAAGAATCTATTTTGAGCTTCAAGTAAAGTGCTATGTCCGGTTATCTGATATGCACCAAAATCTAATGGTCTCTTCCTATATTCCTAAATTTTCTGACTGATAGTAATTGAGTTAGAGTGAAGGATCCACACACACACACACACACACACACACACACACACACACACACACACACACACACACACACACACACACACATACATACACACAGACATCATCGTGAAAATGTTAAAATTGGATTCTAGGGACCTTAAAACGTGGTCATTTACCAAAATCTTGATACGCGATTTTTAGCACGATCATTATACCTCCCTTACCAAGTCTAGAGGGAGGTAAAAATAACAGTATTGAAAGTGCACTAAGGACTTTAACAATTTGACATTTGTCAATGAAAATAATTTTTTAAATCAGATTGTATAAAACAAAGACAGCAAAACCCCGCGTCATGCTTTCTTTTTTCGTACAATATGAAGCTGACACCTATTGAAGGACAACTCTTAAGAATACATAGTTTGACTTTTTTGTTATATCCGACTGTTTGAAAATTTACCCGCTGTCTCATAAATATGTCAACCTAAAGAAAACTGAAACTACAATACAACAAATTCGTAATAGTTGCTAGGCTGGACTATTACACACCATTTTGACAATCTAAAATCAACCATATGGTTTGTTCTTGTCAAATATGAAATTGCATTTTATTTGTATGATTCTATATAAATATTTTCATCGTTCGTAAAGTTTTCTTATAGAGAAACTAGTGCAGTAATAAATTTCCAGAGAGGCACCACGCTGGGAATTTAGTTGAATTTGTGTGTGAAAACATGTAAATTCGAATTCGGTTTCCAACTTTAAACTAACTTCAGATTCGGGTCCTGGGTAGAAAGGTCAGCATTTGATCAATAACTTATTAAAACTTTGCCTCCTAATATACTTGTAAATATGGAATATTACCCTAGTCTCTAGTCTGTCAACTAATATACTCTACATACGTTTAAGGATAAATTTCTCTCCTCGCAAAAGTTAATGCGGAATATACGTAAAACTTTATGATAGCAACATTCTTATTTTAGCTAGTAATCCGTTTGAGCCAAATTATTTTTTTGTTTTAGTACTGTATCCTCTTTGTAGCAAATCAGTTTTATATCCGCACAAATTCCCCACGTAATCAATATTGAAAATAGCAATTTATAGACATATTTTTTACAATATTCGCTTAACGAATCCGTGATACCGAAATCATTATCATGAATTTCGTTATTTATTTATTTATTTATTTATTTATTTAACTACACTGCCCGACAGGCGAAAGCCTAATAAGGGAGCAGGAACAAAACACAAGAATACAAAATATAAAATAAAGTACAATTTGCTACATACACAACTAAAGTAAAATGTGAGAAAATGGAAATACAAAAAATAATAAAAAAAAATATAAATAAATATAGCTAAGAAGGAATCAAATTTGATTAATAGCTGTTTGAGTTGAAAAACATCAACTGATGAAAAACTAAGATTGTGAAGTAGATTCATACGATAAATAGGTGATGAGAATAACACATTAGTTCTAGCGGTTGGTAGGTAAAAGGTTGTGGAACTACACGTGGCAAAAATGGGAGCATGGAAGGAAAGGGAAGTCAGACTCTTAGGATCATCTACCTCGCCATGTATCAATTTACAAAGGTAGTGTACTGAAATTGTATCACGTATTTCTAACATGCTGGGCATTTTAAACATTTTTAATAAGTCATTATAACTAACGGAGTAGTCTGGATAGTGATGACGAATTTTAAAGAAAATGTATTTCAAGAATTTTTTTGAATAGATTCAATATGGTCCTGATGAATTTCGTAGAATGGACTCCAAATAAGGGAACAGTACTCAAATTTTGAGCGTATGAAAGAGAAGAATACAATAAAAATAGATGAGGTATTACGGAAGGGACGTGAATTACGAATAATGAAACCAAGGAGACGAATCGATGAGTTAGATATATTATTAACATGAGTAATGAAGGTTAATTTAGAATCGAACGTAACTCCAAGATCTTGGATGGTGTAACACCGGGATAGAGTGTTATGGTTAAGCGAATAGTTGTAAATAATAGGGGATAATTTCCTAGTAAAAGATAGGGAGTAACATTTGTTTAAATGTAGTGCGAGGTTGTTTGAAGCACACCATTGTGATAAGCGATCAAGATCACATTGTGTCTGCTTAATGATAATCGTTCTCTTCGTGTCCGTATTCTGTAATACATTTTAAAAAATCTGATGTGGCCAGCACGTAACCTCCCGTCAATTCCATGTTTAAAATAGCAATGAGCTTCCGATTGATCGTTTATAAACAAAATCTCTCTCGTTCCAATAATAATTTCTCATTTCTAACTCATTTTGACTACATTTTCGTTTAACTAAAGACAAATATGAAAAAGTTTACTTTCACTCGGCTGATTTTGGCATGAACGTCAACTTCAAGTGCACGTAATCTTCAAACGCAACCTTCCACTCCCTCTTGCATGCAAATACTACGCTGATATACAATAATTTTTCAATAGAAACAAAACTCTACTGTAACCTGGTCCTATCGCTAATGTAAATCAGTAAATATCACTGAGCCGTCATCGTACCGTCATCGTAATGAGAACGTAGATGTAAATGGGTTCATTAAAATACACTGAACCAAGAAGTATCGTACCGTTATTGTACCGTCATTGTACCGCTAATGTAAATCAAGCCTAACAGGCCTATTCTACTAAAAATATGTATAACAATATTGTTACCATACGACTCTCGCTAAGCATTTGGTTGAACGACTTTAATAGCGACAAATGGCAAGAAGATATTCTACTGTACCAGCTATGGGCACACACAAAAGGAGCGGGCAGACCACTCCGCTGCCACGCCAAGGTAAAAATACTATGATAAGTTAAATTGTATAATAGAAATAATAAACATAAACGCAGGTTTAAATAATTTCGAAAAGGTTGTAATGATGTTAAGAACAAATACAAATGCGACTGCTCGCAATGATGGATATAAAACAACTAAACAACTGAACTGATATAATACATAACAACGTAAACAAATAACATATAACATAACAATAACAATGATAAATACAAATACAAAGAATAAAGTGGGCCTGTGCCGATGAAGGCGGCGCGATCGCAATTCATGGACGCGCCGCCTGCGTCGGTACATTACTAATCATATCGGTATCGTGTTATCGTTATGATGAGTTCAACGATAATATCTAACTTCATGTTGATATTGACTCAATAAATTTATATTTGTTTTTCAAATTTTAAATTTTCATCGTACATAAAATTATTTTTATATTTTGCGTTCATATTGAAGTCATTACGATACGCAATTGCGTATCGTAATGACCTTTATTTCTATACGCAATTTTTTGTTTTAGACGGTTGGTACTAGATGACGTTTCTTTAACTCATTTATACCTAATTTATTTTTAGTTAATTGACAATTCATTTTAATAATATAATGTCAAAATTATTATTATTTTTTTTAATTTAGGGAAGATTATTTACATGAAAATGTACAAATAGTTACAAATATAATCACAAATTGAGTAAGTAAATGTTATTGCAGAAGGCGCAAAATATAAAAAATAGTATAAAGAACTCATTTTATAAGACTTTCTTTCGCACTTGTCAATTAGAAAACTCGCTAACGCTCGTTTTCTAAATTTTGACGCGTGCGAAAAAAACATGTCTTATAAAACACGTTCTTTAATATACTATTATTATTCTCACCCTCGTTTTACAGTTTACACGCTCCATATCTACTTGCGCCTTATGAAATTTGATATAGGTATATGTCTATAAAATGATAAACAGTAATACTGCAGATATCTATTAATGATATGATTATTAATGATTGATTTACTACCACATATGAATCCTTTTCTACTGATATCCTCGTTGCTACTGATTTCTGATAGCTTCCATGAGCAAAAAAAATGCAAAGCTGCCATCATCTGAATTGAAAACAAAATATTTATGTGCATTTATATGTAATGTAATATGCATAAATAATAATTTATAAATAATCTAGAAATTTTTAGCAAACCATCACTTCAACGATTTCCTCATATATGGTGATATTTGCGTAAATAAATCTCTACACGCTTTTTTACTCATCAAAAAAAAAAAAAAAAAAAAAATTCTCAAATTTTCCTCCGATACAGTAAAAAGACGATTATATAAAATGTCATATTAAAAAATTGTTTAGCTACAATTAATAAAATATCTTCTTCAGCCATTTTTACTTTTGTTTTCAAAATATATCTAACTTTACGACTTCAACGAGGCATGTGAACTTGTTCATAAACGACATAAAATAACGATAAGTAACGATACATAACGATAAATAAATTAGTAGAATAAGGTTTTGGCAAAAATTGTTATTATAACTACATGTCGCCTGGTAACGACTCCTAAGGATACATATTTTTTTAGTAGAATAGGCCTGTAAGTCAGCGAAAAAGAGTCAGAGATATGATTGTTGCGTGATAAGATCTTAATGTATATAATAAAATTTGTATACCTTGCAATAACTTTTCCTTTCGCTTACTGTCGTGTTTGTAAATAAAATTAGTTGCGAGGTCTAGTAACAAAAAACGGCGATAAGTTCATTGTCCAACGCGAACAAAGTTTAATTCACTTAAACTCTAAACATATATATTACTGAAGTTTACAGTTGGGTGGTCGAGGATGTAACAAAAAGTCTTAGTCACCTTTGTTTACGATGTCATTATCAACTTTGAAGAATTCTGCTATAAAATCTGAAGGTGCACGACATTTATTGTTATACAGAGAGAATGGAACTCGCAGAGTTTTATTGCTGCAAGTTTTAGTGCGCTTCTCTTGTTACTCTATAACTTAAATACAATCATTGCAAATTGATGAAGAGACACGAGTGATATGGAATACTTAACAGAAGAGATGGAGTTCTCGTACTAGTCGACTTGATCAGGATATACTACTTCTGATAACTGATTGCAAGGAATAAAATTTAATTTACTTACTGTTTTGCATCCATGAACAGATTTATTACCTCAACTGATTGATATCCTAGGCACCGTTTCAGCGGTTAGATGAAATTTAGTTAACATCTGCTTGTAATAACACAATAAATATATTCTAATCATATTGAAGCCATAGAAAGAGTCCAAAGACAATTCATCAAATCTGTGAAATATATAGCTGATGGAATTTATCCATCAAAAGGTACTCACCATAATAGTTTACTTGAATTCTTTGGTACAAATTATCTATACAAGCGACGTAATATGCACGCAGTGTTAATTTTATTTAAAGTAATTAACAATCTTATTGATTGTCCGTATATAATAAGTCAGCTAAACTTCCGTGTTCCTAGAACTTCATCTCGTTTAAAGAGTACATTTTATTTAGACACTGCAAAATCTAATATGGTAGCCAAATCTCCATTGTACTATACAGCGCCGGATTTAGAGTCGATGAGGTCCTAAGCTATAGAATGTTTGAGGCCCTATACTTTGTATAAATAAGTTAACTTTAATAGGTATATGAACTGAAATTCGTAAGTATTTAAAAATTAAAGTAGGTAAATATAAAGAATTTTTTGAACATACATATATCCATTTTTTACTTCCTTGTACGAAGTAAAGGAAGTATTGTAATCGCGAAAAATTTCGGTTTTGAGATTTCAACGGGAATATCCATTTTGACCATCCCTGAATCCATTTTGACTAATTTCGTCGTGACGTCTGTACGTACGTACGTGCGTATGTATCTCGCATAACTCAAAAAAGGTAAGCCGTAGAAAGTTGAAATTTTGTATTTAGGACTGCTATAACATCTAGTTGTGCACCTCCCTTTTTGGTCATTACATAATTTCTAGAAATGGTACTTTATTTGAAGTCTATAATAGATTTTAATGAAAACTTATCTTAAAATATAATCTAACACTTTACAAATTTGGTATATAAGACTTTTATGTCAAAGAAGAACATAGTGGAGTTTGGTTAAAACAGGCTAACCGGAAGTGACATATTACCTGAAGTTGTTAACAGTTTTTCTTCAATAAAATGGTTTCATTTTGATTTTAGAAATAAATGCTTCAAATAAAATTTTTAGAGAATTAAATTCTGTGTCTAGCACATCAAGTATTATTAAATTAGCCCTTAGTATAAGCGAAATATGTATATTTAAAACATATGGTTTTTGGTTTTTGTAATGAAGCTTGCTAAGGATTAGGACAAAAAATAACAAAAAAATAAAAAATAGATGCTAATGCTACGTCAAATACGTGCAATTTTATACTTGGGTCTATACTTCATATTGATCTTGTGTACAAGGAAGTCGTGTGGTGTCCACATCAGATTTTTTTATTTATATTAAATACAGTATAACAAAAATAACAATTCTTTAGTTTTTCGATTAATGATATTGATAGTTTTTTTGTGTAATATATACTGCGCAGTGTACTTTGTCTAGATTTGAGTACCGAACCATTACCATACAATTACAAAAAAAATCTTTATCATTGACGTTCGAAGCGCCGAGGCCCCTCATAATGTAACGGTTTCATATAAAAAAATCTGATGTGGCCAGCACATTACCTTCCGCCAGTTCCATGTATTTCCTTGCAAAAGATTTTATTTCTTGTACATTACCTGCCGGGAGTTGTATGTGTTTTATACAAATTCCATACAGAAAGTTCCTATATTTCCAGTAAATTATAACACAAACATACTCTGTCAATTGCACATAACACTGACATCTTTCAATCTGAATTTTCTTAATATAGTAGCTGTTTCCATAGTTATAGCATAGCAGGCTAATTTATGAAATTTCTTTATAATTTTTAACTCTATATCCATTTAATATGAAGTATAAAATGCTGTCAAATCGTATAGAGAATAAAATATTCTTTAATATGTATAATAACATTAAATATTATTTATCATTGTTTTTTCAAGAAAAACTGTTAAAATCTTCAAATGTGGGTACTTCCGGTTGACCAATTATAACCAAAATCTAATCAACTCTTCATTTTGATGTAACGAAGAGGAATACAAAAGAATTATAATTTTTGGAATTGTAGTATTAGAGTTATCGCATTAGAAATTTTTGTCACATAGACACACACACACACATACACACATCATCGTAAAAATATTAAAATCTTATTGTAGGGACCATAGAATGTGCTTATTAATCAAAAACTCACCACCAATTTTTTGACAAAAGACAATACCTTCGTTACCTAAAGATGACGAAAGGTAAAAAATTGACGTGCTAAAAAAATTGTTGAAAAATTTCTATGGAAGAGATAATTATTTGCTAACATAAATCGTGATATTAGGCGATGGAAACTGGATTGATTTTTAGAAAATCTGGGGTAGTTCATGTATCAATTCTAAACTTTCATCATTTGTAACAGTTATTGACTTTTCACTTCCCTGGTCTTCTGAAAATCGATACAGTTTCCATCAGTCGCTTAATAGCATTTATTTTATTTATGCTAGAAAGTTTTCAATCAGTTTGATTTTAATTTTTACTAAATGTAGTCAAATACTTGATATTTTAGAATTTTACCATTTAAGGTTAGTTACCTGGAACAGTTTGTTTTTTAATTTACTTTTAAAAACACCAACGTATAATCGAATTGTCGTCTGTTTGAATGGCATGTTCTAACATCTAACCGTTCAAAATATTCAGTCGATACCGTTCCATATAAGCTCTAACGCAATAGTGGCATGATTAATACTCCAATTTTAATTTAAGCTAAAAGGTCTTTCATTCAAAGTTACATAAACTTGAAACTAGTTCTAATGGAATGCTTTATAATTTATTTTAAAAAGAGAAACAAATAAGACGTAAAACTTTATCTATACGGAGCTAAAAGTACGGAAAAGTCCACGATTCTGTGTCCCACAATGTCAATAAATCTAGAAAGTCATTCAAATGAAATTGGCACAATCTCAAATATAATCTTGCACTCGAAGTAGAGAAGAAGTGAAAGACACCGGTCTTTATATAAAGAAGCTCCGTTGTGGTAGGGTCTCAAGCTGATGAATAATGGAAACAAATTTACAAGCTACTGGTTACAACGCAATGTTTATTGTCAGATACACGGCGTATGGCAGTGGCAATTGCAAACAATGACTGCCATCAAAACAAAGGGATGATTAAAAGAATAATTTGTACAGTAATTTTTTTAAAGAAATCCGATCAATTTCATTTATGATTTGCATGAATTAAGATTTTAGCTCTGACCATTCTGTCAAATTCAGTAATGTCGTTTACTAAGTTTTTATGAGGGTGCGTAGTGCGTAATATATTATTATTTTATTATTATGAAAAAATATGTTACAGTAGAAGCATTTAAAATTCAAAACAACATTAACTGGTACGTTTAACAGCAAATGTAAAACCAAATAGTAAAAAATAAAATACCGAGACAGTGTCAGCCTCATAGTGATGACTCACCGTACACTAAATAGCACAGTAGTACAGCTGCACGAAATACAGCACGGAGCAGAGAATTCGCGATTGAAATTAACTCGTAGCCACCAAGTGGCAAAGTTGCGAACCCTCCGAATTGTTAATGGCAGCCAATCACGCCCCTGAAAATTACCAACTAGGTCGGCCATCTTAAATGAACGCAGCGCTTCTTTAAGACATTTCAGTCACCAATAGAGCTGAGCTACGAGTCGTTCAAAACATTCGATACTCACGCAATCATTTCAAAATAATATAAGTAACGTTTTAAAAAGAGAAAAGTAAATAAAACAATAGAAAAGGAATTCAATACAGTTTCCAGCATTAGTAAATATGTAGGTATGTATTTAGATTAATAAAAATTAACGATTCACAAAAATGTTTAAGCTAATCCTCATTGTTGAATTAGGGCCACTTTTACAATCATTATATAAACCTCGTATAACGCTATACCAAATATAAAATTGGAAATTGTATTTTACAAACCACGGATAAACCTCAGTCGTATAAACGCCGGATAACTTTATCCCTGGTTCTTATAGTTACCATGTAAACACAAACGATGTTATTCATACGTTTGACAGATGTCAATCAAATATTTCAACATCACTATCCGAAGCAAAAATAATATTTATATCATCTAACATCGTGAAAAATGCAAATCAGAGGATAGAAATAATAACAATATTGAAGAAAAATAGTCTAACAACAAGAAGATAATTTTATTGTGCCAATATCAACATAAAGTGATTTAACGTAATTCCTGGTATAACTATCTGCCAGATAAAAATGCATTGTAAAAGACAGATTTGTTTATCGTTAATATAATTGTTAGGATGAAAGTATATCTCCGATAGCTACACCATAGTTTATCCATCAATTGTTGAAGTGGGCCTTAGTGAATTCTATTCTATCCCGGTATTTAAAATTTAATCTTCATTTTATTATATCTCCGATGGCTCAATGTTTAGAGCAACGTCATGAGTGCGCTCGGGGCTCTGGGTTCGAATCCCACTAAGGCATGGATGACTGTGAATGTGAACCTACTGTGTAATTGGGATTTAATCCTGTTGAGTGGTTACTTGGATTAAATTAGACTATATTTTAAGAAACAAAATATAAAAATTACAGTAAAATTTGCTAATCTAAATATAAGGATTAACTTAATCTTTTTTGTGACTCGGGCTGTAAATGCGAGAGGTATTGTGTTGGCCACACCAGATTTTTATTTACTTGGTAGCGAAAATTTATGGGGGTAACGGAGTTTTATCAGTATAATACTGTTCTCATTGGTTGAATTTTCAAGTGTTTTCCTAAAACTAACAGTTCATTTGACAAACTGTAACCAGAGATGAAAATATCGCGCACAAGTCTGGAAATGTGTTACTCGCGTAAATTACAATAAAAAGTAAAATATTTGGAACACCTTGCATAACAAATCACAAAAGAGGCCACCAAGAAAATGTTTCCTTTAAAATTTCTGTTTTCGCATTTAATTTTTCGAGAAAAACATTGTGTACAATACGTTATGGATGAAGCAACATATAATTTAACGTATTGTTGGAATATGGAACTCCGCAGTTTGGAAAAGGAAAGAACTAATATCACCCAATTTAAAATATTGGAGATGATTCTTTACGCTGTATATTTTGCACAAGGTCGAAGAGAATATATATCCAGAGAGAGAAAGAGAGAAGGAAAAAGAAGTGAGAGAAGAGTTTGTGCGACTGTACACATTTAATCAGAAAGTTAAACATCCCAGACAGCTCTGCAACGTTTTTCTTCTGTTATTTATACATGCAATCCAGCTGCTCAACGCCTTTTTATACGTTTGCTTTGGAGTGTCTTTCGTTTTTCTAGCGCATCAAAATTCCCTGATGACAAATCGCTCCGTCGGTAACTTGTAAAACTTAAGTACATGAAAGGAGTGGATTTGAATCTCTTTACGGCCGATTTCCTGAGTTCCGGGGAAATTAAGGAAACGCGATTTCTCACAGGTCATGAATAATAGTTTGCGTAGCGTTACTTTCCTCTTTTATAAACAAACGTCAATTTATTCTCTCTTATAAGAATCTCTAAGTAATTCTCACAAAATAGAAAATAACTTCTTCTTTCATCATTCCTATGTATCAAAAGATGTACTAAGTTTCTCTACAAAATATTTTTTAGTTAAATGAATGGAAATTTACATGAGTTTCTCTAGTGACAAGATTTATTTCGCTGAAAGAAAATAGAATTTATCGT
>OY720451.1:59536309-59581309 GCA_963082715.1 Harpalus rubripes
AACGTCACAAAATAATAATTTTCTGTATGAAATTTGCATAAAATTTGTACAAAATTCATAGAACTGACGCAGGCACCGGACAGCTAAATGAATGTGCCAAAACACTGTCATAGTCCTAGGAAGCAAACTGTAGAGGCGCGACAGTACTTAAATTTGAAGATAATGGATTAAGTCACCTTTGATTTCAAAACATTCTGCAATATTTTGAATTGTAAAGTCACATAAGTCATCAAACATGTCATTGAACGTACGCTTTAACATCTTCAATTATTTGGTAATCCAATTTGTAATAGTTTATAGATTTAGTTATAGTGCCAGTAGGGATTTATTTCGTGATTTCTCCAGTTTTAAAGAGTATTAACTGTGTTTAATTTTTGACGTAATACGGAATTGAAATTCAATAAGCTGATGAACATTCGTTGTGCCTTTTGTTATAAAGTGCAGTGCAAAGAAGCAAATAGACGTTTACTTTTATATTTAATGAAGAAATGGCGTACCATTTCCAATGTCCTTTTATCTTACATATAAACAAAAATTAAAATAGAAGTGTATGTCTAGCTGACAAGTAATTTTAAATTTATTTAGAAATGTATTTATAGTTATTGTATTGTGATTATTTAAAATATATGTATCTACTTATATTTAATTTTCTTATTATGTCTTTTATATTAAAAATTCAAAATTTCAATTTGTCTATACATGTCTCCTATGTCACAAACTACCAAGCCGACCAAGCCATCACAGTGTGCGTTAGTTCATGGAAGCAATCTGTAGATGTCACTATTTTGTATTTCGAAAAATACATTGAGTGTCCTATCTGTAGTTGAGGTGATCCGTGAACTGACGGAAGGTAATGTGCTGGCCACATCAGATTTTTTTAATGGTTTTAAATAAAAAGTAAATTTCTAAAACAGTATTTGATGATAGATATGTTATATTACAACATCAACAATGTGTAGGTAGTACCTAAATGCATTAACACGTTTAGCTGTCACACCAGCAATTATTTCATATAGTAAATTATAGCGACAAACATTACGTTTGTCACGTTATCCTTGACAGATGTTCCGGGATGTACATTAGTAAAAGCGAAAGGAAAACCAGAATATGAAGCAAAGAATCGCAATCAAAAAAACGAAAAATACGACTAGTGTCACGACAGGTTATCTTAGCTTAGCGAAGGATGTTAGGAAGGAACAAAGCGTCGAGCTAGTAAGGAGTCGTCCTGCGCATTCATTCGCTCGCTCGCCTGTGAAATATGCCACCATTTTAAACGCGATCACGTTCAAATTGAATACGGGACGAACATTTCCATAATAAATTTGCCGGAAGACGTGTCCAGACTTCTGTTCCTCGGAATTTGCTTAGTCTGCACTTTGATTATTTTAAGTATCCGATCTTGGGCGAATGGACGGATTATTGTGGGCCACGCCGACTTCGATTGCCGATTGCTTTTACTCTCATTCGGGATTTGTCCAACAATGAGGCACGATCCGCGGCTTAACGTAAAGCCTGTATTACATTATACGTTTTTTGGCTAAGGAAACATACTAGTAGTGGACCAGAAGATCAACATAATATTTTGATGTTATAGTTTAACCTTTTAATGATAACAAAGTAAAATAACTAACTCTTGGTGAAACAATGTCTAATAAACAATTAGAAAAAAATGTTTTTCTACAGTCTATATACAAAGTAGCCATTTGCGCTCTCTTTTGTCAACGCAAAATGTCACTTTGCCGCTTTAGAGCGACAAAGTAGAAAAAACGCTCGCTCCTCAAATTTTTAACTATATAATGTTGAGAAATGTTACTTGGTTATATTCTTAATGGACACGTTTAGTCAGGAATTAATGACACTGTAGTTACACATTACCCACTTACATAACCAAACAAAATGCCGTACCGCTGTGAAAATAAAATGGGGTATTCATTTACAAAAACGAAAGTATAAAATGCTTACATTAGATTGAAGCAATAGCTCAAGAAGAATGGAATATACCGATAAGTAAAAATAAATAAAAAATAAATTTTTGTTATGGTGGAGGACCCCAATGTGGCGACTGTAGAAAAAATCTTGTGTGTGTTTCGAGCGCAACTGGACATTGTCGATTTCGAGAGAATGCCTCGCTCCTGCGTCGCTCGGCAACAACCTCTCAATCGACAACGTCCTATTTTGCGCTCTTAATACACAAATATTTTCAAGATTTCAGACGCGTTTCGGTCTTATTGGAGCTTACCAGTGTGGTGTAACTGTCGTCTCTTGGATGAGACAATGACTCACGGGGCTCAGCGTAAAATATACTACCTCATATACAAGGTAAATGATATGTAGGATCCGTGGTTAGTATCTGGAATAGAAACATGGCGAGTATTTTCCTAATTCTTTATTTTTAATGATTATCAATCTATTGTGGCTCACATATAATCCTCAGTCTGTGACCAATCTATGTTTGAGATGTGACTGTCACGTGATATTTTCCATTTTGATAAAAATAGGTACATGTGATTCTTCGCCTTTCAATAATTTTATATATTACAATATCATATACCACATTTAAAATAAATTATATGCGCTATGCCGTTTGACGTTTCTGACAGAAAGAGACAAGACGATATATCTGTTGCACTAATTGTAAGTGAAATGTTCGGAGTTTGTATTACCACTTACAATTAACGTCTTAATTTTGTCGCTGTGTATCCTATATGTCAAAGTGCGTGTATTAATTTTAAGTATTAATTGTAATTGATAATTGGATAGCTCCGAGGATAGCTCTGAACGCAGCTTAACACAACACAAAAACAATAAATATTAAATAAGTACAAAACAGCAGTAAAAATTAAAACTAAACGGTCAAAAAATACAGCAGAACAGAAAATCTGATGTGGCCAACACATGACCTCCCATCAATTCCATAAAATAGCAATGAACTTTAAGTAAAATATCACATCCGATTGATCGTTCGTAAACAAAATCTAATTTATTGTTCCAATAAATAGAAAAGTCTGTAATACCAAATTTTGGATTATATTTTTCCTCGAAAATCTGTTAAGAGCTCCAAATTAAGTACCACTTCCGATTTATCATATAAGTATAGTCAAAATCTAATGTTGTTTCAAATTATACACAAGTTTTAAATGCCAAATTTCAGAAGTTTTGGATCATGTTTTAATATATTTTTTCAAGAAAATCTGTTTATAGCTTCCTGTGAAGTAGTACTTCCGGTTTATCAATTTTAGAAAACATCTAATATATCGTTATCATTAATATAAAAGTCTTAAATACCAAATTTGAAAAGTTTTGGATTGTATCAATTTATTTTTTACAAAAATCTGTTCAGAGCTTCAAATAAACTCTATCCAAATGTCAAACTACTAATTTTTAATGACAGAAACAATTGTTTATGAGTTGTCAATCTTCTAAAGTTGTTTAGGAGTGAGCTAACATTATTTAATCGTCTTATTATAAAAATATCAATAAAATACTATAAGGCTGAACAAACGGATATGTTACTAGTTTTAAAATATGGCAAAGGAAATTTTTGACAATCCATATACAATTATTGTTACTGTCATTAAAAATTAGTTGTTTGATATTTGGAAAGTCTGCAAGATAAAATTTATTTTAAAAATTACACTAAATCGTTACAGATATCATAACTTATGCAGAGACACGAAAGTTTATTATTGAATGTATCTTTCTGAAAAACAGTAAATTTACTTTATTGGCCTTGCCATTAAAAAGTTATGGATTAATCATGGTCGCGACACCCAAGTTTCATAAGGATTGTCATACCAAATTTCATTCAAATCGAACAAAGCGTTTCGTTATTACAAGCAATATTATTTTTTTTAGAAGTACTTTGAAGCAGAATACTGTCTAAACGATGCATTGTCGGATGTCCCCCTATTTCCAAGACACCTATATAAGAAATTAAAAATGATAAACCTGTTGAAGTTATTAACGTACAATCCAGTCAAATGAAAATCAATTTTGAAGCAAATAATTTACATTGCTGAAGAAGATTAATTAACAGCGGTAATTTTAAATTCATTAGATTATTTCGGCTACAGATACAAAAACTTTGGACATCTGACGCCTGTGCCGACGCCTTGGATGACGAGAAGACGTCGCGACGACGGCGGCCAGACGGCGTTGACAGACAGCTGGCAGGCGGGGGCCTGAGCCGAGTAATTCTCCTATTGGGTTTAATATCGGCGAGTAAATTGAATTAGCTTGCGCCGTACACGATATTTAATATACAAAGGAATTATGGTGGCCGTGGGTTTAGCTTTAGCGCGATTCTCAGTCTCAGCATCAGCCTAGGAGAATGTTTAATCCTAATATGCGTTTCGCTTGGGTTTACTAAGCGTATAAGATGCCCAGTGACGTTCGTCGGGATATTGTTTCATTAACGCACTATGTTTCAACATAGATTTTGCACATAGTATAAAATGAGAATTAAATTTAATTAAACATTCTTATGCCCAGTTTTATAAAAGATGGATAAGTAAATTACGAGCAAACTAAAATTTACTCTTAAAGTAAACAGCCGTATGCATAAATTTGTTAGTGGTCACTAAGAAAATTTTAAAAATATTTTAAAATGTCACTAAGCAAAACCTTATGTATAGTGATATTTAATAGGATTTAAATTGTTAGTTGGCAACTAAGTGTTAATAACCAACTGATGCATGTTTAAGACACTTTTAAGGTAAACCTCTACAACGGTTTTAGTAGTTATAAAAAAGTAGTTGTAGTGGTGTTGATGTATGCCGAAGAGATGCATCAATTAAAAATAAATTATGAGAAACAATACCAAGAAGCAAGAATTGCAGCTTTAAGGGAAAAACGGGAAGAGTTGTAAATAGTGTCAATATTTAAATTTATTTCGTATGTATCAATAAATTTGTACATGTAAAGGAATAATTTATTCACATTTTAGTTCACATTGTCTTTAGCTTTGTTCTACATGTAACTATAAGTAATTTGTTAACACTTTAGTTTTTTGCATTATATTTGTTTTTCAATATATTGCCATCGCCTTCTTTATCTTCATCATCTGCGAATTCTTGATCAGGCTCTTCGATTTTTTCATTAACACAAATGTTAGCCACTACAATTATTGCCATTTCTATATGAAGAAGTTGTAGTCCATTAAAAAAGCATCAAAATTTATTTTTCATTATTCCAAACAGTCTTCCCACAACATTCCTCGTTCGGATGTGCGCTTGATTATAACGCCGTTCTGCATGTGACCGGATTCAATAAGGGTGTTAATAGGGATTGGTAACTATTATCTGCCACTTATTTCACCATTATTAAATTTTAGTAAACCTTACGACAAGGGTACAATTTGTCATTGATTCCAATAAATTCTTGTATTGCTTCTATTTCTTCCACCTCCTCGTGTATGTATGTAATGACAGCACTTGATAACTGTATATCCACTTATAACCACTATTTTTTAATTTATATAACCTAATATAACTGGTCTAATCAACTAAAAACTAAAATCTAATAACAAGAACGCTATAATAATATACGAAGTGATATTCTACCTCAAAACATATAGAACTGACAGCTGTCAGCTTAATAAACAACCAAATTTTACAATGCTGCCAGGTTAAATATAATGCAAGTTAGCTATTTAGTAGTGACCAGTAAAAGTACAACTATGCATACCATCCCGCTAATAGCATTTTATATGATGTTACTGGCCACTACGTAAAATGCTGCTAAAACCATTTTAAGCTTGCACTTATGCATACGGCTGAAAAAAAGAGTTTATTCCAGAGATTTTCGTTTTATAAACCAAGAATAAAAATACTAGCTAAGTAAATCTACAGAATAAATTACTCCACCGATTTTCGAGGAAGTAGATTTTATTCTGTAGAATAAATTTGACACATCAACATTAATTAAATTAAATTCATTATAAATTGCACCTCTTGCATTATTTTTACATTTATTTATTTATATCCAATATATTTGCTTTAACTATTTCTGTGTAATTTTTCTCCGTTATTAATATTATTAAAACATTCTGCGGCACATTGCTTTGAATAGATCCTCTTCGGTTGGAGATTAACATTATTGTCAGTAGTGGTTTTAAGGGATACCGTTTAGTAATGTTTTATCCTGGTTTTATCAATCTCTCTTATGCTCCAGTAGTGAAATGATTAGCCGATATAAGAAACCGTAACCTGAATGTACTTCGGTATTCACACACTCTTCATGGAGGCTCTTTTCCTTGTCCCCAGTTAAAATTGTGGTTGCAAATTCATAAAAAAATAAAATTTTATTACCACTCTGGCCTATAGGTTCTTACTATAGTAAAAAACAATATTAAATGTATATAAATATAGAAATTATTAAAATATTTATATGCAAAAATCACAAAATAATGACAGATGATATGTCTCTGTCGGTAAATCACTAGGATAAAAATTTACATTGCAACTAGTTATTTTACTCTGTAACTTGTTTTATAAAACAGATATTTTTATTTACTCGTTGATTAAATTTACTTTCAAAGTAAGAACTCAGCAGTTTATTCGATGTTTATAAAACCGGGCATTAGTATAGTTTATTTTATTTTTTTAATGAAACGTTTTTAATTTCTGACTTTTATTGTAGAAAATAAAATCTAGACAAAAATAGAATAATGTAATTCAAGCTTAACACAAAATTTGACGCAAATTCTTTGATACGCTATTTTTAAATAAAAAAATCTGATGTGGCCAGACAGTACCTTGTACTTTGTACAAATTTCGTACAGAAAGTTCCTTACAAAAGATTCTATTTCTTGTACATTACCCGCCTGCACAAAGATACTCTGGCAATTGCACTTGACACTGACATCTTTCAATCAGAATTTACTAAACCTAGTAGTTGTTTTCATAGTTATAGCATAGCTGGTTAATTTATGAAATTTAATTTCTTTATAATTTATACCTCCCGCTACCCTTGGTAAGGGAGGTATACGGATCGAGCTAAAAATCGCATATCGAGATTTTGGTAAATGGCCACGTTTGAAGGTCCCTACAATCCAATTTTCAATTTTCACAATGATGTGTGTGTGTGTGTGTGTGTGTGTGTGTGTGTGTATGTGTGTGTGTGTGTGTATGTGTATGTGTATGTGTGTGTGTGTGTGTATGTGTGTGTGTGTGTATGTGTGTGTGTATGTATGTGTGTGTGTGTGTTTGTGTGTGTGTGTGTGTGTATGTGTGTGTATGTGTGTGTATGTGTGTGTATGTGTGTGTATGTGTGTGTGTGTGTGTTTGTGCGTGTGTGTGTGTGTTTGTGCGTGTGTGTGTGTGTATGTGTATGTGTATGTGTGTGTGTGTGTATGTGTGTGTATGTATGTGTGTGTGTGTTTGTGTGTGTGTGTGTGTGTGTGTGTGTGTGTGTGTGTATGTGTGTGTATGTGTGTGTGTATGTGTGTGTGTATGTGTGTGTTTGTGTGTGTGTGTGTTTGTGCGTGTGTGTGTGTGTGTGTGTGTGTGTGTGTGTGTGTGTGTGTGTGGATCCTCCAGGCTAACTCAAATATATGTGTGTGCGTTTAATTCTTGTAATCAATACTTTTGAGTTATAATCAAAATATTCTTTGTTGTTATAAACATTTTCACAGTTCAAGATAACAATGCTAGAAATAGAAAAATAACGAACCGATTGGTACGACAATTATTTTACTTACAACTGCAGCTCTAATGCAACCAAATTAAAATAGTATATTACTAACCGAGGTGGAAAGTGTAAAGTTAACCTCGGCGCTTCGCGCCTTGGTTAACTATCTTCGCCCTCGACAATGAAACTTTTCACCGAGGTTTGTATACTATTTTATTCACAATCTGAAATAAAAAATTATTATTTGATATTTAAATAATAATAACCTAACATAAATAAACGAATGGTCTGAGATTGTTCATTTGTCACATGAACTGTCACTTTGATTTCTAACCTTAAATATTGATTTCATTCATTACTTGTATTATTTACAAATTTATTCCATATTTTTATCATATAAATTGTAAATATGCTTTGTTTATATGTAAATACCCATCATTGATAAGCATTGATCTTTCAAAGCGGAGGGCAGCTATTTCCCGCCTCGAGGTTGGAAAGTATAGCGTGAGTATAGCTGAGGTTGGAAAGTGTCAACTTTCCAACCCCAGCTATCTTCACGTTATACTTTCCAACCTCTTGGAATATGAGGTTAACAATAACTATCTTCCCAACTTTTTAAAAGTCAGAAATCGTCATATTACTAACCGATTGTGAATAAAATATATTGTTCACTTCTATCACGTACGAGTAAATTTGTAAGTTGTATACTAATTTTGTCGTTTACGAATAAGAGCATTTTATAAAAATGTGCTATTATTTGCTTTACTGTCTTGATACGGCGCCCTTCAAAGTCAGGCGCCTTTGTGCGGGGTACAAGCCCCCCCCCCCCCGCACCGACCGGTCCTGGGTACATTATTTATTTCATTTTGACTTTATTCTACTGAACAACTTTAAGTAACTGTTTACTTTCTAAAGAATTAAAAATGATCAAATTTTGACGTTCCGAGCTGTCAAGTATGTCATACACGAAACAAAACTAATTCATAAGTTTTATAAGTGTTAAACAGGTTGGCTCCTCAGCGCCACAGTATAGTAAAATTCTTGCTCGAGAATCCATAATTTTGACTATAGGTGTCAGCTCCATCGATTTGATCAATCAGCTGCACTACCTGGCTGATATAAATTAACTAAATGACATCGCATTGAAATGCCATTTTTAGAACAATTTTACTAATACTTTATATTTTATGAAGAGAAATCTAAGCGACTGGAGTAGTGATGTAGGGTTGAAATTATACAGGAATGCAGTCGGGTTGTAAGTTTATTTAATGAAGTCTAATGTCGACGTTTCGCCTCTATTTTATATTTTATACCTACTGACTATAATATATAAAGTTTCGATGACATTATGATACCTTTTCGATATTTTAATAAAATGTCAGATGAAAACAGTTGAATACCGTCATTTTTAATTTCGGCCATTTAAAACTGACGCTGATGAGAACGCCTGCGTCATCTACTGAATTGGTTAGTTGGAACAAAGTATAGATAGTTGAGGTGATATAAATCCTAAAATTACTTGGCAGGAGGTTATGTGTTGGCCACATCAGAATTTTTTTAAGAAAAACTGTTAAAATCTTCAAATGTGGGTACTTTCGGTTGACCAATTATAACCAAAATCTAATCAGCTCTACATATGGATGTAACGAAGAGAAATACGAAAGAATTATAATTTTTGGATTTGTAGTATTAGAGTTATCGCAGAGCAAATTTTTATCACACACACACACTATTCTAGAGACCCTAAAATGTGCTTATTGATTAAAAACTCACCACCAATTTTTTTTTACCAAAGACAATACCTTCCTTACCTAAAGGTGACGGAAGGTAAAAGTTTGTAGAATCTGAAAATACTTCGTCAATATGTAGCTATCAAATGTGGAACACAAACTTTGTGTCCA
Organism: Harpalus rubripes; assembly: GCA_963082715.1. Taxonomy (NCBI): domain Eukaryota; kingdom Metazoa; phylum Arthropoda; class Insecta; order Coleoptera; family Carabidae; genus Harpalus; species Harpalus rubripes. Next base: position 59,545,840 of record OY720451.1, read on the forward strand.
ATATGAATTACATTTGCTATATCCTTCACAGATCGTGATACCAACATGGTAAATAAAATTCGGGTTATCTGAATGGGCTTGGTTCCTTCCAAATAAACAAGTTTCCTTATATCGATATATTGTAGAGTGTATCTAATTCTTCCCTTGACATGTGTCTCAATAATATCATTCTAGGGAATGCCATAACCATAATAAAATCATCCAAATTAGCAATATATCATTACGTTGATTTCATCCCCTAAATATCACAATTCCAATCATACCAAACATACAACACAATATATTACTGTACGTAATAAAATAAAATGAATCTTTCTTCCCCTTGCCCCGCCTATGAGTCTGTTATTAAATTCGGGTGTGTGTGCGCGCAAGTAAGGCTATCCCTCCCGGGACTCGACTTGGTTATTAGTTCGCAGGGTGTGAGTACGGCCAAGAGCATCGCGACGCCAGGCGTCCTGGGCATATGCCGGTGGTAGTAAATTATTGTGTTTACATATTAGGCACAAGGCGCACAATGTCTAGTGGAATGTTTGGCGGGCTTAAGCTGATGAGAGCATTGTAAACATGTAATGGTCCGTGCCGTGGAATTACGCACTAATGTCTACTATTTTATTATATTTTTGGTTAAGTTGTTAAAGTTATTGTACCTGGTTGTTAACATAATATATTTGACGTGTATACGTTGTATACAAGGACGTAATAACATTGAGTATAATGATATACAATGTGTGTATGTTAGTATGTTGTAAAGACACAAGTACATACTACACTATTATTCACGAAAGATGACTATTCAAGGTCATTTGTTCGAAGAATGAATACACATCACTGTATAGCAGTAGCTTAGCAACATTTTGTATTAGAAAGAGAAAGATTACTTGACCTATGTCTATTTAATTAATGTAGTGTGACAAATATACGTAAATAGTGGCATTACTTTCTAACACACTATAAATAATAATGACATATGTCGTAGAATTACAGATACCTAATTATCTACTACACTGCCCTCTGTGCTAATATTTACCCAGTGGCGTTGGCGTTTAAATCAAATTATTATTTCTTGGTTTATAAGTTAAGTCTATATTTTTGTATTTTGCAAAAACATAAGTGAAGAACATAAATCTTTCAGAAAGGCATTATTTAGAAAGAAACATAATTTTCAAATGAATTATTCTTATTTTTTCAGTTAAAATGTTTCCATAAATATTTCATGTTGCACACCTATGCAAACGAAATGCAATGAAGTTATCTGCAAAGTAATATTATATCAGACGGCTCACAAATGACCTTGAATAGTCATCTTTCGTGAATAATAGTTTACATGTTTGTCTCAATACTCGTATCAGAGATATCTTCTAATATCTTTCGACTAGTTAAAAATATAGATTTTAAACATTCAAAAACTGTTATTCAATTATTTCCCATTTAACATTGGGTTACATCGCCGTTATTAATTGGTGACTGTGTGCAATTTGTTGGTGGATGGAGTGAAACTGGAGCAAGTGAATAAGTTTGTATATTTGGGTAGCATGATGTCAAGGGATGGTCGAATTTATAGAGAAATTGAAAGGCGAATGAGTGCAGGGTGTAAGGTAATGGGTGCTCTGGGTACGTTTGCTCGAAACGTATCTAGAGAAGCTCGTTTAAGTGTGTATAATGGAGTGCTAGTAACTGCTTTGATGTATGGAAGCGAATGTTGGTAATGGACGGGAAAGCATAAAAAGAGAGTGACTGCCGTGGAAATGAGATATTTACGTGGAGTATGTGGATATGTAAGACGGGATCGCGTGAGGAATAATTTGGTGTATGAAGAATGTATGGTTAGGTTGTTAAGAGAGTAGGAATGAGCCAGTTGAGATGGTTTGGTCATGTGGAGAGAATGAAGAGTGAACGGCTTGTAAAGCATATATATCTTGGTGAAATTGAGGGTGTTCGATTGCGGGGCCGTCCAGTGTGTAAGTGGATGGATGTGATTGATAAGGTACTAAAAGAGAGAAAGTTTCCGAGTAGGAAGAGAAGAAGAGCGTTTATGAATGCGATTATGAATGCGGCCGAGGCGAAAGAAGTGTGCTTAGACAGGAATGTGTGGCGAAGGATGATTGTTTCGTAACTATTATTGTGGTCCGGTTGCGGTATTTCGCTACTGAAAATCGGTCACTTTAATATGTTAAGAGTGAGGAATATATGTTGTACCTATAATTTTTGGTTGATGATATTTTTATTTTTTCGGATTTGTGCTAACCCACTAAGTGGGAAATGCGTGATTTTATGTATGTATGTATGTATGTATGTATTATTTTCTTCGATTTCAAAAATGCAACACACGGTGTTCCTCAAAGTTTAGTGTTAAGCCCTTCATCATTTGTGCTACATTAATGATATTCCTAATATTGTCCAAGACAATGATAATTCTAAATGTACTATTTATGCTGACGACACGTATTTTATTTTGCCCAATACACATCTACAACCTTGCTAAATAATATGTTATCACTTATAAAAAATCTGATGTGGCCAGCACATAACCTCTCGCCAGATATTTTACCTGGTTGTTCGCATAAAACAAAAAAATATTTTTAAATACAAATAGATATATTCATGTCTCACTACAAAATAATTGTCACATATATTTGCAAAATCTATGGGATATTTTAATATAAATTATGTACAATAAATTCCTAAATACAATTTACCATATTTGCCAAGACTGCATCTTCAATAATTTTTTTCCTTAACATTTATAATAAATGACTGACTTGTGATCAGTATATCATTATTATTTTTACCTCCCGCTACCCTTGGTAAGCGAGGTATAGGGATCGAACTAAGGTCCCTAGAATGATGTTTATATGTATGTATATATATATATATATATATATATATATATATATATATATATATATATATATATATATATATGTGTGTGTGTGTGTGTGTGTGTGTGTGTGTGTGCGTACATGCATGCGTGCGTGCGTGCGTGCGTGCGAGCGTGCGTGCGTGCGTGCGTGCGTGCGTGCGTGCGTGCGTGCGTGCGTGCGTGTGTGTGTGTGTGTGTGTGTGGATCCTCCAGTCTAACTCAAATATATCAAAAATGAGTTAAGTACGTCAATTCATGTTATTGGGGACGATTTTAAAGTTATAAATTTACATATGCAGTGCCGTAAAAATTTGTTACCATTTATTTTGCCATTTATGGCATATAATGTCTCTTGATTAAATATTAGTGTAAAGATTAATTTATGGGGAAAATATACATGTAATAATTCAACATTGTTGAAATAACTTAGAGAGTTGGAAATCACCTTCCATAAAATAGATTTATTCAATTTTTATGTCAGTCCTGCAGCCATTTCTTCAATGTTCAGCAGTTGAAAGTAAATTACAAGGAAATGTGATACTTTAAACTGAATTCGAAAAATATAAATGCCTGGTTCCAAAGCACCGTTTGAATAGAAACTAAAATCGTTTGCCAGCGCCGACTTATAATTATTTTAAATTGCCCGGGTTGTTAGATTTTATTACACGTGTAGTATCAGCCAAGAAGAATATTGTACAGTGGCAGACGCGGTCCGGTTCGAAGTTTGCCATAGATTATCGCGCGTCACAGATTGCAGTCAGCCTGGCGCTCAAATTACATCATTACAAAGAATGAAATTCTCACAATTGAATTACTTTTATCATTGTTCTCGCGCACAAAGTCATTATGAATATACATCTAGCTTTTTAACTTTTTATTGCACTACCAGCGTAATATTTCAGTTATGATTTAATGGGCCCAATCTTCTCAGCACTAAAACTTTCATCTTCGTGCACGATTTGCTTTTCTTTCTACTGTTTGCTGTCATTTAAAATACATTGTATTCATTGACTTCTTTACGGTTCACAAGAAAATTATATGTTTATCGGATTTTTTTTGAGTATGCATCCTTATCCCCTTCCGTCACCTTTAGGTATGGAAGGTATTGTCTTTGGTCTATAGAATACGATTTTACTATTTTTCCGATGATGTCTGTATGTATGTGTGGATGTATGAATGGATATATGTATGTATGTATGGATGTATGAATGTATGGATGTATGGATGTATGGATGTATGGATGTATGGATGTATGGATGTATGGATGTATGGATGTATGGATGTATGGATGTATGGATGTATGGATGTATGGATGTATGGATGTATGGATGTATGGATGTATGGATGTATGGATGTATGGATGTATGGATGTATGGATGTATGGATGTATGGATGTATGGATGTATGGATGTATGGATGTATGGATGTATGGATGTATGGGATGTATGGATGTATGGATGTATGGATGTATGGATGTATGGATGTATGGATGTATGGATGTATGGATGTATGGATGTATGGATTTATAGATGTATGGATGTATGAATGTATGGATGTATGGATGTATGGATGTATGGATGTATGGATGTATGGATGTAAGGATGTATGGATGTATGGATGTATGTACCCTAATTTGAAGATTTTAAAGTTTATCATTTTTTCACATTTAATGATATTATAAATATTAAAGAATATTTTATTCTCTATAAGATTTTATTACATTTTATACTTCATCTTCAATGGATCTAGAGTATTAAATTTATAAAGAAATTAAATTTCATAAAGCAGCAAGCTGTGCTATAACCATGAAAACATCTACTATATTAAGAAAATTCTGATTGACAAATGTCAGTGTCAAGTGCATTTGACACTATGTTTGTGTTATAATTTTACTGGAAGTATATAATCTCTTACAAAAAACTTTCTGTATGGAATTTGTATAAAATACTTAGAACTGAAGGTAATGTAATGGAAATATGGAATCTTTTACAAGAAAATCTCTGTGTGGAATTTTTACAATATACACAGATCTGACCACGATCTGACGGAAGGTAATGTGCTGGCCACATCAGATTTTTTCACATTTAAAGTTGTTATAAATATTAAAGAATATTTTATTCTGTATACATTTGATTACATTTTATACTTCATATTCAATGGATATAGAGTTAAAAAATAATAAAGGAATTAAATTTCATAAAGCAGCCAGCTGTGCTCTAATCATGGAAACATCTACTGTATTAAGAAAATTCTGATTGAAAATGTCAATGTCAAGTGCAATTGACTATATTATGTTTGTGTTATAATATTACTGGAACTATAAAGAATTTCTTACAATAATCTTTCTGTATGGAATTTGTACTAAATACATAAAACTGACTGAAGGTAATGTACTTGAATTAAAGAATTTTTGCGCGAAATTTTTTGTATGGAATATGTACAAAATAAATGATAACACAAATATACTACTTATGTAAATTGCACTTGACATTGACATCTATTAGAATTTTCTTAATTGTAGTAGCTGTTTCCATGGTTAATGCATAACTGGCTGCTTTATGAAATTTAATTTCTTTATAATTTTTTAAGTCTAACTCTGTAGCGCTGACAGTACTGTACCTTGGTTACAGAATAGCAATTTTCTTACATACTGTAACGTTAGTTATTTACTGAGCCTATAGAGCTTATAGAACGGTACAGAATAGCACCATATATCTATTTAATATGAATCATAAAAAGCAATCAAATCATATAGAGAATAAAGTCATCGTACAAATAATTCTTATTCATTAAAACTTTTCTAATTTTTTATTAGACATTGTTTCACTTAGAGTTAGCTATTGCACATTTGTTATATAGAATTAAAATTTATGTACATATACATTCGTTTAAATAATCAGTTTTGCAAACATCATCTGGAAAAAAATTGCGTTTTGTATGAATAAATGCAGTCGAGAAATTTATCCACAAAAGTCCTAAAAAATTAAAGTGAGCAAAATTAAGTAAGGTGAAACTGAATCCCATTCTAATTTAGCCAAGTCAATTTCAATAACAAATCTAAAACTAATTAGTGTAATCCCTTTTATATCTTCATCTAACTCCATTTTCTGAAACAGATTTCTTGCTAAATTAATTACAGACTTGCGCCTTAGACGAAGTAAATACTACTTTATAAATAAAGCTTCAATGGAATTGCTGCTACTATATTATATTTCATTTTAATCAAAATTTATATCCTAAAGAAAAGCCGTTGTTTACAATTTGGTTCTTTTAATGCAATGACAAGTTTACATGGACAATTAAACTGAGAAATTTAATTAGGAACGGTGCACTCCAACGACAGAGATGGAAGCTAGAATTGTAAGAATAGAATAATTGAATTTAAACTATTTCATTTTAGAATGTTTGATTTTTACCTCCCGCTATCCTTGGAAAGGGAGGTATTAAAAATCTCATATCGAGATTTTGGTAAATGGCCACGTTTCAAGGTCCCTAGAATCAAATTTTAATATTTTCATGATGATGTCTGTGTGTATGTGTGTGTGGATCCTCCACTCTAACTCAAATACTATCATTCAAAAAATTTTAAACCTTGTATTTCGAACATTTTCTGTAATAGAAAGAGCCTATTAGATTTTGGTGAAAATTGGATAACCGGAAATGGCACTTTACTTACTTTCAAAAATATTGTTATAAAAATTAAAGATTGTTAAATTTTCTATAGATTTGCACTAATACTTTTTCTATATATTTTATGGATAAATTTATAAAATTATCTATAATTTAAATCCCAGAACCTACAATTTAAACAAATAAAATGCAGTTATTCAAATATATGTAACTGACAGATAAATGTCACTATCAAAGAACTAATCATTTCGAAATAATATTATACTCTATCCGTTTTAACTATAGACTAGATGGCGTTTCGAGCGCAGCCGTTTTTACATGTATTAAATAAAAAATTCAAATTTTGGCGCCATTCCTGGATTTAAAAAAATTCTTTCTAATTGACATTTTTTCAGTAATTTTGTCTTGTACGTACATGTATGCATATACTTACTTAAAATCTCCGTACCTTTCTCTACATTTCGGCGAAAGGGACATGCATAAATGAAAACCACGTTATTCAAATAAAGTTTAAAGAAAACAACGTAAAATAAAAATATAATTCACCTTTGAAATATAAATATTTACGCTCTAAAATATATACATTATATACATAACCTATATACACTGTTAAATATGAACAAAATAATGTTCTAAACTAATTTCTTTGTTCCTGGGGTGATCCGAATGACCCTTTTTCCCCAAGTTCTTTTATAGCTTTCCAAATATTACATCGTCCTATGCTAAGTTCTGCTGCCACAATTTGGACACTTTCTAATTTGGAATATGCATTCGTGGCACGATATGTGCAGTATAAATTATACACCACTTTTTTCGGGAGGCCTTTCCTTTTGGATATTTTAAAACATGGGCAGAGCCAGGTTTAAGATATATATCCATAATATTAACGAAGAGAACAATAACAAAACTAACGAACTACTAACTAAAAACTAAAAAACGCGCACTATGAAAACTATGTAATATGAAATATAACGACAAAACACTATGAAAATTATATAAACGAAAAAAACAAACAAACAGAACTGAACAGAAATTGATAATTTGGAATAAATCGTGTACTATTAACTTTGTTTACATTTATATATTTTATGTCAGACGGCAAAATAATTGATACAGTTGTCAAGCAAATTTAAATTTCGCGTCAATTATTTTTCTGTGTAAACTCGGTTCACGTTTGAACCAATCAGAGAGCTGGAATCTTAAGCCCTATCTCACCCAACGCTCTATAGTTAAAACGGTTAGAGTATAGTAACGTTTTAAAAAGAAAAAAGTAAATAGAACTATAGAAAAGAAATTCAAAATAGTTTTCAGCATAAGTAAATATGTATTTATGTGTTTAGATTAATAAAAACTAGCAATTCACAAAAATGTTTAAGCTATCCTCATTTTTGGATTAGTGAATTCTATTCTATCCCGGTATTTAAAATTAAATCTTCATTTTATTATAGCTCCGGTGGCCCTGTGTCCACGATGCTAGAAATCGTTCCAAGTTCTCGATCACATTTTTTTATCATAAACATTGAACTTGTATGACTACAGATGTCAGATTTGTAGAATTTATCAAGTTACTTTTAGCTATTTCTACCAATACTAAATACTAATAAAAATAAAAATTATTCCGGCAGTAAGTAAATTAAATTTTTTGAACGAAAATATTAAATTATTTGCAAGTAATTATTTACAATCAATATCAAAAATGAGTAAAATTATGTAATATTTTATAACCTTACCATTTTTAAGTTTATCAAACATCAAACGTCAAGATTTTAAATTGGTAACAGTTAAATGAAATTTGCAACTTGTACAAAAAAATCTGATGTGGCCAGCACATTACCTTCCGTCAGTTCTATGTATTTTGTATAAATGTCATACAGAAAGTTCCTTGCAAAAGATTATATTTCTTGTACATTACCTTAAGGCAGTATTTTATACAAATTTCATACAGAAAGTTTCTAACAAAAGATCCTATATTTCCAGTGAAATTATAACATAAACATACTGTCAACTGCACTTGACACTGACACCTTTCAATCAGAATTTTCTTAATGTAGCAGCTGTTTCCAGAGTTATAGCAAAGGTGACTAATATATATGATATTTAATTTCTTTATAATTTTTTAACTCTATGTCCATTTAATATGAAGTATAAAATGCATTCAAATCGTATAGAGAATAAATAATTCTTTAATATTTATAATAACATTAAATTTGAAAAAATGATATTTAACATCGTTTTTTCAAGAAAAACTGTTCAAATCTTTAAATGAGGGTACTTCCGGTTGACCAATTATAACCAAAATCTAATCAGCTCTTCATATGGATGTAACGAAGAGGAATACGAAAGAATTATAATTTTTGGAATTGTAGTATTAGAGTTATCGCATTAGAAAATTTTGTCACACACAGACACACACACACACACATACACACACACACACACACACACACACACACACACACACACACACACACACACACACACACATACAGACATCATCGTAAAAATAGTAAAATCGTATTCTAGGGACCCTAAAACGTGCTTATTCATCAAAATCTCACCACCGAATTTTTTGACCAAAGACAATACCTTCCTTACCTAAAGGTGACGGAAGGTAAAAATGGGACAGAACTCATTTTTCCATTCTAGTTTTCTATTCGATTTTTGCGTCCCGAGTTGGTAGTGTCCACGATCCGAGATATCGAATTGCGAACTATATACGAGAACTCGGATCGATTTCTAGGATTGTGGACACAGGCCTTTAGCCCCTCGGGGCTCTAGGTTCGAATCCAACTAAGGCATGGATGTGTATGAATGTGAACCCACTCTGTAATTGGCATTTAATCCTGTTGAAGGGTTTAAAAAAAGGTAGTTACTTGAATTAGATTAGACTATATTTTAAGAATTAAACTGTCAAGATTGTCGTAAAATTCATTAATTCAAAAATAAGGATTAACTTAATCTTTTTTGTGACTCGGGGTGTAAATGGCGGGAGTATTGTATTGGCCACATCAGATTTTTTCACTCATGTAATTTAATCTTCTTTGTTCGTTGGTTAGAAAAGTGTTTGACTGAGATATCGAGTAATTGTGGACACCTTATCATTACATTATATTAAGTCGAGAAATTTTCCACATTGTACATACATAAATTTTATGGCATTATCTTCAATAAATAAGCAAAGGAGCAGACCTGCTACCACGCCACATTGACATTGATATGTCCCCCTTACTGCACTTTACCCCTTCCCATGGTCCCTTGTCAATCTCAATATTTTGGAACTACACGATATTGCTATTGCTTTATTTTTATTGATATGTAGAAATTAATAACTTGATAGAAAGCGACAATATAAAGTTATTGCTTTAACCATATTTCAAGCAATATATTTTTGACAAAAAATACGAAATCAATAATCGAAAACAGTTTACAGATTTTTTCGTCGTAGCGTTATTAGCGTTTTCTACACTACGGTGTGCATGCTGTGTGAGAACCGGCTTTACTAATCAAAACATAAGCTTAAATGTAAGTGTTCAAAGTCATTTTGTAAATGTATTATTATTATTATGTAAAATTTGAGTGCACATAATTTATTGAAAACTGTATTAAAATGAATAATTTTCTTTAGATGAATAAACGAATGCGTGTTCAACCTAAACACTATAGTTTGTCCGAAAGTTGAAATTGATTGTGGACTCATAGATATATTGTAACTTTGTCCAATTAATTTTTGAAATAAATATCAGTAGGATAAAAACTTAACGCGGCAAATATGTTTAATTCAGGTGTAATAGATATTGGATGGTTTGAGTTTGACATATATGGCAAAAGCTAATGAATAAAATTATGTATACGTTCCTTTCTAAAGCGAAATAAACTAATACAAAGGATATCATCTAAAGTAAATTGAGGAATGGGAAGATTTTTTTAAAAAATCAAAAAAATTCTTAATCACTCTGTTCTTTAATAAATATGTGACCGGTTTCGGCTAAATTGATTACTTTGAATTCTCATTATACTGCGAATTAACTTGAAGTCTCCGAATAGTCGTTTTCTGTTTTCGTTATTCAAATGATTGTATGCGCAGGCGTGTCTATACAATGTTTTTGAAATGTACGTAGATTTATCAATCCAAGCCGAAGATATCCAAATCATTTAACAATTGTTTATTATTATTATTACGGTATAGTACAAAATAGAAATTGACTTGACTATGATTTGGTCGTTTAATATATCAAGTTAATATCAATTACAATATGGCATGGTTCCACCACAGTTCACATACAAATAAAATTATAACTGTCAATTTATTAAATACTTCAAACTTCTTTGATAAAAGTTTTCCTTTTAAATTGTGCAAAACGTTCTTCGCTTCGATGTTAATAGCTAATTATATATTTAAAGCAAACATTTAAAGAATGCTATAAGTAAGAATATTCCTGGAAATTTTAGACGTATAAATAATTCATTACTAAGTTCCAATGAAACATTTTCTCTTTCACGTAATTAGCTTTGCTTTTCTTGTCACTTTTGGTCCACGTCATAAATTTGTTCCAAAAGATAAATGTGTGGAACTAAATTTTAGTTACCCATAAAAGATTCTGCAGCTTGTGAAAAAGTTTGGTGGTAAAGTCGCGGAAATTATCTGGGTTTGTAAGTAATAGATGTCATAAGTTTTTATAGCTTATATAAAATAAGCTTTACTACATGTACACCTCTTCTTTATATCCAAGGCCATGGACACAGGATTAATTGTGCGAGTAAATCACGCGTATTAAATTCCCAGATCTAATCGCATTTTTCTTTCATTATCCAGTCAATAAAATACAAGGAATTAATAAAAATTTGTAATATTTCACATTGATAGAATGATGGTAATGGAGTCTTCCACCATTACAAAAAAATAATAAAATGTATACTTTATACTTTACTTATAAGTAGTTCTAGTACAGGATTAATTTATTTAAATTTTCGCTTCAAATACGAAGGATGCTCTGTTAATAGTTAGTAGCAGGACATGGAAGCTCAATTGGCTAGAAACAATTGCAAAAAATGAATGTCGCATTAGCTGACATTCGTTACCCACAATTTTCAAACGTTCCGATTTCCTTGTGAAACGTAGTCACTTTTGTAAGATAAGTAGTTTTGCATTTTTATATTGAACTCATGCTAAAAATCGCATATCCAGATTTAAGTGAATAAGCACGTTGTAAGGTCCCTAGAATCCGATTATAACATTTTTAAGATGATAATGGGAAGAGTTGATTAAGTTTTGGTAACAATTGGACAACTGGAAATAGTAGTAACAACAAAAAAATCATCTAAATATTATTTGTCGAAAATTCATGTAAGTACTTATATTAAAGAACGTTAAATTCTTTATTCGATAAATATAAATTCATTATTATAATTTTTGAAAAAATGACGAATATAAAGAAAAAGAAAAGGAAAGTTGAAAAAATCAGGATATTGAATATAAAGAAAATGTATGTATTGTACATAATTTATATTAAAATAATAATTTTGTAGTGAGACATGAATATATGTATTTATATTTAAAAATATTTTTCGTTTTATGCGTACAACCAGGTAAAATATCTGGCGAGAGGTTATGTGTTGGCCACATCAGATTTTTAATTCAGTTAAAATGAGCATTCCGCTAACTGCCTTTAGAGCTATGATTTTATATGATTATAAAACACAGTTAGGATACCAGCAAAGGCATGAAAATTTGACAGCAGCTTTTGGCGATGCTGCCCCTTCATTATCCGCTACTAGTCATTGGTTCCACGAATTTCGACGAGGGCAAGAGCAGCTAGAAGACGAAGTAAGAGCTGGAAGACCTCCGGATGCTGCCTGTTCAGAAAATGTTGATCGTGTGACAAGCTTGATTCAGTCCAATTGAAATATTACTTATAGGGAGATTCAGGAGGAAGTGAAGATTGGATCCTCGGTGGTGAATACCATTTTACATAAACATCTTTGGGTAAGAAAGCTAGCAAGTCGTTGGATACCACATTTTCTCTCAGAAAGTCAAAACTAGGATCGAGTAGACTGGTGTAAATTTATGTTGAAAAAATTTAACGGAGGAGCTTCCAAGCAAGTGGCATACATTGTAACAGGTGACGAATCTTGGGTATACAGTTACGACCCTGAAACTAAACAGCAGTCTAGTTTTTGGGTATTCGAAGAAGACTTGCCTACAAAAGTAATTCGTGGCACAAGCGTCAATAAGACAATGATTGCTGTTTATTTTTTCGCCGAAGTGATCCTGTTCCTGTTATTCCACTGGAAGATCGCAGAACTATTAATTCTGAATGGTACTGCGAAGTGGCTTTACCATATATGTTTGCAAAATTACAAACAGGTCGCCAAAGGACCGGTTTGCGTAACATCTTAGTCCATCATGACAACGCATCCTCCCACACTGCTACCAGAACATTGTATTTTTTGAAAGATTCGGGAGTTCAATTTGTAACTCATCCTCCGTATAGCCCATATCTGGCGCCGTGTGATTTTTTTGTTCACATCTGTTAAAAAAATGATGCGAGGTAAAAGATTTTCCAGCACAGATGCAGCAGTTACAGAATTTCAAAGAATTCTTGAGAACCTTTCAGAAAATGAATTTTCCGAATGTTTTAAAAAGTGGTTACAGAGAATGCACGAGTGTGTATAAGCAAAAGTACATATTAGATTAGTATGCTATATGAACTTGAAATTAAATGTAAAAGTAACACCTAGGTTTCTTATATTCGTTTTACGTGTGGTGTTCGACTTTCCGGAGTACGAGATTATGCAGCATTTATCAATATTTAGTTGTAACTTATTCATTACATACCAATCAGTCAGCAAATTAATATTTCTTTGAAGGCACATAACATCTTGTGAAATAGATATAGTATGAAATATTTTAATATCATTTGCAGGTAACCCACGCTAGAATATTCAAATTCCACATATAGGCGGTGTGCACAAAAGTAGTCAGCGCCGACAGCGGACAAAAATGACAAAAGTGGTTACTCATTGAAACACAGCAAGGTTATGTCAGAATAAATTTGCAATTTCTATTTTATAAAATATTTGCAATGAATGCGAATAATAGGACGTCAAATATTATGTAATGCAGTGGGGGATGTAATAATTCTTACAAAATTACCGATTGAAGTATCAAATTTTATAAATTTCCTAGAAGATTATATGAGGAACAGATGTATACGAAAATAACTTTTCATCAAATATCTTCTACTAATATGAAAAATTCTTTTAGGTATACATATTTTCTCATTGTAAAAGATACTTATCGTATGAATAAAATTCCAACAATGGTCGTCTGATTGCAATAATGAATTATATAAAAATGTGTTTCTTAAGCTACTATTTGAACAAGATATAATACAAGAAGCAGAAAATTGTCTTAAAATTGTGTAATACTTGCAGTTGTATGAAATAGAAGTCTATTTTTGACATAATTCGTCTATTTATTATAGATTTTGTACATGTAATGTTAATGTTAAAGATAGAAATTCACATGGTTCGTATTTTTTGTGTATTATCTTTTCCGAGCTTGTGCAACTGATTCCACTTATATTTTCAATGAAGAATCTTCTTCATTTATTGCGAATATAAAAGAAAGATGCTAACATCATACACTGATATCATGATATGTAGAAATTTTCTTCTTTCCAATCATTCAAGTTTTCCAACTTTTTAATCTCAGTTTCCATGCATTGTGCATCTTGTATCATTTAACGAATATTATAAATTATAATATATATTTAAATATGATAAAATGGTTTACAGAAATCACACATATTATAAGAAAAATTATATTTTCGGCCACAGTACCTTCGCTGATATTTTGACTTTTTTTATTGTCACATCGCATATATAGCATTTTCAATATTTTCTTTATTCATTTCAATATAGTATGATGTATAATATTCATACACAATAGCAACAACTCAAAATAAAATTGTAAATTGTATCACTTTCTCGAAATGTCAAAGTTGATTCGGTAACCAAAAATGCCAATGTAGCCGTTAGAGGCGCTGACGCTCAAAAAGTGCACATCGCCTATAGCCTCTGATCCATATTTCATTACAACGTTCCATATATTATTAATATTATCTAATGTGATACTAGATAGCATGGAGTATAATTTAAACCTTATATTTAGATAATGTTGGAGCTGTTTCAATATATATTTGAATTTGAAAATCTAAAATCAATAAACTAGATTACATTATCGCGGCAACAGCATCGTGCATCGATATGATCTGGGTTCCGCGTTGAGCACGGCTCTCTCTAATTGATGAACCTAAATGACTGTAGTCTATTAATTAATTAACAAACGGTGCAGCTCCAGTCGCCTCCAACAGACAAGCTATTCAACTAATGAATTATATTATGTGATTTTGTGATATGTAAAATGGACATTATTGGTTCGAGCTGAAGCTAATTCAAAACGCGATTATCAGATTACAACTTTGTTTTTCACTCAAACAGGGTTTCAGCAACCTGATAACCAATGTCATATAAAAATTATTGATTGTTTAGTACAAGCATCTTTAACAAATTAGAAATTAAATCATTTACTGTAACGCGAGGGAGTCTAAGAAGCTGATGATGTGCACAAACTTATTGCTACCTGAAAGTAGCATCTATGCACGATTATAGTTAAGGCCGCGAAATCACTCTTTAGCGTACCGAGAGAAAAATTGTCGCCGAGGCCGATTGCGGCCGAGGCAAGACAATCTCGAGGGCGCTAAAGGATTTCGCGGACAAGGTGTACACAATATTTTTTGTGCAACTGTAAAAAATATGTAATTACAAATTTTATTAATTTTAAACAGTTTCATTGTAAATAGAAAGTTAGCTTTCAAGGTGGCTATGAGATTGACATTTGATAAACAAAACCATGCAATTCTCAAGTGTCAAAGTGATTGTTTACCTGATTTCGCGGCCGCTACCATAACAACGGTCACGAAATTAATTTCGCGGCCGTTACCATAACAACGGTCACGAAATGTAACTTCGCGGCCTGTATTGCGGCTGCGAAATTCTTACTTAGCATCCGGTTGCACAAAAAAAATTTAGGCGTGCATACATGCTACCTAAAAGTAGCATCTATGCACGATTAAAATTTTTTTTAGGGGTGCATATATGCTACTTGGAAATAGCATCTATGCACGATTAAAAATTTTTTTGCAGGTGCATAGATGCTACTTGAAAGTAGCATCCATGCACGATTAAAAATGTTTTTTAGGGGTGCAAAGATGCTACCTGAAAGTAGCATCTATGCACGATTAAAAATCTTTTAGGGGTGCATATTGACAATCGTAGTGCAGTTGCAAATTGGTCTTGCATTTGTATATATACCTATGTAGATTGTCAACATTCGATGACTACGATGTTTTACAATCTGTCTAGTATATTGCTCTAAATATGACAACAATAATCTAAGCTAACGCACAACTGATTTTGTAATTCGTTTAGGACATAACGAAAATGTAGTCAGGTAGGTGATTTAGAAAATAGAATGTAAAACAATAGGTATCTTATGGAAAATATGGCCGTAATTGTACGTCGTTTTACAAAACCGCTCGGCGTCTTATAAAACTACTTGCCAATTTATAAAACGACAGATTTTAAAATATTTACATGTAATATAAAGTCATAATTTCCAGCAAATTTGATAAATACGATTAAGTATACATACATACGTAAAATCACGCATATCCCACTTAGTGGGTTAGCACAAACCCGAAACAATAATAATAATAATAATAATAATAATAATAATAATAATAATAATAATAATAATAATAATAATAATAATAATAATAATAATAATAATAATAAAAACATCAACCACCAAAATAATCACTCTCCCTTTCAACAACATTCTTACTAACCTGACACCATACAACAAATATTCCTATTAAGTATTACTTTCCTATAATTTTTGTAATTATGTCGACCATCAATATAATTTTCCCAACTGTCCACTAGTGTGTTTCATATTTGTGAAATAATCTGATATCAATATCATAATCGGTTCAAACTTTGCCCAGGGGGCATATATGACGAATTGCATTTTAACAATACGTTGCAATGAGATACAAAATAACATTGATGATGAAATGTAACGTTAATAATTAAAGGTAATATTTTAATATACCATTTAGTTAATATACGACCATATTGGGAAATAAACAAAATGGTAAATTAACAAGAAACAAATAACTATTTATATAATCACAACTTATTATCCATTGCTGGATATGCCAATCTGCTTTTATTTATAAAACCAAGACTATAGGAACAAGAAATATACGAATATAAACTTTAAATAAATTTGTTCTAGATTATAGAAGGAAATAATTCCCTAGAGCATATAAAAAAGTAGCTAAATATGTATAAAGTTTCTGCGTCGAAAAATAAAACTAATAAAAATGTTATAGTATAAAATATGACGTTAGATGATGGATGAAACTCTTAAATGGTGATCGACTTGATGTATTACGGGACTTAGTAATCATTGATGTCGTTGCGTTAAAGAAAATAAAGTTCAAGTTTCTGTTGGCGGTCTATATAATGAAATCAAGACAGAATTCAATACAGAACAAGGAACAAGGACACGTGTTCTGTGGAAGATGTCAACTTTAATCTTATTTTATTAATTTCAATATGAATTGATGGACAATGAACGTAATATATGGTTCATGTTTTTTAGAATTTTTAATACGCTTCACCATTCTTTTCTTCCACTTCTTAAAAGCTTCCAACCTGAATCGAAAACCCGAATTAAACCAAATTTTTGATTAACCTAAACCAAAGATTTATTTGTCAATACAATTGAACCGAATTTAAATAGTTTTAAATTCATAACCGATTCAGATTAATTAAAACTGCATTTTTAATATGATTTTTAATGTTTTTAATATAATCATTTTTACCGTCCATCACCTTTAGGTAAGGAAGGTATTGTCTTTGGTCAAAAAATTCGGTGGTGAGTTTTTGATGAATAAGCACGTTTTAGGGTCCCTAGAATAGTGTATGTGGGATATTTTTTTTTACGATGATGTGTGTATGTGTGTGTGTGTGTGTGTGTGTGTGTGTGTGTGTGTGTGTGTGTGTGTGTGTGTGTGTGTGTGTGTTTGTTTGTGTAACAAAATTTTCGTCTACGATAACTCCAATACTAAAATTCCAAAAATTATAATTCTTTCGTATTCCTCTTTGTTGCATCCATATGAAGAGCTGATTAGATTTTGGTTATAATTGGTCAACCGGAAGTACCCTCATTTGAAGATTTTAACAGTTTTTCTTGAAAAAACGATGTTAAATATCATTTTTTCACATTTAATGTTATTATAAATATTAAAGAACATTGTATTCTCTATACGATTTGACTGTATTTTATACTTCATATTAAATGGATATAGAGTTATAAAATTATAAAGAAATTAAATTTCATAAATTAGCCAGCTATGCTAGAAACAGCTTATTAAGAAAATTCTGATTGAAAGATGTCAGTGTCAATTGACATAGTATATTTGTGTTATAATTTTACTCGAAACATAAGATATTTTCTTTCGAAACTTTCTATATGGAATTTGTATAAAATGCATACAACTGTTGAAAAGTAATGTACATACAAGAAATGTAGAATCTTTTGCAAGGAATTTTCTGTATGGATTTTATAGAAAATACATAGGCATTTACGAAAATTCTACCGGTAGATACCGCATGTACTGACTGTTCGAAAACACGAGTGGTTTGAAAATTGCACAATATCTACCAGATCCATCTACCGGAATCATGAAGAATCTAATCTCGAAAAGAAGGTAGTGATGCAAAGCGAAGCGCGCGCGTTAAAATTTGTTAACTATATCAAATTTCTAACCTGTTTCAAATTTTTAAAATTTTTGTATAGGTTATGAATCTACCCTGTTTACCACTTGCGTTCTTAAAATATCGATTCCGGTAGCTATAACCTGATAATCAGTTGTTTACCGGTAACAGTTCACCAGTAGAATTTTCGTAAATGCCTCATATAACTGACGGAAGGTAATGTGCTGGCCACATCAGATTTTTTTGTTGTTGTGAATGATACTGCCAGGCAAATAACTAAAGTAAAATATCGAGCTTTCGGTGAATTAACTGAAAAATAACCGAGAGGTTGATTTAGAAGCTGAAACCTTATGACACATGGCGAATGTTTGTCTAATATTTAATAAATAACTACTTAAAATGTTAGTGCAAATTTTGTTTACCCAGACATGCCTGACTACCTTATGACCCTCGCATACCCTAACCATAAAACCATATCCTCCGCCCTCCACTTCTGTAGTGTAAACTCCTCGTCTTGTACATAGTGGTAAGGCATTGTATAACGTAATAATTCATATTGCCGGCAGTAAGGTGGATACCGTTGGTGGCAGGCAACTCGATTACCTGCGGCGTGTAGTGTGCGGCGGCTGAATAGCGCGTGACAGCCCGTCACGCTAGATGCAGCGTGATGGGCACCGCTAGCAGGAGATGCTAGCCTGCTTCCTGCTAGTTTCCGTAAAGGTTACTCTTCTCATTGTTGGTTTACTACATTCTGCTGGATGGTAATTTTAGAAACGAGGGTGTAATAAACAACTCATCACTCATTTTGTTTAATCGGGAAGATGGGACACCTAAATCTGATTCAAATATTGATCAAACAATTATTATACGAGAGTCACTCTATAGTAAAAATGAACAAGCAGAAGACTCACGTCATCGACCTGAAAAAAACCTTATAAAATGAAATATAACTTATAGAAATTATTGGGTGTTATTTATTTTTTAAAAAAGAGGGAATAAACAATACTAGTATTAAGAAACGTATATATTAATGAAATTTACCTTCATATCAAAGTCAATCCTTATTCCTTTTAGGAAATATAAAATTATTTTAAATAATTGTAGTTAATTTTCGTATCATAACGATAGCACTACTGACAATGTCCATGTTTACATTGAATTTAAAATCGATCAAATATCGATCCTGTCCCCGTCACTTGATTGACAGGTGATTTTCAACTCATCTCATCCAGGCACAAGTGACTTGAATTAATATAAATAATTGCAAATATCAAAATAGTTATGTATTATTGTTTTGTAATAGTATATTAAAGAACGTATTTTATAAGACATGTTTTTTTCGCACGCGTCAAAATTTAGAAAACGAGCGTTAGCGAGTTTTCTAATTGACAAGTGCGAAAGAAAGTCTTATAAAATGAGTTCTTTATACTAGTTTTTATATTTTGCACCTTCTACAAACTAAAATATTTTTAAAAAACTGTTAATATTAAACCGAGTTAATTTAGGGAAATTTGTAAGTGAAATGTTGTAGTTGGTAACATTGAATTGACCACATTCAATTATTATTTGAAAGTTCATGTCTTGTCTTGTATTTACGAACAAATTTAAGTGAATTTAGTGTCATCATGGAAAATGAAATCAGTTGCACTCCGCCTGAGCTCCGTAATATAGCTCAGACTACAGTAAATAATCTACTTCCTAAAAAATCGCGCGAGATTTATGAGAAAGAATTTGCAAATTTTGACACATGGTGTAAAGAAAATAATGTCAAAGGCGTAACAGAGAATGTTTTGATTGCTTATTTTGAAATGCAAAGTAAGACGAAAATATGTATTATTATTATTATATTCATTAAATAAAGTGATTTATTAAGTAAAATAAATTTTGAGGTTATATTGAAATTTCTTATCTTCCAGCTTTGACGTTTGACAATTTAACCCTTTCAGCCTCAGTGTACAGGAAATTTTTATTTTTTCTTATATTTGAATTAAAACTTGCTTTAAAATTAATTAAAAATAATTTTCTATCGTTCAAAGGTTCAATCTACAAATTTTTAGTACTACTAGGTCCATCTATGTGGACTAATTCGAACATTATATTAACATTTACTTACTCAATTTGTGATTATATTTGTACATTTTCATGTAAATAATCTTCCCTAAATAAAAAAATAATAATAATATCGACATTATATTATTAAAATGAATTGTCAATTAACTAAAAATAAATTAGGTAAAAATGGGTTAAAGAAACGTCATCTAGTACCAACCGTCTAAAACAAAAAATTGCGTATCGAAATGAAGGTCATTACGATACGCAATTGCGTATCGTAATGACTTCATTATGAACGCAAAATATAAAAAAAAATATATAGAACCAGAACTGTCAATTTGCTGACAATACAATACAATATATCAAGCTTTTGGCATGATTGCAGATGAATTATTGTGTAATATTTATTAAGACAAACCAATAATATTCACGGCCTGGTTTAGGTCGTCTTAGCTCTAACCAAATCAAAGCGCTCTAAAAACTATAATAAAATGAGGAAATTGTGTGCCACCAAAATCTGTGTGCTTCTTAGGCTGCAGCTTAGTCAGCTTCTCCGGAAATTGGGCACTGCAGTAATACTGTAGCACAATACACAAATATTTAACGCAGAAGAAACTGTTGGAATTAAACTTCAAAAACTATAATAAACAGAATAGAGACGAGATCTCTAAAATGGTTCGATCACTTAATGAGGATGGAGGAAAATAGCTGGCGAAAGCGTATATTTCAGTGGATACCACCCGGGAAGAAGAAGAGAGGACGACCAATCTTGGAGAGGAGTGATGAGACAGCGGAACCTGGAAGAAGATCTAGCGTATGACCGGCAAACTTGGCGTCGGGAATTGGGAAGGCAGCATCTAGCAATATAATATGTATTGTATTGATTATGGTGAAATATGTTGAGTACATACATATACGTACTTTAAATTGTACATAATTAAATCCAAATATATGTAATAAATAAAAATATATAAAAGAAATAGATTATTTTCAAAAATTGTATAGTTTTGTTATTAATTATTTTAATTACTTACATGCATGTATTGTATACAGTAAGTTATGCAACACGCATCACATTTTCTAGAATAAATTAGTACCCTATGTATACGTAGTTATAAGTGACGGCATTATCTAGTAATATTTATTGATGACGTGAGTCTTCTGCTTGTTCATTTTTACTATAGTATACTTGAGAAAAAGACACGGTTCATATTTTTTAGAATTCTATTTTAAAAGTCCAAAACATAGTCAAAAGTCACCCATTACCAAATCAGATAAGTATGAGTGTCGGTGTCTATTTTTTTTTGCGAAAACCAGAATTGTTGAAGCTGTCCTTTGGGACGATGCATTATCAAAATATATCATAATTTCTATCTCTTAAACTGTACCGTACACTTCAGGCAAACATTTAGTACCATTTAACAAGTTATAACTGTCTTCTCTTTATTCAATTTAATTACACTGCAACTATTCCAACCGTGCTTTATACAGGGTGTAAATGAAATAAGTGCATTCAATTTAACCAGTAATGTAACTCGATGAGAGCAACAATATTTCTTAATAACTTTTTTTTTCTTTTGAGATTATGAGTTAAAATTCTTTAAAGATTTGCTGCATATTTCGTTACCCGCCCATAGAGAGCAAATGGCTGCTGCCGTATTCAAGTGGGATAACAAACAGCTCAAAAATTGTCGGTTATCGGTTACACTTACAGTCACAGTAATTAATAAACGAATCAAGGGAAATAACATTATTAATAATTAATACGTAATAATACAATTTTTAAAATAAATAAATTTAAATTTTTGATAACAAAATTATAAAGTTGTGTATTAAACAGGCTTTTAATCACCTGTGAATAGTGTGAATAGAGGAAGACAAAGAGGGCCGAGGTAACGAGAGGAAGAGCAAAAACATAGTTATTAGGTTATGAGATGATTATTTATCGTCGACAAATCATAATAGTTTAAATACGTTATTCAAAAAATGTAAGTACAAACTTTTGTCCATTTAAAAGAGGTACATGAGTACTAATAATTAGTCGTCCATTTATTGTTCCCCAAACATTTTTTAATGAAAATTTTTAAAGCATTTTCGTCTGTCGAGATGTGTATTGTGCATAATAAATACACCTTCCCAAGTAAATTCAGTCTCATTAAAGTACATTATGAGCCATTCCCAAAATTGAAGTCTGTTATGTGCTGAAAACATACAACGTTTTGCACATGTTATGGATATAACTGTTGCTTTTTTAAAAATTGTCATATATGTGACACTCCGTATTGTGATGTGATAAAGATGTACAAGATTAACAAATGTGCGAATATTAAGAACAGAATGATTTGGTGATGATTTGGAAATGCTCCGTGTAAATGCGTTGGCAACTCCATGACACTGTCTTTATGTCAACCGTGATGTCAAGTAAAATGTAGTAAAGATACGAGTAAAAATATAAATAAATAAACCATAGGTAAGTAATTACAATGTCTGTGTACTCGCATTTTGACAGAAGTTTACCTTATAAACAAGTTTATTACTAATGTCAAAATTCAATTGCTAAAACAAAATTTTTCATAGCTATTGCTACTGCATTCAATTATCACAAAAATATTTGGAACGACTCGTCAATTTACGGGGTGGTAAAAATGCTAAAGAAATATGCGATTTCGAGTATATTGCATTGGTAATTTATTTGTTTTTCAATACTACGATGCATGTAGCCATAAGGATTTTTTTACTTCCCGTCATACCGTATGTAAGGGAGGTAATGCAATTGTGCCAAAAATTCGATGGTGAGATTTTAGTAAATAATCACGAATTATAGTCCGCACAACACGTTTTTGTTTTGTTTTTATTTTTGTGCGTGTGCGTGTTTGTGTATGAACCATGTGACTTATTCTCAATAATAATTCTAGTGTGACCTTTGTATAATTTTCAAGTTCTTGACAAATAGTGTAAACGTTTTTAAGGACAATACACGAAATCATCTTATTTAGTTAAACTCAACTATAATTAAAATGAAATGTTTGTATATTTCTTTAAAGTGTGAAATTTGAAATAACAAACAATTCTTAGTCGTCACGTTGATATATCTGGTTTGCAGCAATCTAACACTATGTTGTAGATTGTTTCATAGTTATTTTATAGAGCAGGAAAAGCTCTGACAATTTTAATCACACCGGTGTGCGATTTTGACAGCGCATTCATAAATTATAGCTGTAGCATGAATGCACCAGTAGCGGTTTGTTATGTAGCTGTTAGTTTTCCAAACTAAAAGCACAACGAGTGAAAATTTAATTAATAGGTTTAAATATGCACTGCAGACATAACAAGGATAATAACAACGCGGAGACGGAGCAAAGTGCTCTTACAACGCACTTATGCCATTTATTAAAATATGCTAAGAGCAAGAGAACAGATTCTGTAATTTAAGGGTTTACACTTTTACAGACACTACTGTCTTTTTGAGATATAATAAATACATAATATACACCCCCACACCTTCAGAACATCAGCTCTTGTTCTGTCGTATATATGCGCCGAGTATGCTGCTACTGTAATAAGACGAGGGTAAGAGCAATAACAGATAAATAATTTTTTATAAATTCTAAATTTTAGTTTCAATAATCATCTTTTAACTATGTTTATCTATTTAAGTCAAAATTCAGTTTAGAAATTATTATATTATGATAGTCACGACGTTTATTGGTTGATCGTTAAGTTTAGAAATTATTATGTATACGTGCGTGACCTTGAATGCTCTAGCCCAGGGATGGCGAACCTTTACGTATCAACGTGCCATTTTTCTAAAGAAATGTTAATGAGGTCATAGACGTGCCATCAAATAATTTTGACTTTGTGATTATTGGGAAAATAATAATAATAAATACTATCAACTCAAAACTCTTTATTTACTACAAAAAATAGGAACATTTTGCAATGTTTCAATTATACGCGTAATTTAAATTAAAGTAAAATTAGTGTGACTTCTGTTGTTGCAGATTAGATGACATATTACATATTTTAGGGTTGTAAGATGTTACTTTTAGCAGAATGCTGAACTGGAGTCATCTGTTAAACGGTTTCTAACCGAGTTTTTAATGTTATTCATCTCTGAAAATAATGACTCGCAGGCACAGGTTGGTGAAAACATTGTTAAAATAGCATGAGCCAGCTTCTTCAAACAATTAAATGTGTCTGGTAACGCATTCCATGTTTCCAAAATTTTGTTATTAGCATTTTCACTTATATTACTTGTCAATCTTTCTGTTTCAATTAATTCTAACTCCTTCCTTGCTTCAATAAATTTTTGAATCCATATTAAACTAGACTGGAAATCAATCAGCTGCATTTCAAATTCTTCAATTTCCAACCAATCGAATTGGGACAAATTCAGTTTATCAAATGACCAGCGAACCCACCCGAACATTCCGTAGCGTAGGGATCACTCGCGTTCGCTCGTCATATAGTACCTACTTCAGACTTTTTTTCGTAGTGCATCATAATGAATTTTTGTGATCAGTGACGTATCCAAAATATTGTGAAGCGTACCATTGGTTCACCATCCCTGCTCTAGCCTGTGCACCCTGTACCCGTAAGATAATCCTCTCCTGAAGATAGCGCTTTGTTTTAATAGTCGACATTAGTTACTCATGGAGTAAACATGTAAGAGTCTAGATTAGTTCGTCGAGTCGTGCAGACGTTTTTAGTTTTGGAAATGTAGTGTTTTTAGTTTTAGGGCGCGTGCTAAACGCCCGCTCGCTGGGTTACGCAATGTAACTATGTAAATAAAAACTTTAGTTAATTAGTTAAAAACGTTAGTAGTTAATCAATAAATCCCAAATATTTGTCCATGTCCGTAGTGTTCATCAAGCGAAAAGTATATGTGTATGTGTGTTCTTCCTTATCACCAGTATGTATAAAGTATATCATCGTTGGAGTAAACAGTAAGAAGCATTAGTAGTATCATCAGCAGCTTAGGAGATCCCCTCGTGTTATACTACAGTTTGGGAGAGGTCAGCTAACGCTAAATATCTGGATTTTCTCTTAAATGAAACTTGCCTAAAACCAACACCAGTCAACCAATTATACCTGCTTAGCGGCATAGCTCCACCTAAAGTTAGACGGTCGATGGCAAATATGGTAGAGCGCTCCAATCAGTTACATGATCCTCGACACCCAATGTTCGGTCATGGACCAGCTTGGACAGAGACCAAGACTGCAACAAGACGCGTAATCTATAACCAGGTAATGACCAGAAATGACCCATTTGGAAATCTTTAAATCGCCTACAAAGTCAAGTAGGAAAATGTGCAGTAAACAAGCTCAACTGGGGGTACCAAGCAGAACGCAGTTCATGTAATTGTGGTCAAGAACAAACAGTGGCCTACTTGTTCCCGTGCGCCAACTTAGAAGAGGAATGCACAAGAGAAGATCTAACTAAGGCAACAACAGCTGCTATCGAAAATACTGTTTCGTTGAAGGTTGTGGTTCAGCAATAACATCCAATAAAGAAACAATTCCGATTTACCATCCTTCGTAAAACATTACTTGGATTAGATTAGACTATATTTTAAGAAATAAACTGCAAAAATTAGAGTAAAATTAGCTTAATCTTTTTTGTGACTCGAGCTGTAAATGGCGGGAGGTATTGTATTGGCCACACCAGATTTTTTAGCCACATTTTTGTTACGTACATTATAGCATTTATGTCGAAGAGTAAGCGTTTTGTCTATGTGAGCGATAAGTTTAAAATTTAAATCTGTCTTATGCTGATTGGTATAGGAATACGTTTGTAAGAGCATCATGAGAAAACCATTAATTGACTATGTTTACTCGAACTGGTGGCGCAACAGCACTGTGAGTGTGTAGGATTATGCACAGGATCAGGTTATTAAAATAAAACGATATTCACGCAAACCAGTCACACATCAAAGCAGGCTTATTTCACGGAATATTTACTCAACAAATACGACCAGTACCAGTCCAATGAAGAGTTACATAAATAATAATTTTTTTGTCATTCAATTCAAATAACAATATTAAAATTTCTTTTATTTAATATTATCATATAATATATTGTTATTAGATTACAAATTTTATGTTTCATAACTATTACGGTAATAACTGTATTAAATATATCAAATATGTTATTTTCCATGAATCGCTACAAATTATAAATTTATTCCAATAGAAATTGATCTAAATTCATACATAATGATATGTGTAATATTATACTTTTTGCAAATGTGATATAAAATAATATATTATTTTATAAAATTACCATTGATAACAATATAGACGTATAGATTTCAATAGACTGTGATTATATATTTTATCGTTTGCGTGATTAATAGCTACACATAATGCAATTTTTTTTCAAATATTGAATTATCTTGAAAGTAAGAGTGAACAAATACATACATTTTTTGTGCAACCGGACACGAAATTAACATTTCGCAGCCACAATACAGGCCGCAAAATTAAATTTCGCGACCGTTGTAATGGTAACGGCCGCGAAATTGTTGTCATGGTAGCGGTCGCGAAATTAGGTAAATAATCACTTTGACGTTTGAGAATTGCATGGTTTTGTTTATCAAATGTCAATCCCATAGCCACCTTGAAAGCTAACTTTCTATTTACAATGAAACTGTTTAAAATTAATAAAATTTAGAATTACATATTTATATATATATATATATATATATATATATATATATATATATATATATATCATTACCGATATCTGCATACAAAGCGGATTGGCACACCCAGCAATGGGTAATATGCCGTGATGATATATTTATTTATTTATTTTACATATTTCTTACGGCTGCACAAAAAATATTGTGTACACTTTGTCCGCGAAATCCTTTAGCGCCCTCGAGATTGCCTTGGCCGCAAGCGGTCTTGGTGACAATTTTACTCTCGGTACGTTAAAGAGTGATTTCGCGGCCTTGATATACAATTAACTATTTTAATAATATAACAAATTGTAACGTAGAACGCCCGCCGTCGCCGCCGTTGTCGCAGCCGAGCCGCAGCAATGAGCGAGTGTCTATTTATAGCGATGACGCAATCGCGCTATCCGGCTGGGCTACGTAACAAAACAGGTCGCGACGTGTTTAATTACTTCCGGTCGCCTGAACCTTTTGTGTTCATTGTTATTATGCGGTCGAACATTCTAGACCTTTTCTAGAAGGTAATGACAGCTGTACAAAAGAGACGCAGCTGTGCTCGGGAGAGTTAGTTACATTCAGAGACATGGAGATGTTCACGTAGAGTGTTAGTGAGTTTGAGTAGCACAACAGTATCGTAGTGAGCGTATGCAGTAAAGTGTCGAGTGGAGTAGATACTCTGAAAGTTACTGGTATACTGGGATAGCTGTGGATGTGAATACTTGGTAGTGTTGACGAGTATTGGGAAGCTATAGTATACGAGGACAGTAACGGCGAGTCTGGAAGTTACTGGTATATTGGGATAGCTGTGAAAGTGAATACTCGGTAGTGTGGACGAGTATTGTAAAGCTAGGTATACAAGTACAGTAACAGCGAGTTGGAGTGGATACTCGGCATTGGCGTTGAAGAATTGTGGCATACGGATAGTTCATATGTAAACCACGATATCGGCCATATCGGTATCGGCCTAAAAAAATATAAATTGCTTAATATTTCAGTTGCTAAGGATTTTTTAAAGGAAATGAAAACAGAAATACTAAATAAAAAACAAATCAAGTTTATTCTTATTAAAAATTTAGCAAAAAAGTCATTAAAAATGTAGAAGTAAAGTTACACACTAAGGGCCGGTATTTTCATCTCCGAATAAAGTTCAGGATAATTATCCGTCAGATAAATGATAAAATATCGCATCAAAATAAAACCATAAATGATATAAATTATATTGAATGCCATTTTTTGATGCGATATTGTTCATTTATCCGACAGATAAGTTATCCAGCACTTTATCCGAAGATGGAAAAATCGGCCCTAAGTTAAACAAATTAATATTTAAAGTTAAGTTTTGGCAAGTTGTAATGTAACAAAATTAAATTTTCTGCTCTTTCCGGAGTTAGACGATTTCTTGCGCTTTCATAAACATTTCCAGCTGAAGAAAATAGCTGTTCACTAGCAACACTACTTAGCGGTGGTATTATTGCACATCAATGGAAAAATGTTTTTTTTTGCATTTGCTCTGCATTTTTTTTGTGATTTATTTATGGTTAATGCGTTTAACGGTAACAGTATATCATTATAAATCACTTTTACCTCATTTATACAGCAAAACATTTACGACAAAATTTTATGGCCGATATATCGGTATCGGCCGATATCGGATATGAGTATATCGGTATCGGCCGATATCGGTATCGGCCACAAAAAATCATATCGGTCGATCCCTAATTTTAATCAATAATAATTGTCTCATATTCACACTTCACCCAAATAAATAAAAATGTTACATTATGATTGTAAATGATTGGGTAAATTATAGGTGTTCCATTTGAAAATATAAAGTTACCATTGCGTAAAAATAAAATCTATACTGCAGATTTATAGACATTTCAATTTAAAATAAAGTTCGTTTGAAATTTTTTGCATAATATTTAAAATAATCGAGTTATTAAAAAAAGAACAGACAGATGAATCAGCCTGTAGATGCAAGACAAAAAAATGGAATCCAAAGGATTAATGAATTTATTTAAAACTGGGATATAGATTTGTCGGTAGAAGCAATTCATAAAACAAATTGTCATATATATATATATATATATATATATATATATATATATATATATATATATATATATATATATATATATATATATCATATATATCAAACAAGTTCATTTGTATTGCCAACAAAAAAACAATACAAAAGTCATTCCTCTGTTGTATTATTAACAACAAAACAATCCCCATATAATTTCAAATTGACTATTTACTCTCTTTGATGTAGAACTTCACTTCCTTTAACAGCATCTCTGTTGATGCGTTCAGATTGGGTCCGCGACCGACAACTTGCACTTGCATTTGGTTCGTGCAACCTGCTCCTTCCCCTCGTCCGGCAGAACTTGTTCGCGTTATGCACCTGTCTCTAGTCACTACCTGTTGTGCGGGTTCTGTTACACTAGAGCGGCAACATGACAGGTGAACAGGTGAAGAGCCAATCACTTGCTCCAGATCAACACGTTGAGCTGCGAGTGTGTTTGTAATTTGAATATAAATATATCATCACGGCATATTACCCATTGCTGGGTGTGCCAATATACTTTGTACGCAGATATCGGTAATGATAATGACATATTTGTACCGTGCGGGCGTTTACCAGACGTCACCTCACAAACACTCATTGCTGGCGTGGAGAGTACACCATAGAGGATATTTTTGTGCCATTTAAAATTCGAAATATTTGGCGTCCGTCGGAGTCGGACTCGGTTCCCCAGATTCGCGACCAGACCCCATATAGAATATGAATATACATATAGATAAAGGTATAGATGACTATTTATACAAATACTATCATCTTCATTTGTTTGGACAGGTCTCAGCAGATATGCTGCCTCCACATCACTCTTTCTTCAGATCCTCGAAATTCTATTCTTCCTTGTTTTCTGTCAACAATCCAAATTTGCTTCTTCCTCTTCTTCTCCTAGGTATATATTTTTTGAATATCTAAAAATATGTCCAATCTAGTTAGCTTTCTTCTTTTTTATTTCCTTCAAAATTTATCTCTCTTCTTCAATCATTCTCTCATATAGTCTTCTTTAACCGTCAAAAAAATTAATTTGCATATGTTGAGTCGATCAACTTTATCTTTTTTGCCAGATATTATGGAATAAGTCTTGAATTTTTGTTTTATAGTATGACTAGCGAATTAAAGTTGACGTTTAAATTATTTTATGGATAGAATTGTACGAAATATTCAGGTATGAAATTTTTGCATGAACCCATTTAAATACTGGACTAGGAAAGCACAGAAATACATTACTAAGTCTGGCTGAAAATAGATGGTCGACTAGGGTAAATGAATATCAAAACAGGGGTGTGTTTAAAATTTTTTAAACATTTTTCGTTTATGTTCATTATAACAAAATATTTTGATCTTTAAACTATTTAGTTTGGCAATTCTATGAAATATGATTATTTTTAATTGCCTCTAACTGTATATTTGACTCGAGGGTTGCTTACACCTGAGACGAACGAACTAGAATTTGCGGTATTAAATTTTTTAAATACATTCCTGAATGCTGTTACTATGGTCATTTTAAAGGCCCCCTGGTATTGAGTACAATTCTTCTGTAACGAAACACATAAGGGTCAGTTTCCTTTCAAATCGAATCACATGGAAATGTTTCGAAGAACACTTTGTGGTGTATATTATATTCATTTTCTTTAATTCGCTTATTTTCACACATTTTCAAATGAAATTATAAAATCTAAGCGTAAGAACATCTTTTTATGTTAAACAAAATGATGGTTTTTGACGTTTACAGAATTTGACATGTCCTACTGGCCGCCATTCATTTAGTTCCCTAAAATTCCGCTGATGTCGCATGCTATTCTGCGGGTTCCAATATCTACTGAATATGAAGTATAAAATGTAATCAATTCGTATAGAGAATAAAATATCCTTTAATATTTATAATAACATTAAATGTGAAAAAATGAAATTTAACAGGGTTTTTTTAAAGAAAAACTGTTAAAATCTTCAAATTAGGGTTTATATTATATTATATTAAAAGAGGTGGTCTCCTGTGGATCCCTGTACTGCGACCTGTAGATCTATTGTACCCTCCAGATTTACTCCTATTCTAGGAGTCCTGTGTGTTTAATAAACTCCAAGGTTTTC
The DNA here is from genome assembly GCA_963082715.1 of Harpalus rubripes. Lineage (NCBI taxonomy): Eukaryota > Metazoa > Arthropoda > Insecta > Coleoptera > Carabidae > Harpalus > Harpalus rubripes. The sequence continues at coordinate 59,577,080 of OY720451.1, forward strand.
TTCAGATCTAAATCTTTTAGCATATCCTGCTGGATCTTTTCTACCCCCAGAATATTATATCTGCTGCTCGTAAAGGCTTCACAGTGACATATAAGGTGCTGAGGGGTTTCTTCCTATTCACCACATCCCCTACATGTTGGTTCTTGTGTTAGTCCCATCGTGTGTAGGTGTATGTTTAGTAGACAGTGTCCTGTTAGGAGTCTTGTTATTAATCTAACGTCTTGTTTGCTCATTAGGAGTAAACGTTACGTTCTTTTCTTGGTTGTTTCATTTAAGAAGAGCTTTGAGTGTCTCTGCCCTGGTGACTCCAACCAGTGATTCTTGTGCCATTGATTAAGCAATGTTTTTATTTCCAGCTTAACTGTCTCCGCTGAGATTTCGAAAGCCGGTTATGGTCCTATGAGAGGAATACTTGTCCCCTTCTTAGCCAGACTATCTGCTACCTAGTTTCCTTCGATCTCTAAATGCCCGGGTACCCATATTAATTTCAATTTGTTCCTCGCTCCTAGAGATTCTGTCTCACAAGATTCTAGTTAGTGCGGCTTGGCTGTCTGTTACTATAGAGATTCATCTGTTGCTAAAGTAGCTTTCTAGTAGTAATTTGGCGCAGGTTAAATTTGCGTAAAATTCTGCATGGAATACTGTCGTATAAGTCCCGAGTCCAATTGACTGATTGTGCCTCAGTCCTTTAGCTCCATGTATTCCTGCTCCGGTTCCATTTGATGTTTTGGATCCGTCTGTATACATGACTATGTCATCTTTTTCCCCTGGACTATTTACATGTTCTCATGCCTCCCTTGCTGGGATTTCTACCCTGTAGGTTTTATTGATGGTAAAATTATATATAAATTATAACAAAAGTCTTAGTTTGATAATTTGTTCTTTGAAATTGTAAACCGGACGAAATATTACTCTGGGCTGAAGCATTTTATAAATATTTTTCGCCTTTTCCTTTTCATTTCTGCACTATAAAATGATTAATTTTAAATTCTGTCGAAGACTGTACCATCTTCTGTAGATATGTATATAAGAACGTGACCTCAATTACAATATAGCGGCACATCAATTCATTGCATGAACTACGAAAGTAAAAGTATTTTGTTACTGATAATATCTACTTAAGATTTCACATGTAACATTCACAGTTTATGGGATTTAAATTGTATATTTACTTTCATTTAATCGTACTTTACATTTTATCGAAGCGTAACTTATAAAAGAAAACTACTTCAAAACTGAAATTTAATTTATGGACAATGAAGTCTAATGAAAAAATCTGATGTGGCCAGCATATAACCTTCCGTCAGTTCTATGTATCGTGTACAAATTTCGTACAGAAATATCCTTGCAAAAGATTCTATTTCTTGTACATTACCTGCCGGCAGTTGTATTTATTTTTGTATTTTATACAAATTCAATAAAGAAAGTTTCTAACAAAAGATCCTATATTTCTAGAAAAATTATAACACAAACATACTCCGTCAATTGCACTTGACACTGACATCTTTCTTTGAGAATTTTCTTAATATATACCTTGTTGTATTTAAGCCATTCAGCATTGTGGAGCATAGGGAATAGTTTTGACTTCTCTGATTGGCTGAAATTAGAGACAAGAGACAAGTTTACCCAATGTAATTTCAGCTACTTCAGATTTGCGCTGCTGCTAGTGCAATCTACTGAATGGCTTAAATGGAACAGAGCATATAGCTGCTTCCATAGTTAAAGCATAGCTGGCTAACTTATGAAATTGAATTTCTTTATAATTTTTAACACTATATTTATTCTTATATATTTTCTTTAATATTTATAATAACATTAAATGTGAAAAAATGTTATTTATCATTATTTTTTCAAAACTGTTAAAGTTTTCAAATGTGGGTACTTCCGGTTGACCAATTATAACTAAAATCTAATCAGCTCTGCATATGGATGTAACGAAGAGAAATACGAAAGAATTATAATTTTTGGAATTGTAGTATTAGAGTTATCGCAGAGCAAATTTTGGTCACACACACAGACACACACTCTTACACACAAACACGCACACACAGACACACACTCTTACACACACACATACTCACACACACATACACACACACACACGCACACACACACACACACACACACACACACACACACACACACACACACACACACACACACACACACACAGAGACATCGTAAAAATAGTAAAATCGTATTCTACCCTAAAACGTGTTTATTGACGAAAGACAATACCTTTCTTATCTAAAGGTGACAGAAGCTAAAAATTAACATAGTTTTTTTTCTGAAATTCATATAAGTAGATTCATTAGTATTATTTAAACAACGGCAAAAGTAATATACTATGTATGTGACGTCAAGAAAGTATTAACCAATGACAAGACTGTAAATACAATTACAATGAGGGTTATAGAAATAACATGTCGATTAAAATTTTTCTTGTTTACCTCAGAATTACAGACATTAGAACAAAGATGCATTGATTTATTTCATCTCACTTCCGTAAACATTTTTCTGCTTTTGAAAAGGTTACTGTAGTGACACATTGACAACTACCTGTCACTTAATTTACGGTTATTAGTCATGAGCAGCATCAGGCTATATTCTCTCTTTATTTCCGGACAGCAGCTGCGCAGGTGGTGGACAAGTGACGTGGCGTGACCGTGGGTTACACGTGGAGAGTGGGTGGACAGCATCTAACACCACTGTGCGATATGAACGATGTTACGCAATTACGTCAAACTAGAAGCTGTAAGACTATTCACTCAGAAGGAAAAGCTTTCTTTAGACGTAGATCCTAACATCGACAAGCCATAAGATCGACATACGAGGATATTTAAATCAACATATATAATCTTCTTTGAGGCTTATACACTTCGTCCAACGCTTTAGTTTGTTGATTCTTTTAGATTAATAGGATTGGTCTAACTCTGCAAAAAAGGCATTCGTATCAGCCATTACCACCTTTTTTAAATAAAATCTCCTTCCAGACTGCTATTTCTGTCACGACATAATAAAAACAAAATAGTTGCTTTTTAATAGACCTTGTTAAAATTGATAGAAAAAGTTTTGAAAGATGTTATTCAAACTTGAAATCCGTAAATCTATCTGTAGGTTAGTTGGACAGATAAGCTGTGTAATTATTAAAGGTTTTGGGTTCACAATACTAAACAGATGATTATTTACCGAACTGTACGGAAATCTGAATAAGGTTTATTATGCATTAATTTAGCAAAAAGTGGGTGACCCGAACTTTTACCCACAAATCAAATCAGCAGACTCATTAAGGCTTGATTTATATTAGCGGTACAATAACGGTACCATTCTTCTTGGTCCAATGTATTTTAATGGACCCATTTACATCTACGTTCGCAGTATGAAGACGGTACGATGACGGCCCAGTGATATTTACTGATTTACATTAGCAATAAGATCACGGTACAGTATAGTTTTATTTCTATTGAAAAAATATTGTATATCATAGTAATAGCGTAGTATTTCCATGCAAGGGGGAGTGGAAGGTTGCTTTTGAAGAGTACGTGCACTTCAAGTTGACGTTCATGCCAAAATCAGCCGAGTGAAAGTAAACACATGCTAGTAGAGTAGTAGGTGATTGATATTTGACATGTTTTTAACTTTTTCATATTTGTCTTTTAGTGAAATCAAATGTAGTCAAAATGAGCTAGAAATGATTATACATATACATTTATTGAACAAAAGTTCCCTACTTATAACAAAAACGTGAAATATGCACTACAGATTATTACAGAAAGTACATCAAAAATAGTATCGTTTTGTAAAATTTTCTGAATTTTCTTCATTTTCTTCTTCTTCTTTGACAAGAGTAAGAATAGTTATAGCCCAAGTCTGTATTTGAAAAAAATTTAAACATTGCACGTTATTTTCTACTATTGATTGAAAAATTACATATGCACAACAAACTGTCGTAATACATGAAAGACAAAACTATATTGTCATGTTATTTTATTATGTTCGTACCGTCGTTGTACCGTCTAATGTAAATGCCTCGAGTAATTGACATACCGTCATTGTGCCGTTATTGTACCGTCATTGTACCGCTAATGTAAATCAAGCCTTATTGCATCAAATTTTGCCTGGGTGTACGGATACGACCAGGAAACCAAATCCCAATCATCTCAATGGAAACATTCCACGTCACCAAGACCAAAGAAAGCCCGCCAAGTGCGCAGCAACGTGAAAGTGATG
>OY720451.1:59586309-59911309 GCA_963082715.1 Harpalus rubripes
CAAATAAGAGAACAATATTCCAATTTTGATCGTACCAAGGAATAAAATAAACAAATGATTGCATTTACATTAGTAAAAGAACGTGTATTGCGAATGATGAAACCAAGTAAGCGTAAGGCTGCATTACAGTTTATGTGTGGCACAAATGTTAATTCCTTGTCGAATTTTACTCCAAGGTCAGGAACGAGATCATTACGGGTTAGAATTTTATTATCTAGGGAGTAGTTGAACAAAATTGAAGAGAATTTTCTGTAGTATGAAACTATTTCGCATTTATCAAGGTTTAAAAACAAATTATTGGACAAGCACCAGTTGGAAAGATTAATTAGGTCACGTTGAAGAATATCACAATCAGAAGATGAAGAAGTCGGGTGAAAAATTTTCAGATCGTCGGCAAAGAGTAATTTACCGCAATGGATGACATCAGTGTTGTCATTGATAAATAATAGGAAAAGTAATGGACCCAAATTGGAACCCTGTGATACATCAGAGGTAGTAATAAATAAAAATGAATTATATCCTAGAAATTGAACAGAAAGTAATCTGTCTTGTAAGTAAACAAAACTATACTGAACCGTGGTCGTATCGCTAATGTAAATCAGTAAATATCACTGGGCCGTCATCGTACTGTCATCATACTGAGAACTTAGATGTAAATGGGTCCATTAAAATATATTAGACCAAAAATAATCGTACGGTTATTGTACCGTCATTGTACCGCTAATGTAAATCAAGCCTAAAGGGACCAATTGGAGCCGATGAAGATGTATGTGTTGTGACGTCACATTCTGTTTCAGATCACGTGACTTTTTCGAATATTATCCAAATTTCAAAAATAAATTGTAAAATATCTAATGGATGTTTGGTGGATTTAAATAATATCTTTTTAAATTTAATACTTAGAAGGCATATAAAAATTCTTGCAACAGCCCTATTCCGAAAATATTTTGACGCTATCTGATATATTTCATACCACGTTTCTATCACCAACTGCAATAGTTAATAGTTAATAGTTAATAAAAAAATTATTTCGAAATTAATTAACTTCAGGAATGAAATTTAGTATACATATATGTTTGTTATCAAATATATACCAGGTTTCGATTTACACAGAGAAACGTGATCTCCTGTGTACGAGGTATTGTTAAATTATATCTAATTAATTTACTATTGATATACGAGTTTCACAATTTCAGTGCGCCATTGTTTCATATATTACATAATATGAACTACCAGTAAATGAAAATTTGATTAAAATTTCCACCTAACTTTGAGAATAAAAATAGATTGATATTCTATTTTTATAAATCAAAATATTGTTATACTTCAATTGCAAATAATTATATTTCTATTTTTGTCTGTAATGAGCTTGACACAGACACAATTTATATTATTATCTTATATCTTATTGATATGAATATAATTACATATTTGTTATTTATTTTATTTCATTTGATTTTGTCAAATTTTTGTTATGCTACATGTTAATTGTAAAATACAATATAAATCTATTGAATTTTTAATTATATAAAAATAATTGTTCATTATTTGCAAATGACAGCTCGTATAAATTATAGAAAAATCACAAACGATATTATTTTACAATATATCAAATTGGAATCCAGAATATCCTATATGTCAAGTTTATTAATTTCGCTACATACTAATTTTTAAATGTTATATTTATACGTAATATAAAAATTACTGAAGCTACGATTTCCGCAAATCAGCATTAAATTTTACCACATGATAGGGTAGGGGCTGTCCTTAAATCACGTAACGCTTCAAGGGGGGGTGGGGGTCAAGAGTAGCGTTACGCAGTGTTACGAGGGGGTGGGGGAGGGTTAATGTGTGCGTTACGTAACGATAAATTATAAAAAATATTGCTAAACGTGCTTTAATAGTTTTGAAACATTCAAATTTCGCGGTGCTAATTCGTATATGCAGGCAGTCGTTTGTTTTCAATAACAGTCAACATAGTCGGGCACAGTTCAAATTCGGGCCAGTGGTCTTTCATTCGTGCAATGCAATTCATATTAAAACATGAATTCAAGTAGTGTTGATAAGGAAAAACTTTTCAATAGTTTGTTAAAACCATATGGAAATATGCTTTTAAATTCTGTGCTGTAATTTTTTCATCTTTATGTACATTAATTTAATTAGTTTCTGTTTCAAATTTTAACTGAATATAAAGGAAGCCATATACTTTTATATCCAGTAAAGAAATTGGGGTGACAAGCCGTAGGGCAAGAGTAGTACATTATTTTTCATCTTTATGTACTTTAATTTAAATAGTTTCTGTTCTGTTCTGTTATTTTTCATCTTTATATACATTAATTTAAATAGTTTCTGTTTCAAATTTTAACTGAATATTAAGGAGGCCATATACTTTTATATCCAGTAAAAAAATTGGGGGAGGGGTCAAGTAATGCGTTACGTAATATATGGAGGGAGTTCATGTTTGTGTTACGGGTGCGTTACAAAGGGGGGAGGGGGTATCAAAAATTTCCTAATTTTGCGTTACGTAATTTAAGGACAGCCCCGTAGTATACCCAATAGAAACCTGTCCGTTTTCTTCTTCTTATATCTATACGACGAAGTTTAGTTTTGACTTGCCCCATGTCTTTGACGAATTATAAATTTATTTTGTTCACCCTTTGAAAAATTATTCTCCTTAAATGTTTTCATTTTGGGCTCTTACAGATTGTTGTTTTGACCCAGTTCATATCACTATGCCCGAACAACAACGCAGTGCTTGGAGGCAAAATTGTATTATTTACCCCCTGAAAAAACTTACGAGACTTATTGAAACTTTTCAGACGTTTCTATCAATAAAGGCGTACAACAATAACAAAATAAAAACTATGAAGGTGCAGGATTTTTCCAAATGCCCAAATCTTTTCAACTGTCTCACCCTCACTTTCTTATTAAGATAATATTAATATATAATATATGCTGAAGGTAGTACCTTAACAAGGTAATAGCCTGGCACATACCAAGGTGCAATTTATCACCAATATAATATTTATAATGTTTATATGAATATAATTTGCGCAATCATTCGCTTATTTTAATTACAAGTATATATAATCCGCATAACATCTTAAATACTTCCTCATAATATTCATATTACCATTAAAATAGCTTGCAATAAATTTTGTTTTTTGTTATTTTTACGGTAAAAAGCCAACATATTAACATTGTAATATTGGATCAGAATGTAATAACAGGATGCAATTACCCTATTACACTGAAAATGAAAGAGAGTTTTATGTTTTGTACGATTTCTTGCTCCACGCGCTGTCCGAAAAACTCAATTTCATATTATAATACATTCCATTAAGCAAACAAAGGTAGCAGCCGTACTTGCATTAGACTGCAACCAACATACAACAGGGAATTTTGCTTTTATCCTGACCTGTTTCGTCCGTTGGCTGCTTCATTTGTTTTCTTTCAATTACATTATAGTTATTTTAAAGCTAAAACATGTTTCTCGCGTCTCGGACACTCGGACTTAAGGCTCATTCACAGCTATGAAAATAAAAATAAAATTATACATAGACATAAACATAACGATATAAATAATAGATTCTTATGACAGTGTTCACAGCTATCGAAAATAAAAATAAACATAAGAACATAAGCCCAAGGATTTGCAAATGTTAAATATTTTACACAAGCATAAGCACAAACCAATTAAAACGGGTGTAAAAGGAAATGTCATTGTGAACTGACATTTGAATTGCCATTTGTACTTTTTACAAAAAATAAATTTAAATTTAATCAAAAAGGCAGTTTTAAGGAAAAGGGTTGCATGTATAATTGCATACAGCTCTTCTCTGCATCTTCGCCTATTGATTTAAAAAGTGCCTTAAATAATTTATGTTATAAATAAAATATGTTGTGTTTAATTTGGATGGCCCGCGTTCGAATCTGACCGACTTAAAACTTCAAAATTATTTTCAATTGGTGTAGTCTCTCCGCTATAGCTTTCAGAGCCAGTGAGGTGACGCCTGGCAAACGGCCTGAACAGTACAGTATGTTACGGAAATCTGTGAAAAGAAGCAAACTGGCGCTCTCAGAAATATGTACATACTTACCGCTAATACCAAATTCATTTCCTAACTGTCTCCATTTATAGGCTTTTAATTTATTATCTTTATAATTTTTATTAAATTTATTCCATAAAATTACATTTTTATATACAGAACTAATAAAGTCATCCATAATTTCACAAAATTAGGGTAATTGTCATAATATGACAACTACAGCTACGTACATGAAGCTGTGAATTTGTGCGTAACTATGGCAATTGCAGTTTTATTTTCGAAGCTGTGAACACCAACCATAAAGTCTTATTTATAATTTTATTTATTTGTCTTATTTTCGTAGCTGTGAATGAGACTTTATGTATATGTAACAGTACTGTAGTGATTTTTAATCCTTTTGTTATAAAACAAAATGTGGCAGAGATGGGTAGCGTTTAACACTACTTAAGCTTCATTCACGGCTACTTTTTTAATGCATAACATTAATACATAGTGCTAATAGATAATGCTTTACAAATTTTGTTACATGGCAAAGCACAGGACCATTCATAGCTAATTTTAATTTTAACGCATAATGCATAAACACAATGCATAGCAACAAAAGTTTGCAAACTCCAAACTTTTATCCATAACGCATTATGAATTAAGTAAATTTGTGATAGCTGTAAAATAAATGTGCGAGAAATCTCAAAATCTTCAATTTCGAAGAAAACACACAGCTGCACCTAAGTGCTAAATTAGCAATACCATGTGCTCAAATTAAATTAAACAAGGAAATACGCTTCAGCAATCCTTTCATGTCATGATAAACTTCAATTTTGACAGGTAATTTGAAAAAATACGGATGTCAACTATCAATTAAATTTTGTTGCAGAAAGTGCTATGTTTTTCTTAACGTGACTCATTAACACTATGTATTAAAGTTATGTCTTATGCATTATCATTACGCATTAAAAACGTAGCTGTGAATGAAGCTTTAGAATCTGAATATATGAAAATTTTACTTATTAATAACTCATCAACAGTAAGAGTAAATCCAACACTATCTACAGAGTAACTTTAACGCAGGAATGTAACACCAACTGTAATAATTATTTTATTTATTTTAAAATGGAGTAAACCAAACACTACCATCAAAGTTATTAGTAATTTGTCTATGGAATTACAATATGATATTATAAAACGACATAATTATCAGTGTGGAGTTTCTTATAACACCTTTTCCTGGGGTTGTTTCCACTAATCCAAATTCAGAAAACACTTCTGTAACTTGACGTATAATACCTTTAGCATCTCGAATCATCCCCAAAATAGTTAATTTCGCGTTCAGCGAAAACATTTTTATTGAAAATTAATTTAATTTCAGTATAAAACACTTGAAAATGTCAACGTCAGTCAGAAAATTTAATCACTTGATTTAAAGAATACTAGATGAAATACTAGTATTTAAAAAAAAACTACTAGACTATTGAAAATGTTTCATAAACACTATTTTACTTGACTAATAAAATTTCACTTGTAACTATTAACTTGTAAACTAGTAAAATACTTTTCAGAAACAGTCTTTCAGAAACACAATTTCATAGTACTATTAAAAATTTCACTTTTATCTAGTAACTTGTAAACTGGTAATTTTTGAGAAACAGGCCCCAGTATAGACAGTATTTTAAAGGACAATGACCAGGTCCATTTAGCTGAGACCAAGTAAATATATGAAAAAATTTGATGTGGTTGTACGCATAAAACAAAAAATATATTCAAATACAAATAAATATATTCATGTCTCACTACAAAATAATTCTCACATATATTTGCAAAATATATGAGATATTTTAATATAAATTATGTACAATACATACATTTTCTTTATATTCAATATCCTGAAATTTTCTTTTTACCTTCCGTCACCTTTAGGTAAGGAAGGTATTGTCTTTGGTCAAAAAATTCGGTGGTGAGTTTTTGATGAATAAGCACGTTTTAGGGTCCCTAGAATACGATTTTACTATTTTTACGATGATGTCTGTATGTGTGTGTGTGTGTGTGTGTGTGTGTGTGTGTGTGTGTGTGTGTGTGTGTGTGTGTGTGTGTGTGTGTGTGTGTGTGTGTGTGTGTGTGTGTGTGTGTGTGTGTGTGTGTGTGTGTGTGTGTGTGTGTGTGTGTGTGTGTGTGTGTGTGTATGTATGTATGTGTGTCCGTGTGTGTGTGTGTGTGTGTGTGTGTGTGTGTGTGTGTGTGTGTGTGTGTGTGTGTGTGTGTGTGTGTGTGTAACAAAATTTTCGTCTACGATAACTTCCATGCTACAATTCTAAAAATTGTAATTCTTTCGTATTTCTCTTCGTTACATCCATGCGAAGAGCTGATTAGATTTTGGTTAGAATTGGACAACCGGAAGTACCCTCATTTGAAGATTTTAACAGTTTTTCTTGAAAAAACTATGTTAAATATCATTTTTTTCACATTTAATGTTATTATAAATATTAAAGAATATTTTATTTTCTATACGGTTTGACTGCATTTTATACCTAATATTAAATGGATATAGAGTTAAAAAATTATAAAGAAATTAAATTTCATAAAACAGCCATAGCTGTGGAAACAGCTACTATATTAAGAAAATTTTGATTGAAAGATGTCAGTGTCAAGTGAAATTCACATACTGTGTTTGTCTTATAATTTTACTGGAAATAGGTATAGGATCTTTTGCTTTCTGTATGGAATTTGTATAAAATACATACAACTGCTTTAAGGTAATGTACAAGAAATAAAAATAATAATAAATCTTTTATTTCTGCAGATACATTACACTGTATATAGAAAACGTCACAAAATAATAATTATCTGTATGAAATTTGCATAAAATACATGCAACTGCCGGAAGGTAATGTACAAGAAATAGAATATTTAATTTAGCAAGGAACTTTCCGTATGAAATTTGTACAAAATACATAGAACTGACGGAAGGTAATGTGCTGGCCACATCAGATTTTTTTATAATGATGTACAAATAATTATGACAGTGGCATACAAATATTTTTCACAGTGACATTTATGTGTCAATTACAAACATTTGAATTTCTTACCTTAAGTAGTTTGATCTGAGATTTATTACATCATATTATTTTATATGCATTTCTTTATCTCTAAATCTATAGAAGATATAATAATGAATTTATATTTATCGAATAAAGAATTTAACGTTCTTTAATATAAGTATTTACTTAAATTTTCGATAAACAATATTCAGATGATTTTTTTCGTGTAACTACTACTTCCGGTTGTCCAATTGTTACCAAAACTTAATCAACTCTTCCCATTATTGTTGGATTGAGAAATCCGTAGTTAAAAATGTTTTTAGTCTTATAGTATTTGAGAAATTGTGGATCCAACATCCACAAACACACACGCGCACGCACGCACGCACACACACACACACACACACACACACACACACACACACACACACACACACACACACACACACACACGGACCAGTGGCGGCGCCAGGATGTAAATGTAGGGTGGGCACAAGGCACAATCAAGAAACGAGTGGGCATCAGGGGGGAGGGTCGTAATAGGTCATGCAAATGTAACCGAAAAAAGGCGCCGCAGACAATTTTTTTTCATTCATTCATATTGGTCAAATTGCCTTATAATCGAAAATTACATTTTATCAAGGGATGTGAAGGTGATAAACTATGAAAATTGAATATCACCTGCACTTCTACTATTATAATAATTATATTTTAACTGACATCCATATTTTGTAATCAACATTAACATTTCAAAAACAAGCCATAAATATTAACTCAGTAAAATACAATACGTATTTAATTTTATCTTAAATTATAATATTTGCGGTTGTTTGGTTTTGTTTTTTTTTTATCAATTCATGGTTTATGAGGGGGGGTAGTTAACCGCATTACCCCGCGTCCCTTGCATTAGCGCCTGGTGAGCACCCGTTTATTTTAATAATAAAGATATGTTTATGATATTTTTTCATATACACACGTGAATTGAAACAAAGACACAAGTATCCATATTCGAATAATTACATACATATACCGAGTGTTTACTTTTTTATGAATTGCAGGAAATACTGTGGTGAAATTTTCATAGTGCTGTAATTTCTGCCCTATTAATTTTAGAACAAATAATGTTCAGAATTAAAAATAAAATTTTATTCACAGATATTTTATATACCAAAATTATTATTTATATGTTGGTAATGGGTGGGCACTTGGGTGGGCACAAGTCTTTTTCGGGTGGGCACGTGACAACCCTGGCCCCCCCCTTAGCGCCGCCACTGACACGGACATCATCGTAAAAATGTTGTAATCGGATTATAGTGACCTTAAAACGTGGTTGTTCACTAAAATCTGGATATGCGATTTCTAGCATGAATTCAATACCTCTCTTAGCGAGAGGTAAAAAGTAGATTTTCCTCTTTGAAATTTTATTTTGTAATGGAAGATAGGTCATTCTCTTTGGGGGAAAACAGTATTTGACTGTTAGAATAACAGTTTTACGCACATTAACTAAGAACAAAGCGGTTGTCCCTTTGGAAATGCATGTGCATGTACGCGATACATCAATACATGAAGCTAGAACACTTTTATGTGGCAATTAATTCCGTGGAGTCACTGAGCCCGTAAACACAAGTCCAGTTTTTGCTCCTGCATGCGCGGCAACGCTCCTGCTGATGCACTGCACACTACACTTGCAGGCTAAATTGCTATATACGGTTTTGTCCTTAAATTAAACACTCTTTGCTTTGTATCGCGTTTTTACAGGGCTTCCTGTTAATAAAGATGAAAATATATGACACATTTTTGTCCAACAATAAACTGAAAGAGTATCATTTATTTCTCTTTTCAAAATGAAAACTATTTGGCAGAAGATGATCGTATGATTTGTTTACTTAGGCTTGATTTACATTAGCGGTACAATGATGGTACAATAACGGTACGATACTTGCTGGTCCAATGTATTTTAATGGACCCATTTACATCTACGTTTTCAGTACGATGATGGTACGATGACGGTCCAATGATATTTATTGATTTACATTAGCGTTACGACTAGGGTACAGTATAGTTTTGTTTCTATTGAAAAAATATTATATATTATAGTAAGAGCATAGTATTTCCATGCAAGGGGGAGTGGAAGGTTGCGTTTGAAGAGTACGTGCACTTCAAATTGACGTTCATGCCAAAATCAGCCGAGTGAAAAAGTAAACATATGCTAGTGATTGACATTTGATATGTTTTGGACTTTTTCATATTTGTCTTTTAGTTAAACCATAATGTAGTCAAAAGGAGCTAGAAATGAGAAATGATTATACATGCACATTTATTGAACAAAAGTTCTCTGCTTATAACAAAAACGTGAAATATACACTATTACAGAAAATACATAAAAAATAGTATCCTTTTTTAAAATTTTCAGGATTTTCTTCATTTCCTTCTTTTTCTTTGACAAGAGTAAGGATAGTTATAGCCAAGTCGGTATTTGAAAAATCTTTAAACATTGTATGATACATACATACATACATACATACATAAAATCACGCATTTCCCACTTAGTGGATTAGCACAAACTCGAAACAAATAATACCGCAACCGGACCACTCCATCCACAAACACATTGCACACAGTTACCAATTTACTTCTTTCAAATACCAACACCTTGGATTTATCAACATTCAACTCTAGATTCATACTTCTTCCAAAACTACATGTATTCTCTCTATCATTCTTCTGAGTTGCTCTTCATTTTCACCTAAAACAACTACATCATCCGCATACGCTAACGCAGGCACAATGCACAATACTTTCACCAATATGTACACCATCCGTTTTACTCAATGCTCTCCGCAACAACACATCCATATACAGGTTAAACAACCACGGAGACATACCACAGCCTTGTTTCACACCAACATTTATACGAAACCAATCACTTAACCTACCATCTATTCTTACAGCAGCCTCACTTCCCTCATACAATGCTCGAAAAACGGTCGCCAGATAAAAATCCGGTTATGACGTATCCGGCCCTGGGAATATTATATTTTATTGTAAGAAAACTTACTATAAATAAACTCCAATTTTATGTATACGAAAGTTTACACATCGGAAAAGTGACAAAACAAAAATGTCAAAAAAGAAGCTTGGATTACACGTTTAATGATTCACAATAAACTATAATGTTAAATACAGTAAACTGACAGTTTGAATGACATATGACAGATGCCAATATGATATTTTACTTTAATTATATTTTGTCTGTGCGCCATAGAAACATACTCTAGGGCCGCATACGTACTTCCGGTGGTATTTAAATTTTTTTAAAAATCGCAGTAAATGATACTTTATAGAAAAAATAAAAAGTACGTATCTCTTATTTTTTCATGTAGATTAACATATAAAATTTTCAAAAATTATAATACTCACCTATTCTGAGTGACAAAGATAGGCATAAACATGATTTTTCATTCTCATTTCAGAAACTGATAAAGTGGGGCACCATTATTAAAACAGAGAGTATATATTTTTATCTTAGTGGTAAACGAACTAGTAGATTGCGTAAAACTTGTAACAATGTTGATATCTTCAGGGTAACTTATTTGAATAACTCGAATGTAGATGTTAAGCTTATAATTATCCCGGAAGCAAGAAACAGAGCGTTATAGCAATAAAAAAATTCCTGACATCGACTCTCGTCATAGAAATTATCGTTGCAATGTTAGTTGGAGTCATTTATTTAAATACTTGTGAGTCATACTTAGAATATCTTCTTTGGTCGCGTGTCGCTTTTCTAACTACAGACCTGTGGACAAATTTTTCAAGGAACATGTTTAAAAGTACTAACTATTGATTTTTTTCGGAATTTACATTTGCAGCATTGCAGCTATCTAATTACTAACGATAATAGCTTGGTAATTTCTGAAGTTATATAAATTATGTATCTTCTTTGTAATTGTAATTTACTATTTGTACTTTTATTTGCAGAAATTTTTGTTAGTTTCATATCAAGATTTTCAGGACATCTAAGGCTTGTTATGATTCATAACATCAGTGCTTTGAATTTAATTCCGAAGTAAGTAACCACTAACTCGTTTCTCGTTTTCGTTTCATCAGCCGTACATGGCAGTTGTCATTGTGCAAAGAGTAATCTATTTTAGCATAAATGTTGGTATTAATTTCAATAAAAATGTTTCATAATGTTAAATTATTTCAATAATAAAATAATTTTGTAAAATTGCTTTTATTTACGTATATTAAAAAAAACACAAAAATCAGTAATAATTCCTCCGTGAGTTCTAAAATTTTCTCTCACGGAGTGATTAATGTTGTACATTAGTGATTTCAAATAACCATAGTAACAAGTAAATTATGAGTCTGTGTTGGATAATAGCTATTTATTATATGAGTGTGGAATGTATGATATTAGTGACTAATATACATTCCACACGAGTATAATACAACGTTTTATCTAACACTTTCTTAAAAACTTCTTTAATAATTTTTATCTTTTCATTCATCGTTTGACACTGACAAGTCAATTGATTTAGTATTTTAAATTACAAAGTAGCCTTTGAAAGGTTTTGTTATATTGTTATTGAAAAAAAAAATGCTGTAATAATTATTGTCTGTTATTGGGAATTATTTAAAAAATACATTAAAATGGGTAAAATGAGGACCTTCCTTTAAAATGTATTCATTTAGAAGAGAAGTACAAGCAGCATCTTTGAATTTAATTCCGAAGCAAGTAACCACTAACTCGTTTCTCGTTTTCGTTTCATTAGCCGTACATGACAGCTGTCATTGTGTAAAGATAAGTAACTTATTTTAGCATAAATGTTAATATTAATTTAAATAAATAAGTTTCATTTTGTTAAATTATTTCAAAAATACAATAATTTTCTAAAATTGCTTTTTATTTATATTAAAAGAAAAACAAAAATTAATAATAATTCCTCCGTGACTTCGAAAATATTCTCTCACGGAGTGACTAATGTTTTACATTGGTGATTTTAAATAACCATAGTAACAAATATATTATGAGTCTGTGTTGGATAAATAATATATTTTTTTGAAATTCTTTCGTTGATACTTTCAGAATGTTATGGTTAACAATAATTATTTTGACATATGTCAATATGACAAATATTCAAATTATGTGCTTTATTCTTCACGTTTATTATTTTAGAATAAAGTAAACCGTATTTAGAACGATACACTAACGTTAACCCATTGTTTACGTGTACAAACGTAGATTGGTAACTAAGTAATAACCGTACCTGTACGGTAATAATATTACCATACTGACGTTAACGGTTTACAAAAATAAAATAAAAAGAGTAAATAATAATAATAAATATTTATTTATACTGACCGAAAATACAGACAACACCATTGACATTTCAACCAGTTAGAAAATATAGGTACATATTATTAATAACATTAAGATAAATCTATATTCCTTACGTTAAATATATTAATACTAGAGTTTTTTATGACCGTATTAATAATGTTTAAACATCTAATCAATGGAGAATTGGAATCTTTATTGATTTGGAATACTGTATCTTTAACTCTTAATTTTATATTAGGAACTATGAAATTAATATCACATAATAGCTCAGGGGCATTTATAGTGTTAATTATGAACGTAACAGAAATCATGTCTCTACGTATGCTTAAAGTTTTGAAATCAAATTAATGAAGTTGATTTTTGTATGATACTTTAAATGGATAATTGTTGTGTTTACGGAGATATAATGTTCTTAAAAATCTTTTCTATACTTTTTCTATGTGGTCTATATTGTTCATAGTAGATGAATTCCATATAACAGAAGCATACTCTAACTTGGATCTTACTAAAGGATTAAATAATATAATTATAGCTTCAGTATTAAAATCTTTCGTACTCCGTATTAGAATTGAAACAATTCTGTTACTTTCATTTACAGTGATGTCTATATAAATGGTGAAGTGAAAGTTAGGACTGAACGTTATACCTAAATCTTTACATGGATAGATACGTTGAACCTGGTAATCCTCTATTTTGTATTCAAATAAGAGGACATTTTTATTTCTTGTGAAGGACATTACATTTCCTTGTGTTAAATTGTAAATAATTATTTTTGGCATAATTAATCACAGCGTTGAGGTCTTTTTGAAGTTTATTATGATCTTCAGCGTTACAAATTGTATTATAGATCTTCCAATCATCAGCATATATGAGACATTTTGAGAAAGTGATACACCGTTTTATATCGTTTATGAAAAGAACAAACAGCAAAGGACCTAATATGAAGCCCTGTGGTACTCCAGAAGAGGCAATAAAAGTATAAGATTCGTGTCCTCTAAAGTGTACGAATTGTTTCCTTTTACATAAGTATGAGGCTATAAACGTTATTATATTTTTATCAAAACTGTACGCTTCCAATTTCTTGATTAGTTTAATGTGGTTCACTTTATCGAAAGCCTTTGCTAAGTCGGTGTAAATAAGGTCAGTTTGAATGCCTTTATCTAGGTTTTTACAAATATCGTTACAAAAGACAGATAGATTTGTTACTGTAGACTTGTTTTTTTATAAAACCGTGTTGCTCTACAATTATGCTAAATGCTCTTCATTAATATCCTGAAACCGTCAAGTGGTGCATTCTATGTCTTTGGTCGCGATACAATTACGTATCCTTATCTGATTAATCTACCAAAAATTTCCATGTATAAATAAGTCTTAAGTAGTGAATAATTACTAATATAATTTTCATTTAATGCTTAATTTATTGGAAGCAATTTAAATCTGTCCACTTTTTGCTTTTAACCGAATAAGGTCACTTGCCCAAAATTCGTCAGACATCAGGTGCTTCGGCCTAAAACAGCTGCTGTAGCACATGCTACAAGGTGTGTTCAAGAATGACCTAACAAGGGATAAAATTAATATACCTGACATTAAACTCGTATGGCAGATGCTGAAGATTTGTCCATACACAGATTTCTACTCTAATGAACGCCATACTCGCCGAGATTATAGAAGTTTCATGGTATAATTTTATGTATATTTAAAATTATGTTTTACCCATATAATTTTAATGGAATAACAAAAAAATATTTTATCTTTAACATTCTATGTATGTAGTTTATTTTAATTTTTAAATTATCATCATTAAATGATGCGCAGTAGCTATAATGAGATAATTGAAATATAATGATAATGTAATTAAAATTAAATTAATATGGCATTGCAATGTAAACTGCATTGTATGCAACACGAATGAAATGAAGCGCACATAGACAAATTGAAATTTAATGTACAAGTATTATAATAAAATTGTTCTCGACTATGTATCTAATTATTGTACATAAAACTACATGCAATTGTTATTAAAAATAATTTAAATATTGTGTGCGTGTACTATATATAATGTAACGTTTTTTTACGTCACCTTTAGGTAAGGAAGGTATTGTCTTTGGTAAAAAAATAGGTGATGAGTTTTTGATGAATAAGCACGTTTTAGTCTCCCTAGAATACGATTTTATTATTTTTACGATGATGTCTGTATGTGTGTATGTTTGTATGTATGTGTGTGTGTGTCTGTGTGTGTGTGTGTGTGTGTGTGTGTGTGTGTGTGTGTGTGTGTGTGTGTGTGTGTGTGTGTGTGTGTGTGTCTGTGTGTGATAAAATTTTGTAATGGGATAATTCTAATACTACAATTCCAAAAATTATAATTCTTTCATATTCCTCTTTGTTACATCTATGTGAAGAGCTGATTAGATTTTGGTTATAATTGGTAAACCGGAAGTACCCTCGTTTGAAGTTTTTAACAGTTTTTCTTGAGAAAACGAGATTAAATATCATTTTTTTACATTTAATGTTATTATAAATATTAAAGAATATTTTATTCTCTGTATGTATTTTGTACTTCATATTAAATGTATATAGAGTTAAAAAGTTATAAAGAAATTAAATATCATATATTAGCCTGCTATGCTATAACTCTGGAAACAGCTGCTATATTAAGAAAATACTGATACTGATTGAAAAGTGTCATTGTCAAGTGCAGTTGACAGTATGTTTATATTATTTATATCACTATATACTTATATTACGTTCAACTGTCCGCCTACCGACCGTCACAGCGTCTATATACTCAACTGACACAACAGCGTCTGTATATTCAACTGCTCGTACAGAAGTCACAACTTTCACCTCACTGTCTGTCTATTTATGTAACTAACTTTCTCCTTACACACCCTCAATATCACTATCCGTATGCCACAATTCTTCAACACCAATGCCGAGTATCCACTCCAACTCGCTGTTACTGGCCTTGTATACCTAGCTTCACAATACTCGTCAACACTACCGAGTATTCACTTCCAAAGCTATCCCAGTATACCAGTAACTTCTAGAGTACCTATTCCACGCCATACTTTACTGCATACGCTTATTACGATACTGCTGTGCTTCTCAAACTCACTAATACTCTATGTGAATATCTCTACGTCTCTGAAATTAACTAACTATGTAACTAACTCTCGAGCATAGCTGCGGCCCTTTTATACAGCTGCCATTATCTTCTAGAAAGCTCTAGAATGTTCGACCGCATAATAACAATGAACACAAAAGGTTCAGGCGACCGCAAGTAATTAAACACGTCGCGACTTGTTTGTTTACGTAGCCCAAAAACAAAACTCGGCCTTAATTTTCCAAACATTAATTTTGTGTGTTAGATTAGATAATTTTAAAATCTATTATAGATATTGCGTAAACCATGCATGTTCAGGATTTTAATATATCTAAACGTTCCCGCGTTCGGGATTGTAGGCACTTTCTAAAATCTTATATAATCTCTGCGGAACTGTAAGCACGTAGTAAACACTAAAAAGGGTCAAGATATACGAACAGGTATGTGGGTGATATCGTACTGTTCCAGACTACCCCGTCTGTTCCGTTCGTATGTTCAGTGCACCTTGCACGT
Source organism: Harpalus rubripes (assembly GCA_963082715.1). NCBI lineage: Eukaryota > Metazoa > Arthropoda > Insecta > Coleoptera > Carabidae > Harpalus > Harpalus rubripes. The sequence continues at coordinate 59,602,351 of OY720451.1, forward strand.
CTCGACCACTAAAAATACACCTGTCGCTGCTTTTTATCCCGTACACTCCCATACAAAACCATCAACGCGTTCTCGATACGCTTGTTTCTTCCTTTGATGGAAATGGATTGAGAGATTGTGTTTTTGTGTTATGAAATATTCAATACATATATAACGGATAGAGAAAGGAAATAGATATCAATATTAATAAAAGTTCTTGATAAATAATAAAAATCAGCAGGGTGATTTATTAACGAATGCTGGTTACTCGAATTAGTCATTTTGAAAAGGGGACGACTCTAGTTTACAAAATGTTAATGTCTTAAACAAGGTTACCCGACGTGTCAACCACGCTAGAGGCCGAGTTTAAGCAACAAAAGGGGGAGACTCAGTTTACAAAGTTACCCGACGTGTAAACTACGCTAGAGGCCAAACAAACCAAGTGACGAAAGGAAGGCCGAGAAGACAGTTATATACTAATCTAAAGATACGGTAGATGAGCAAAGCTAATGAAGACCAATGGGAATCGAGTTTGTAATGGTAGATTGGGCGTGTCATGTTCCGAGAATCACCGATTTCCACATGTGACTCAAAAATCGTAAACTTAACGGACAGTTAGGGTACGCTGTTTATAGAAAACCCACCCACACTGATAGGTATCTCAATTTTAATTCTCACCACCATCCCTCGCAGAAACTCTCAGTAGTCAACGCTCTCGTACGCCGTGCCATCAAAATCTCTGAACCTGATATCCTACAGCAGGAGCTTGACCACATCAGTCATAGTTTAATCCAGAACAACTATGACATAAAATTAATCAATAATGTAATTCATAGACAATTAAACCCTTTACCTACAAAACCCGTGGATACCTCTAATTCGAAACATTTTCATCTATCCCTTCTTTCTCTGATAAAATAGGTAGAATTCTTAATAAAAACAATACTAAGGTCTTTTTGAAACCTCCACAAAAAATCTCAGAAATACTTCCCCAAACTAAAGATAAACGCGAACCCTTGTCGTCACCCGGTGTTTATAGTATTTCTTGATCTTGCGGCACAGTATAAATAGGTGAAACAGGAAGGAGAAATATGGAAACATCCTAATAACATTAATCGGGGTGATGGCTATTTTTTGAGCCACACGTGGAAACCGGCGGTTCTCGGAACTCGACACGCCCAATCTACCATTACGAACTAGATTCCCATTGGTCCTCATTAGCTTTGCTCATCTACCGTATCTTTAGATTAGTATATAACTGTCTTCTCGGCCTTCCTTTCGTCACTTGATTTATTTGGCCTCTAGCGTTGTTGACACGTCTGGTAACCTTGTTTAAGACAGTACTATCCCCCTTGCTCCTGAAGATGCCCCATACGACTGCGGGCGAAACGTTGAGCTCTGACTCAAAATATGACAGAGTCCATTCCCGGAAAACGAATATTTCTCATGACTCAGACTGTGGAAGCCTACGCAATTATTTGTTAATGTGTATAGTTTAATTCAAGATCATTTCTTTAATTTCTATAATCCCTGCAATTGCATACAAATGTCTTGGATTCTGAATTAGAAACGCTCCCGTATGCAAAGATATTTCTATTCTTCGTCTCCTATATGTATCCCTAGTACGGCCTCACCTGGAATACTCGTATGCTTCTGTCATCAGGAATCCGAACTTTACATACCAGTCTGACTCCATCAAAAATGTTCAACGCAAATTCTTAAAATGGGCTACATATATTGTTGAGGGATTGTTTAAAACTAACATGTTTTAAATGAGAGAAATTAGGTATTATTAACCCCTTGAGGTAGCAACCCGCTGCACATAAGAATAGAACGGTTAACCCGCCCTGACTCTATTTAAATAAGTCAATAAATAAATGGAAATAACTGTTTCTGTTACTTGGAAAAATTAGTTATATATTTTTACGTGTTTAAGTTTAATTTTAGTATTGTTTGAAATAGCTGTAGTATCTTAAACTAATTATTAATATTAATATTATTGCATCTGGTTTCAGGCGAGTGCGCGCGCACCCCCACGCCAAGCGTAGTGCCGCACAGCATTGACCGCGCTGATCAGAGTGTCTCTGGCTTGCAAACGGTAAACACGTATCGCGTCGTCGTCCGCGAGAGTGGAATTTTCCACCATTTTGCATAAAACTTTCTGATTTTCATATGGTCAGTAAAGTAATTGGTTGTTTAATTATCGTACGCGTAGCTTGATTAGCCTAACACGACTAATTCAAGGAGTATCGTTCGGTTTTCATTTAATTTGGTACTTTATAGTCCGCGAATACTTTCCGGCGCCATTTTATGCAGCTAATAGACACATCTCAGGAATCAATTGTAGAATCGAACTGTACAATTTGATTTCTCACGGAATTCGTGTTGTTAGGGATTTGATTCATATTTCCTTGGGTGAAATTATTATTATTTCTTTGTAAACTTGTTTACACACGTCCACCTTCGAGTGACGTCATTCACAGCGCATCTGCTGTTATTGTCGACTAGGTACATTCAATGCAACAAGTTTTGCAGTCTAGTTGGTTGTTATTAAGTTCATTTAGAGTTCTTAATATTGTTTAACTACATTTGTTTGTTCATACACTTATGAAATGATTTAGTTAATTTATACAAATATCGTATTTGTTTATCTTTGGTTTATTATTGTTTATGTCACTTGTATTCAATACGCTATCACATATTTCTCAGAATTGGTTTTCAGTTGTTTGTTATTTTGTTGCAATTATATTTAGCACGTTTGTTAGTTCGTAAACTAACTGGTCCTTCGTTCGTTTTAATTAGTACATTTCACAAATTAGTATTATCCCGTTTATTGGCCAAGTCCAGTGATGTGAACCAGCTATCGAAGGTTGTAATTATTTTGGTTTACATATAGTTTTGTTTTATTCATTGAATTTAACATCAAACACATTGTTGGTGCTTCTAGACCGGATTCGCTGATCTAGAGACATCGCATTTGGGCTTGCGAGCAGGATCAAAACATTTTGGTTCTTCTAGACCGGATTCGCTGGTTTAGGGTTTGAACATTTGGTCCTTCGAGCCATTAGGTCCTTATTACTTAGTCCTTCGCACCGGAGGGACGCAACAGGGATCTTATCCCGCCAGAGGAATACCTCAAGAACAATTATTAAGTTTTTTTAATATTGACTTTTTGGATGCGAGAGTTATATGAGGCATTTACGAACATTCTACCGGTGAACTGTTACCGGTAAACAGCTATTTATCAGATTATAGCTACCGGAATCCATATTTTAAGAACGCAAGTGGTAAGGGTAGATCCATAACCTATAAAAAAATTGAAAATTTGAAACAGGTTAGAAATTTAATGTAGTTAACAAACTGAGCAGAGTGCTACTTTGAACACATTTCCGATTTTAACGTGCGCGCTTCGCTTTGCATCACTACCTTTTTTTGAGATTAGATTCTTCATGAATCGGGTAGACGAATCTGGTAGATTTTGTACAATTTTCGAACACCGTAACTTTTTACCACTCGTGTTTTCGAACACAGTCAGTAGATGCGGTATCTACCGGTAGAATTTTCGTAAATGCCTATGTATTTTCTAAAAATCCATACAGAAAGTTCCTTGCAAAAGGTTCTAAATTTCTTGTATGTACATTACCTTTCGACAGTTGTATGTATTTTATACAAATTCCATACAGAAAGTTTCGATCAAAAAGATCCCATATTACGAGTAAAATTATAACACAAATATACTGCGAATATGTCAATTGACACTGACTTTCAATCAGAATTTTCTTAATATGGTAGCTGTTTCTAGCATAGCTAGCTAATTTATGAAATTTAATTTCTTTATAATTTTATAACTCTATAACCATTTAATATGAAGTATAAAATGCAGTGAAATCGTATAGAGAATACAATGTTCTTTAATATTTATAATAACATTAAATGTGAAAAAATGATAATTAACATCGTTTTTTCAAGAAAAACTGTTAAAATCTTCAAATTAGGGTACTTCCGGTTGACCAATTATAACCAAAATCTAATCAGCTCTTCACATGGATGCAACGAAGAGGAATACGAAAGAATTATAATTTTTGGAATTGTAGTATTACGGTTATCGTAAAAAATTTTGTTACACACATACAGACACACACACACACACACACACACACACACACACACACACACACATACAGACATCATCGTCAAAATAGTAAAATAGTATTCTAGGGACCTTAAAACGTGCTTATTCATTAAAAACTCACCACCGAAATTTTTGAGCAAAGACAATACCTTCCTTACCTAAAGGTGACGGTAAAACCAAAAATTAATAATAATTTCTCCGTGACTTCTAAAATATTCCCTCACGGAGTGACTAATGTTGTACATTAGTTATTTCAAATAACCATAGTAACAAGTATATTAAGAGTCGGTGTTGGATAAATAGTTTTTACAGTACTGATGAATATCTGAATTTGTAACACATACAATGAGTTTTATATTTTTTGTTTATGCTTTGTATGTATATATATATATATATATATATATATATATATATATATATATATATATATATATATATATATATATTTATTTATTTGACCTCTTCCATGGAAATAAATTGATTATTATTATTATTAGTTTTATTATTATTATTATTATTATTATTATTATTATTATTATTATTATTATTATTATTATTCATGTGTCACTAAAACTTTTCTTTTTATTTGATGAAAGACGTAGGCAAATACCCAAAAATGTATGAAACCTTCTCTTCATACATTTTTATGATTCGGAGCATCTTGAAATATGGTCATGAATTAAAACAAACATAGAATATGAATTAAATTTCACAAGAAATGTTATGAATATTAACACAGCAAAATTTTTTGCTGAGGTTATGCTACACTTCACATTTTTAAAACGAGTACTTAAGTAATTGATTCCGTTTAAAGTCTATGTTTTTCTGGCATTCAGGTGTGATAATGAACTGAAAATTATAGTTTACTTCTTGAATGCATTTGATTTACCAGAAAAGGAAATGTAAAAACTAGTTCTCAATATGAGTGAATATGGAAAAAACTGCGGAAGTTATAAAGATAGATAAATGGTATATTAACACGTTTTTAAGCTTACTTATTATCAATAGAGAATATTTAAATTTATGATAATCTTCTGTATCGAATCAATTTATTCGATATGGTTTGTGTATCAAAACGGATATGACTACACATAATATGCTATTATTTACAACTTAAATATAATTTATATTAAAAACTTTTTAATAATCAACAATCCTTGATAACTAAGTACTTGTATAAAAGTTATTTATGAAAAACTTTAAAATGATGTTAAAAATTATTATTTTATACAAGTTTACATTGATAATTTTTGAAATATTTTACAATATTAATTTGTAAAATAATGTGCTGGCGCTCTTTATTGGGGCGGCATTACTCGAATGTTAGATTTTGTGTAACATGAGTTTTTTTTAATAATACGTAAATGAGGATTGAAAACTGCAACCAATATTTAAAATATATACAAAGGAAAAAGTAGATACGTCGAAAATATTTTATATAAACTAAGAGGAACACCCCAACAGAACAAATACATGAAAAAAAAATCTGATGTGGCTAGCACACTACCTTTCGTCAGGTTTATGTATTTTGTACAAATTTCACACAGATAGTTCCTTGTAAAAGATTCTATTTCTTTTCGTACATTACCTTCTTATAGTTGTACGTATTTTATATAAATTCCATACAGAAAGTTTCTAGCAAAAGATCCAATATTTCCAGTAAAATTATAACACAAACATACTATGTCAATTGCACTTGATCAGAATTTTCTTAATGTAGCAACTGTTTACAAAATTATAGCATAGCTGGCTAATTTATGAAATTTATTTTTTTATAATATAATATGAACTATAAAATGCAGTCAAATAGTATCGAGAATAAAATATTCTTTAATATGTATAATAACATTAAATGTTATTTATCATTGTTTTTTCAGGAAAAACTGGTAAAATCTTCAAATTTGGATACTTCCGGTTGACCTATTATAACCAAAATCTAATCAGCTCTACAAATGAATGTAACGAAGAGAAATACGAAAGAATTATAATTTTTGGAATTATAGTATTAGAGTTATCGCAGAGCAAACTTTTGTTACACACACATACATACGCACTCGCACATACACACACACACACAAACACACACACGCACGCGCACACGCACACACACACACACACACACACACACACACACACATATACAGACCATCGTAAAAATAGTAAAATCGTATTATAAGGACCCTAAAACGTACTTATTGATTAAAAACTCAACACATATTTATAATAACATTAAATGTAAAAAATGATATTTAACATCGTTTTCTCAAGAAAAACTGTTAAAATCTTCAAATCAGTATCTTCCGGTTGACCAATTATAAGTAAAATCTAATCTGCTCTTCATGTGGATGTAACGAAGAAAAATACGACAGAATTATAATTTTTGGAATTGTAGTATTAGAGTTATCGCAGACAGAAATTTTGTCTTGCACACACACACACACACACACACGCACGCTCGCACGCACGCACGCACGCACGCACGTACGCATGTACTCACACACATACATACACACAGACATCATCGTGAAAATGTTAAAATTGGATTATAGGGACCTTAAATTGTGGCCATTTACCAAAATCTCGATATGCGATTTTTAGCACGATCTCTATGCCTTCTTTACCAAGGGTAGCGGGAGGTAAAATTTTAAGGGAGAAGGGGGGGCTTCCAGACTCAACCTGTATTCAAATGTTGTATTTAAAAATGTTTTCTGCAAATAACAAAAACAGAAATTTCAAAATATGCCCAAGGGGGTAAAAGTATGAAAAAATAATCACGTCGATATGAAATGAAAATAAGGACCAAAACAAAATCTAAGGGTAAATTGAAATTTATGTTTGTATGTATAGGCGAGGCTTTTATTTTAGTACATGTAAACAAATATTTATTTGAAACCATTTTCTGGATATTTTTTCGCATCAAATATGTTTTAAAAATGTAGTTCGAAGGTAATTGAAAATATTGAAATTATGTAAAATATCTGCATAAATTTTGAAGTTTTGGGTTTGAAAGCTCTCACAAAATAATATGAACACTTGGCCGGGAACACTGGAGCCAACTGGAGCATAGAGCTTTGACGTATTAATTCATATTTTTGTCATTACCTGCCTTCCTAATTATTTTAGGTAAAAATGCTTCAAACAGAGAGAACTTAAAATGCTGCATCTGAATCAATAAGATAAATTAATTTTAATGCTTTGTAACGACAGAAATTTTGTATGAAATTGTTGAAAATTACCCCGAAAATAACGATAGCCATAGAATTTAAATAGATGAAATAACAAATGTTTGACGTTTTACCTGTCAAGTTAGGTTAATATATATTTTTATTAGGTATTATTTATAATATATGTTCAAGTGAACAATTTCCTATTAATTTAAAAAAATAATTTTTCACTTTAACAGAAATTACAAATAATAAAAATAAATTAACCTAGCTTGACATATAAATCGCTAACATTTGTTTCAATTCCATGGCTATCGCTATTTTTGAGGCAATTTTCGATGTTTTCATACCTTTATTTGCAGCTTTTTTCCTCCCGCTATACCCTTGGTAACTGGTAAGGGAGGTATAGGGATCGTGCTATAAATCGCATATCGAGATTTTGGTAAATGATGTTTTAAGGTCCCTAGAATCTAATTTTAACATTTTTACGATGATGTCTGTGTGTATGTGTGTTAAATTAAATTTTCTATAGATTTGCATTAATACTTTTTCTATATATTTTATGGATAAATTTATAAAATTATCTATAATTTAAATTCCAGAGCCTGCGCTTTACACAAACAAAACGCAGTTATTCAAATGTATGTAACTGACAGACAAATGTTACTATCAAAGAACTAATCATTTAAAAATAATATTAGTAACGTTTTAAAAAGAAAAAAAGTAAATAGAACAATAGAAAAGGCATTCAATACAGTTTCCAGCGTAAGTAAATATGTAGGTATGTATTTAGATTAATAAAAATTAATCCCAGAACCTCCGCTTTAAACAAACAAAACGCAGTTATTCAAATGTGTGTAAGTGATAGATAGAACAAATAAAAAGGAATTTAATATAGTTTCCAGCATAACTAAATATGTAGGTATGTATTTAGATTAATAAAAATTAACGATTCACAAAATTTTTATGCTAATCCTCATTTTTGGATTAGTGAATTCCACGGGTGAATTCTATTCTATCCCGGTATTTAAAATTTAATCTTCATTTTATTATAGCTCCGGTGACTCAATGGTTAGAGCAATGCCTCATGTCATGAGTGCCCTCGGGACTCTGGGTTCGAGTCCCACTAAGGCATGGATGTGTGTGAATGTAAACCCACTCTGTAATTGGGATTTAATCTTGTTGAGGGGTTTAAAAAAGGTAGTTACTAAGTTACTTGGATTAGTGTCTGGTCGCGAATCTGGGGAACCGGGTTAGATCCCGACTGACGTCAAATATTTCGAACTTTAAATGGCACTAAATTGACCCCTGTGGTGCACTCTCGGCGCCAGCAATGAGTGCCCGTGGGGTGACGCCTGGTAAACGCCCGCACGGTGCAAATATTTCATCATTACCGATATCTGTGTACAAAGCAGATTGGCACACCCAGCAACGGGTAATATGCCATGGTGACATATTTATTTATTTATATTTTAAGAAATAAACTGTCAAAATTAAAGTAAAATTCGCTAATCCAAAAATAAGGATTAACTTAATATTTTTGTGACTCGGGCAGTAAATGGCGGGAGGTATTGTATTGGCCACACCAGATTTTTTACCTAAAATAATTAAGCAAGCATTGGGACTCAAAATGTTAAACCAGAGAGTTAATAGGGAACCAAAAAATATAAAAACTAATATACGAAATAGATTGAAAATGACAGTACATCAATATGTCTTGTGGAAACATTACCTCAAAATTGTATTGCATTGCATGAATTTCGTGTTGGAGTATTATATTTGTCTGTATTTGTTAGACGACGCAGACATGCACGAAGTTTGACGGAGAGGTAAGAACGGAGCTCGGTTATTGCCTCAGATTGATCGCCGAGGAAATGCAAACCATGTTATACATAAACATCCGTTTTATTACAGAGATGAAGCGAAATGTTCCAGATATTTTCAATCGTACAAATTGAATGCTTTTGACGGGAACTGTTGTTGGGAAAAACGATATGAGAACTGAATTGGTACCTACTACTTTAAAGTAAAGTAAAAGAAATGGAATGCCGAATGCAAAATATTTACTGACAAAGGGTTGCTGTGTTCAAAATGGTGTTCTGCCAGTAAATATACGATAAAATGTACGTTTCAACAAAGAATCAGGTTTTTGTTATGTTGTATGTAAGAAAACGGGCGTAGAAATTAGCTATTTTTATTCCGGCGGCGTAGAAATTAGCTATTTCTAACTTGTGAATCAAGTCACAAAAATGCCATTTCTACGACGTTTGAAAAAAAGTTATTATCTACATTCTCTACATTGTCTATGCTTCTGAATATATGTCTCTATTATATCTTTATACTTGGCGATAAAATCCACAAATTTTAAACAATATTTTTACGTAAAATTAGGTTTTCTATTACGCTTAGTTTTTATCAAAATGTCAATAAAATAAAATTTATGTTTTGTTTTGTGTAGTATATTTTGTAACAACTGATCCAGTGCTAATTGACAGACTGCTAGGTAACCTTTAGAAAAATAGAAATGATAAAACTATGCTCTGTTCCATTTAAGCCATTGAGTAGATGGCACTGGCAACAGCGCAAATCTGAAGTAGCCGAAATTACATTGGGTAACCTTGTTTCTTGTCTCTAATTTCAGCCAATCAGAGAGGTCAAAACTATTCCCTATATGCTCCGCAATACCGAATGGCTTAAATGGAACAAGGTATAGTTGCGTTTTTAACCAGTGGTTAGGTTAACTATATGTTACGTAACCATAGATACTAACTGTGTATTACACTACTGGCCCTAGTATAACAAAATTGACAAAAATCATTCAGAATGAATCTCATTCTTACATCAATATGCGTACTACAATAAAAAAATCTGATGTGGCCAAAACATGACTTCCCGTCAAATCTATGTTTGAAATAGCAATGAACTTTAAGTAAAGTATCACTTCCAGTTGATCGTTCGTAAACAAAATCTAATTTGTTGTTCCAATAAATAGAAAAGTCTAATACCAAATTTTGGATTATATTTTGTTATGTTTTTCCTCAAAAATCTGTTAAGAGCTCCAAATTAAGTATCACTTAAGGTTTATCATATAGGTACAGCCAAATCTAATGTTGTTTCAAATTATACACGTGTTTTAAATACCAAATTTGAAAAGTTTTCGATTATATCAATATATTTTTCACGAAAATCTATTCAGAGCTTCAAATAAAGAATCATTTTCGGTTATCAATTGTATCCAAGATCTAATATGTTGTTTCCCTTCATATAAAAGTCGTAAATACTAAATTTGACAAGTTTTGGAGTATAATATATTTTTCACGAGAATCTGTTGAGAGCTTCAAGTAAAGTATCACATGACATAAAAGTCTTAAATAAAGTTTTGGATTCTATTTTATTATAGTTTTTCATTAAAAACTGTTATGGGCTTCAAGTAAAGTATCACTTCCATTTATCCAATTTTACCCAAAATCTAATCAACTCGTTATATGAATGCAGGAAGCTCAAATACGGAAAATAGATATATTTGGAAGTTTGTTATACGAATTATCGTGGACGAAATAAATCGTCACACACACACACACACACACACACACACACACACACACACACACACACACATCGTAAAAATAGTAAAAGCGTGTTGTGGGGATCCTAATTCGTGCTTATTTACTGAAAACTCACCATCGAATTTTTGGCACGATTACATTACCTCCAATACCTACAGTATGACGAGAGGTAAAAAATAAGATTATAGCAATATAACAACGATTTATGTTTAGGATTCAATTTGCATAGAACAGCGACATAAAAAAATCTGTTTCTATAGGTCGAATTAATCCAACAAGAAGCATCCTCTAGAAGATTGAAAGCGCAAAAAATATTTAATTAAGTGCCGGAGGATTATGTTAATCCGACCCTTGGGCTTCTGTTTCTATTACCTTTCCACCCGGAGCTATTGTTTAGGTTAGGACATGACTTACGAATCAAAACTTTTTTCTCCTAATTGGCAAACATTATTTTTTTTTTGCTGGTCATCTCTAATTTTCTTCCAGCCTTTTTTCTAGTGTTCATCATTTATTCTGCTCGTACACCCAAACCATTTCAATTGGCAACTGGCCATACGTTCGAGGACATTTTTTTGGGTATTCCTTTTTACAAAACAATTTTGAACTTTGTCCATTAAGTACGTACAATGCATAGGGTTGTTTGCTACACAAACCAATGAATCTACTGTTGTATTCGTTGTTTTAGATTTTATTAACATATATTTCTAGATACATAAGGTATCGTTTGATATTTATTTAAGCGAATTACAATAAAACTTTGTATAAAGCCATAAAATATTAATAAGATATTGGAAATTTATTGCTTCTATAAATGTAAGCAATAAATTTATAAGATCTAATCAGCATTGGTATTTGGATAAAGATTTTGTAAACATGAAACGTAAATTACGTCATTAAAAGCTAGAAAGTTCAACAACTAGTATAACTTAATTAAATTATTGTGGAACTTTTAATTTTGTAATTAATTTTGTAATTACATTTACATTATCTGTATTACTATCTATTAACAATTAACAACAAGTTAACAAGTTAACATTGTAGTGTCAGTTTAAAGTTAAAAAGTTGTTTACTTTAGTTATTCTTATAAGAAATATAAAATTCATTGCTCAATCAATTAATATAAAAAAATACGTTTCTTTGTCAAATATTTTGTTATAATAGGTATTCAGTTTATATGAAACTGTATTTGGTTTCTTGTCAATATAAATATCGTTGAGCACTATGCAGTAATTATTTTTTACCTTCCGTCACCTTTAGGTAAAGAAGGTATTGTCTTTGGTCAAAAAATTCGGTGGTGAGTTTTTGATGAATAAGCACGTTTTAAGGTCCCTAGAATACGATTTTACTATTTCTACGATGATGTCTGAATGTGTGTGTGTGTGTGTGTGTGTGTGTGTGTGTGTGTGTGTGTGTGTGTGTGTGTGTGTATGTATGTGTGTCTGTGTGTGTGTGTGTGTGTGTGTGAGTGTGTGTGTGTGTGTGTGTGTGTGTGTGTGTAACAAAATTTTCGTCTACGATAACTCTAAAACTACAATTCCAAAAATTATAATTCTTTCGTATTCCTCTTCGTTGCATCCATATAAAGAGCTGATTAGATTTTGGTTATAATTGGTCAACCGGAAGTACCCTTATTTGAAGATTTTAACAGTTTTTCTTGAAAAAACGATGTTAAATATCATTTTTTCACATTTAATGTTATTATAAATATTAAAGATCATTGTATTCTCTATACGATTTAACTGCATTTTATACTTAATATTAAATGGATATAGAGTTACAAAATTATAAAGAAATTAAATTTCGTAAAGTAGACATAGCTATGAAAACAGCTACTATATTATAAATATTCTGATTGAAAGATGTCAGTGTCAATTGACATATTCGTAGTATATTTGTGTTATATTATAATTTTACTGGAAATTTAGGATTTTCTGCTCGAAACTTACTGTATGGAATTTGTATAAAGTACATACAACTGTCGACAGGTAATGCACGTATAAGAAATTTAGAATCTTTTATAAGGAACTTTCTGTATACTGTGTTCGAAAACACGACTGGTAAAAAGTTACCGTGTTCGAAAATTGTACAATATCTACCAGATCCATCTACCAAATTCATGAAGAATCTAATCTCAAAAAAAGGTAGTGATGCAAAGCGAAGTGCACGCGTTAGAAGTGGAAATGTGTTCAAAGTATGACTCTGCTCAGTTTGTTAACTACATCAAATTTCTAACCTGTTTCAAATTTTCAATTTTTTTTATAAGTTATGGATCTACCCTGTTTACTACTTGCGTTCTTAAAATATTGATTCCGGTAGCTATAACCTGATAAACAGCTGTTTACTGGTAACAGTTCACAGGTAAAATTTTCGTAAATGCCTCATATAACTGACGTAAGGTAATGTGCTGGCCACATCAGATTTTTTGTAAAAAAGTCATAATTGGTACCTCAAGAAATTTTTAATGTAAAGCCTCATTTCCACCGATTGTCCTAATGCGTAAGACCTAAAATTAATAATTAAGCGCATTGCGTAAAAATGTTTATCATATGGCAAAGTTTATTACCATTTCCAGCTATGCATAAGGCTTAATGCTGAAGTACTAAGAACAATGCGTAATAACAAAAGTTTGCAAACTCCAAGGTTAAAGGCGTAATGACTAAGCGCAATTGTGAGATGGACATACATAACTGTCATCCGTCTTTCTTAATTTTCTAATCGAAATTGTCAACTGTCAGTCTATTTTATAAGTATTAAGTTTTTAATTTTAATAAAATATTCTTAAATATTTATAATAACATTAAATGTGAAAAGGTGATATTTAACAGCATTTTTTTAACAAAAACTGTTGAAATCTTCAAATTAGGGTACTTCCGGTCGGCCAATTATAACCAAAATTTAACCAGCTCTTCATATGGATCTAAAGAAAAAGAATACGCAAAAATTATAATCTTTAGAATTGTAGTATTAGAATTATTTTGGTATTGGAGTTATGCGATCCGAAAAAATCGTCACACATACATACATACATCCATAAATACATACAGACATCATCGTAAAAATAGTAAAATCGTATTTTACGGACCCTAAAACGTACTTTTTCATTAAAAACTCATCATCGAATTTTTTGACCAAATAAAATACCTTCCTTACCTGAAGGTGACGGAAGGTAAAAATTAAATGGCAATATAGATTTTTAGTAGTGGAATCCGATTGCGATTTTTTCTCTTTATGATCATGCAAATAAATCATAAGATTGCATAACAAAAGTTCTGAGAAAAATTGAGCTGATTATTTAATAATAATGAAGATACCTAGGTTTCATTTTTCAGTTCAGAAATTTTCGTTTATCATGTTTTATAATTTATAAGTATCGTAATACCAACATCAAATTTCCATTCATTTTTTTGTGATGACGTCATAACTTAAAAACAAATGAAAGTCGGAAAGTGAATCACACATATTAATGTGTATTTTTAAAAACTAAACTCGACGTGCTTTTATGTTAAAAAAAAGGTTAAGTTTGCTGAATTTTTTAATATTTCATACTTTAATCCCACACTGTATATTTCTCAATTAATTTTGTAATTGTATGATCAATATAATAATTGTCTATAAACGATTTGAATCCGGTACTTGAGCACGAGATTAAATCAGCAACTGCTGCTCAGATTTGAGAAAACAAGACAAATTTGTTCGTAGTGTTTTCTTTCTATTTGTGAAGCAGTAATAAATTGCCGGAATATTAAATTCCTTCTGTTGTCAGAGAAAGCTCTTCGCTGTAAGAAGCAGTCACTCAGAAAGCGTTCATACCGCAACAGCATAAACTCCTAAACTATATAAACTTATTAATTTCGAATAAATTGCTTTTCAAAGTTCACTATTAAAGCGAATAATTGTTTCAAACTGACTTTGTGTACCAGTTACGCAAATATTTATTTTAATCTGTCAGGAATTTATCAATTTGAATTACAAATAAATACTACTAACAGAGAGGATTTTATTTATTTTATCATGCTTTATTTAAAATTTATTTTTAATATAAAAACTATGAAACATTTATTGAAACAATCATTATTTCTATAACTGCGACTGGGCCTGGTGGGCCCAATTTTAATTTCAATTATCTTTCAAACGTCAACTTTTATGTTTGTGAAATTTAACTACTTTTTCTAAAATATATTACTCGTACTAGTTATAACGTTTCATAAAAATAATGTCACACTACTATTAGTTTGAAGAGAGTAGGCACGCAAGTGCAAACTTGTCTCATATACTTTTTTATTTCCTTTTTGTAGTTGGTAGCTGCCTGAGTGTCTGGTCGCGAATCTGGGGAACCGGGTTCGATCCCGACCGACGCCAAATATTTCGAATTTTAAATGGCACAAAATTGACCCCTGTGGGGCACTCTCCACGCCAGCAATGAGTGCCCGTGAGGTGACGCCTGGTAAACGCCCGCACTGTACAAATATGTTATCATTACCGATATCTGCGTACAAAGCAGATTGGCACACTCAGCAATGGGTAATATACCGTGATGATATATTTATTTATTTATTTTATTTATTACTTGTTCTTTGTCAGTGTCTATGGTACTTTCGTATTAGTAGTAACATCGAAGTTCGTTTTACTTGTACTTCAGTAGTTATATCTTTTAAAAATGTTTCCCAAAAAAGCTTTACTGACAAAAAGTTACTGAAATACTTTTAAAGTACGCACATCGTACTGAAAATGCAGTTAACAAGAGAAATTTTCCTAGACATGATATTTTATGATTTTAAAAGTTCGCTTTCTCCAAAACAATGCATTTAAAAGCTTCTGGATATTTTTGGAAATGAAGCATCTAGTAACAGGTCTAGTACAATGAATTTAATTTTCATCGAGTTTCTCTCAATGACGATATACTCGAAGATCGGCCAATTTCTGTAGTTACGGATGAAAACATAGCAGCTATTCGTAAAATGATCAAAGAAGACAACCGTGTTACATACGGTATTATACGGGCTACTTTGGGTATTGGAATGACCGCTATAAATAAAATTTTGCTCGATCATCTAAAAGGCAGGAAAGTTTCTTACCGTTGGATACCTCATAATTTAAATGATGGTCAAAAACAACATAGTGTGAAATCGTGCATTAAAACATTTAAAAAGTACGACGAAGATAAATCTAAAGCAGTGTATGACATTATAACAGGTGATGAATCATGGATGTATGCATTTAAACCTGACACAAAACGACAATCAGCTCAATGGGTCTTTCCAACAGACCCCAATTCTGTCAAAGTAAAACGAGTTCGAAGTGTTGGTACAAAAATGATTGCCTCCTATTTCTCAAAATCCGGTCCTACTGTCAATATTGCATTAGAAAATGGGAAAAAAGTAACTTCTAAAGTTACTGAAATACTTTTAAAGTAAGCACATCGTACTGAAAATGCAATTAACAAGAGAAAATTTCCTAGACATGATATTTTATGATTTTAAAAGTTCGCTCTCTCCAAAACAATGCATCGAAAAGCTTCTGGAAATAAAACACCTAGTAACAGGTGTAGTACAATAAATTTAAATTTCATCGAGTTTCTCTCAATGACGATATACTCGAAGATCGGCCAATTTCTGCAGTTACGGATGAAAACATAGCAGCTATTCGTACAATGATCAAAGAAGGCAACCGTGTTACATACGGAACTATACGGGCTACTTTGGGTATTGGAATGACCGCTATAAATAAAATTTTGCTCGATCATCTAAAGGAAAGTTTTTTACCGCTGGATATATCATAATTTAAATGATGGTCAAATGCAATATCGTGTGGAATCGTGCATTAAAACATTTAAAAAGCACAACGATGATAAATCTAAAGCAGTGTATGATATTATAACAGGTGACGAATCATGGATGTATGCATTTAAACCTGAAACAAAACGACAATCAGCTCAATGGGTCTTTGCAAAAGACCCCAGCCTTGTCAAAGTAAAACGAGTTCGAAGTTTTGATACAAAAATGATTGCCTCTTTTATCTTAATATCCAAAGTCCTACTGTCAATATTGCATTAGAAGATACGAAAACAGTAACTTCTAAATTTACTCAAATACTTTTAAAGTAAACACATCGTACTGAAAATGCAGTTAACAAAAGAAAATTTGCTAGACATGAAATTTTATGATTTTAGAAGTTCGCTCTCTCCAAAAAAAAAAAAATCTGATGTGGCCAGCACGTTACCTTCCGTCAGTTCTATGTATTTTGTACAAATTTCATACGGAAAGTTCCTTACTAAATTTAATATTCTATTTCTTGTACATTACCTTCCGGCAGTTGCATGTATTTTATGCAAATTTCATACAGAAAATTATTATTTTGTGACGTTTTCTATACACAGTGTAATGTATCTGCAGAAATAAAAGATTTATTATTATTATTTCTTGTACATTACCTTAAAGCAGTTGTATGTATTTTATACAAATTCCATACAGAAAGCAAAAGATCCTATACCTATTTCCAGTAAAATTATAAGACAAACACACTATGTCAATTTCACTTGACACTGACATCTTTCAATCAAAATTTTATAGTAGCTGTTTCCACAGCTATGGCTACTTTATGAAATTTAATTTCTTTATAATTTTTTAACTCTATATCCATTTACTATTAGGTATAAAATGCAATCAAATCGTATAGATAATAAAAAATTCTTTAATATTTATAATAACATTAAATATGAAAAAATGATATTTAACATCGTTTTTTCAAGAAAAACTGTTAAATCTTCAAATTAGGGTACTTCCGGTTGACCAATTATAACCAAAATCTAATCAGCTCTTCATATGCATGCAACGAAGAGGAATACGAAAGAATTATAATTTTTGGAGTTGTAGTATTAGAGTTATCGCAGACGAAAATTTTGTTACACACACACATCCACACACACACACATCCACACACACACACACATACAGACATCATCGTAAAAATAGTAAAATCGTATTCTAGGGACCTTAAAACGTGCTTATTCATTAAAAACTCACCACCGAATTTTTTGACCAAAGACAATACCTTCCTTACCTAAAGGTGACGGAAGGTAAAAATGCATCGAAAAGCTTCTGGAAATCGTGCATTCAAACATTTAAAAAATACAACGAAGATAAATCTAAAACATTGTGTGATATTAGGTTTGTTCGTTTCGCTACTCCGGGTCTACGGTTTTTGCCGTTCTCATATACTTTGTATAGACGTGGCAGTAAACCGTAGACGCAAAGTAGCGAAACAAACAGACCTATTATAACAGGTGATGAATCATGGATGTATGCATTTAAACCTTAAACAAAACGACAATAAACTCAATGGGTCTTTCGAACAGACCCCAATTCTGTCACAATAAAACGAGTTCGAAGTGTTGGTACAAAAATAATTGCCACCTTTTTCTAAAAATCCGGTCCTACTGTCAATATTGTGTTAGAAGTTTGGAAAACAGTAACTTCTAAATTTACTGAAATACTTTTAAACACATTGTACTGAAAATGCCGTTAACAAGAGAAAAATTTTCTAGACATATTTTATGATTTTAAAAGTTCAAAATCCTGTCCTACTGTCAATATTGCACTAGAAGATAGGAAAACAGTAACTTCTAAAGTTACTGAAATACTGAAAATTTTCGAGACATGATATTTTATGATCCGGTCCTACTGTCAATATTGCATTAGAAGATAGGAAAACAGTAACTTCGAATTATTGGTACAAAATAATTTGTTTGCCACGGGTGTTTGAAAAAGTGTGTGAAAATAGGTCTCGAAGTAAACTAGTATTGCCTCAGGACAATGCACCCTCACATAATGCTTTGCAAACTAAAGCCTATTTAAAAGAATCAAGGGTAGAATTACTGAAGCACCCACCATACAGTTCTGACCGTACACCTTATGATATCTTCATATTTTCTAAATTAAAAGAATTAATGTGTGGTATTTCGAAAAACAATAAAAAAATTAAATCTGGAAAAATTAGTTTTTTATCAATAGTTTACAGAAACTTTCGGTGCTACCCTCGTACGTGAATTTTTTATTCCATTAAATTTGGTAAATGTAAGCCATAGGCAAGATAACCTCCGGCTGTATGAACGTACATATCCACGGAATATGTAGCGTACATATAATCGTGTATGGGTGTATGTATATGTACTTGTACAGTGGCCATACGCTGGAACAAATTCCATTAGTGGTCGGGTTCCATTAGCACAATAAAACTGCGCCGTGTCAATTACAACTTGCGAACGTAAACAGGCCGGCCAAATCACAGATATAAAATTTGCAGATGCTCGTGGATTACATACAAGTTACCTAATAACAAAATATGACAAAGAACATGACCTCATTCTCCTCATTTTGTGGTTATTCCATATTTTTATGTACTTTGCGTAGTCGTCGTTAACGGGTGTACTATTAATTCTTTTATGTTTAATCAATAATCAATTGTAAAAGATTCAGTTGCAATATTTTTAACTCTCCATTGACAAAGAATTATTTCCAAATGAAATTTTTATGTATGAAAAGTAATTAGTAGTTAAAAATGTATGAACCGAAATGGCAATAGCTTTGATCCAACCTGTCATTGCTGATAGTTTGTGGCTGCCATACACAAACGCAGAGACACAATACCATTAAATACCGGTACAAGTGTACCACTGACAATGTTGTATCTACTGGTTTTACAAGGCCTACTGTTCGACCATCACAAACTAGTTGCTGACAGTCAAAACTTTTCTGCTGTCTAAAGCCTCATTTCAACCGATTGTCCTAATGCGTAAGAGCTATAATTAATAACTAAGCGCAATGCGTAAAAATGTTTATCATGTGGCATAGTTTACTATCATTTCCAGCTATGCATAAGGCTTAATGCTTAAGAACTAAGAGCAATACCTAAGAACAAAAGTTTGCAAACTCCAAGGTTTAAGACGTAATGACTAAGCGTAATTGTGAGATGGACATACATGACTGTCATCTGTCTTTCTTAATTTTCTAATCCGAATTGTCAACTGTCAGTCTATTTTATAAGTATTAAGTTTTTAATTTTTCGATATGGATATAGATACAGAAAATAAGAAGCACTGCTGCAATTGCAGTCTGCTTGAATTAAGAATAAAAAGGAAAAAATATGACATTTCTGTTGAATTAGTCACTAAACAAAGTAGCTGGAAATGGTATCCAAGTAAATTGTTATAATGCATTAAGCCTTATGTACAAATTATTATCCATTAAACATTAAAATGACTACGTTTACACGTATGAGAAAAATTTACTTTGACTTGACTTTCAAAAGGCGACTTATGAAAAGTCAATTTAATGATGCGTTTACACATAAGGTCAAATATACTTCATTTTACGTTTGTTACTTGTCCTTCACTCAACTTTGACTTTGACAGCAAAGTAAAGTTTGGTTATAATACGTGTGATGTAAGTTACCTATTTAACTATTATCATATAATCACACAAAGAATATATTATTTATAGAAAAAATGGATAATAAACTACAGTTACTAAATTTAAGCGAAATATTTTGAAAAATATTTAAAAATTCGAGAATATTTTAAATTGAGATATAAAACACAAAATTGTGTAATTAAATACGAGCTAGGAATTTGTGGATGAAAACTAGATGTCACTGTTAGTAAAGTAAAGTATGTTTCGTTCTTTGGTTCACACGACTTTGAAAAGTCACTTATATGAGTCAAGTCTGTTTTATTTTGGACTTGACTTCAGGAAGAAAAGTAATAGGCGAGAGTGTTTACACAACGGCAAAAGTCGCCTTTTGAAAGTCAAAGTCAAGTCAAAGTACTTTTTTGCTATACGTGTAAACATAGTCAATATTCGGTGGAAATGAGGCTTAAGGCTCGATCCTATCACCTCTAGTTAATGTGACTGTTTATTTACCGTTAGCTAGGAATTAAACTAAAAATCAGAAGCAATGCGAACAACAGTTCTAACTACTAGTTATCTCTAACCAAAGTGGTAAGAACAATTTTGCAACAAAATGATTGCCTAACACTAACTGTCACTTTAACTCAAAGTGATAGGACCAGGCCTAAAGGTGCGAACCAAGGATATTAATAGAGCTTTTAGCTTACATAGTGCAAGTGCACACTGAGTGCAACATCATTCGGTGGCTGTGCAGTTTAAGCTGAAAACGATTTTGTTCAGCCGCTATACTTGCACTGATACTATTGCACTTGCCTAGGGAGTCTTAAGCTGAAAAGGCATCAGCTGACTAAATTTTGCACTCAATGACAAGCTGAAAATGCTCAGTGCAAAAAATTGTGCACCAGTGCTCACTCGACTTGTAAGCTAAAAACGCTATAATATATACACTGGACTGCTAACATGTATGTTGTGCACATAGTCACCTGTGAGGCAAGCAACTGGAAGGCAGCCATTGGCAGAAAAGGCAAAATACGCGCCTAATTTAAATTTGCATATAGAAAATTATAAATTGGACGAATTGACAGATTTTTAAAAATTTATTGCGTATATGTTATAAGTTATAGTTATTATAATAATAATAATAACATAATATACATTTACTACATACCGTTTACATAGGATATTAACATGGGAAATCAGGTTTTTAGAATTTCCTGCTCGCCTAATTATTTTAAGCAAAAATGCGTCAAATAAAAGTTTTAGGTGTAAGCCGCTCATGGAAATGTCAACCTACGCCTACTCTAGATCGGCAGAGAAACATACTTTGTTTATATAAACATACTTTGTTTATCCATCTTTAATTCTGCTGACGAGGAGTAGCTAGCTGATGATGACGTGAGCGAGCAGGACCGCCGTGAAAGCGTGAAAGGGCACTTAAGAACGATCACTCGTATAGAGAGGACGAATATTTCTTTTGTATTTTTTTGTTCATTATTCAATATACATATATATATATATATATATATATATATATATATATATATATATATATATATATATATATATATATATATATATATCATATTTCATATGTAATCATATTAAATAAAAAGTTATAAAGTTAACATAGGACTTAAAATTCTGCATCTAAATAAATAAACAGAATTACCTTTACATGCTTCGTAACGACAGAAATTAATTATGAAAATGTCGAAAATTACGTTGAAAATATCAACAGACAAGGAATTGAACAAAAAATAAATAAATGCTTGACGTTTTATTTGTCACAACGTAAGTTAACTTATTTGACGTTTCTGACAATTTGATATAACGTCAAGCATTTATTTATTTTTTGTTCAATTCCATGGCTGTCGATATTTTCAACGTAATTTTCGATATTTTCATAATTAATTTCTGTCGTTACAAAGCATGTAAAGGTAATTCTGTTTATTGATTTGGATGCAGAATTTTATGCCCTAAAACTTTTATTTGACGCGTTTTTGTTTAAAATAACTAGGCGAGCAGGAAATTGCAAAAAACTGATTTCCCATGTTAATCTCCTATGTACACCTTTAAGCCAGACACACATATTGCAAATTCACAATAAAATAGGACTATGAATTTAAAAATAATATTTGCTTATTAAATAGATGCCTTTTGCATATGTGGTGGCAAATTTGGAAATACAAAAGATGCTGAGTCTCGTCTTAATCTTCTTATATATGTTCCAGGCTTTTAAAAATAATCAGTTTCAAGAAAATGATCACTGCATATTTTTGATGCTTTTGTAGGTGTGAAATTTTTTTTTATAGCATCTATCTACAATCATAATATACCACTATTATTTAAAGGAAATCTGTAAAATATTTACAACAATAGTATGAATAAATATTTATGCAATAATACTGTAATTTTCGCCACTGACGAGTCAATAGAATACATAAAAAGTTTAGACATACATAAATAAATAATTTTGACAAGATATTCTTTGAGATGATTTAGATACCGACGAGATACAGGGGCGTAAATAAAGCAGGATCATCGATTTGTTTTTAATGTACGATACCTACTTTACTCTCTGGAGCAAACTGGTCTGATTCTAAATCTGAACACGTGCTTCGCCAGCTGAATTAAATACCGATTTATTTTAAATGCAATATAAGTGAAATTAGCCAATATAGCGCCAAGCGTAAATTACAATTCATGATAAGAATATATTAAGTTAACTTGTTCCCCGTACGGTAGATTTGCCCAAAGTTTTTAATGACTCGTTACATCTTTTAACAGCATACTGAAAGGGTTGATATTTTTATGACCAGATTTTCACTGCTTTGCAAAATGTTCTTGGGAATTAAACAGTAATTTATTAGTACAACCGATGAAATTTATTTCAGAGAATTCCAGACATTTTAATCATAATTAATATAATATACATTTATGGAACTTATTGATTTTTCCATGAAATTGATTAATATTTAATAATTGAATTTTGTGGTATCCGTCTGTACATTTTTAATATTAACGAGAAATTTTTAATTAATTTTTTCTCATTTCGTTCAAACATAATAAATATAATGGTTTTTAAATTAATTTTAATAAAATTAAAAGTCTACCTCGCAAAAAATTATATCTAAGTATGTGGAAACTTCAATAAGACTCAAGAAGAAAAGCTTTGATTATTTAAGATAATATCTTTGACAATATCTCATGTCAAATTGACAATTTAATTAATATTTTAACCTCCTGCTACCCTTGGTAAGGGAGGTATAGGGATCGTGCTAAAAATCGCATATCGAGATTCTGGTAAATGTCCACGTTTTAAGGCCCCTAAAATCCAATTTTAATATCACGATGATACAATTCCTAAAATTATAATTCTTTCGTATTCCTCTTCGTTGCACCCACATAAAGAGCTGAATAGATTTTGGTTATAATTGGTCAACCGGAAGTACCCTTATTTGATGATTTTAACAGTTTTTATTGAAAAAACGATGTTAAATATCATTTTTTCACATTTAATGTTATTATAAACATTAAAGAACATTGTATTCTCTATACGATTTGACTGCATTTTAAACTTTATATTCAATGGATATAGAGTTATAAAATTATAAAGAAATAAAATTTTATAAATTAGCCAGCTATGCTAGAAACAGCTACTATATTAATTAAATTCTGATTGAAAGATGTCAGTATCAAGTGCAATGATATATTCGTAGTATATTTGTGTTAGGATCGTTTTGCTCGAAATTTTCTGTGTGAAATTTCTATAAAATACATACAACTGTCGAAAGGTAATGTACATACAAGAAATTTATAATCTTTTGCAAGGAACTTTATGTATGGATTTTATAGAAAATACACACGCATTTACGAAAATTCTACCGGTAGATACCGCATCTACCGACTGTGTTCGAAAACACGAGTGGTAAAAAGTTACCGTGTTCGAAAATTGTT
Organism: Harpalus rubripes; assembly: GCA_963082715.1. NCBI lineage: Eukaryota > Metazoa > Arthropoda > Insecta > Coleoptera > Carabidae > Harpalus > Harpalus rubripes. Next base: position 59,626,553 of record OY720451.1, read on the forward strand.
CAATATCTACCAAATCCATCTACTGGATTCATGAAGAATCTAATCTCAAAAAAAGGTAGTGATGCAAAGCGAAGCGTGCGCAGTAAAAGTGGAAATGTGTTCAAAGTAGGACTCTGCTCATTTTGTTAACTACGTTAAATTTCTAACCTGTTTTAAATTTTCAAATTTTTTCGTAAGTTATGGATCTATCTTGTTTACCACTTGCGTTCTTATATTAACGATTCCCGTAGCTATAAACTGATAAAAGCTGTTTACCGGTAACAGTTCACCGGTAAAATTTTTGTAAATGCCTCATATAACTGACGGAAGGTAATGTGCTGGCCACATCAGTTTTTTTAAATAGAAGCCATATTTGCCTATCTAGGACAAAAAAGTCACGTGACTGCTCGCGCTCTATTTGTGTAGATTTTATAATTAGTTGAAAATGTAAAACGGCCGAATGAGTTTGGGTTCGTACTTGCGGGTTAGTATGAATCTATAAACTATTTAAGTCGACGCATGACATGCAATATTTCTGCAGAATACCATCTGTGTGCGTAATTGAATTATCCAAGATACCAGCATACAAAATTATTTGCTATTACAATCATTTTATAATTTAAGTAGTAATTAAAAATTAATTTTCCAAGAAATTTATTCCACATCTGTAAAACTAAAGTTAATTTTTATGTTCATACAAAAATGCCATTCCATTGACCAACTGCGAATCATTTTTCAATCACAGCACATTTACAAATGATAATCCAGACACCATCTGTTCCCTAGCATGTCTAGGAATCGAACATCGGTGAATTTTACTCGTGATTTGGATTTCATGACGAGCGGTGAACTGCGAACAGTGATCAGTGAGTGACCAGCTGTTTCAGACACTCTTTTAATTCCACAGGCCACAAAGGCTTTATTTATTTATCGGGCACGAGGAGGCACAGCTGTCAGCAGCAGGTGGAGACCAGCACGCGAGCCAGCAGATGCAGGAGTTGATCGCTGATTAAGGAATCTATGCAAGGTGCGAGTAAATCATCTGCAGGGAAGTGGAGATTTATTTTTGGTGATGAAATATCGCGTACGCATACATAGAAGGCTAAGACAAACTGCTTATATTTGAAGGATTAAATTTAAGGTTAATTTTATGGAATTGTATTTCAAAATAACGATATCCGAAGAAAAAAGTTGTCAATATTGGTATAATGTTACTACAACCCGCATCAATAGTTACTTATAACGCAATTAAGTTCTTAGAGACATATTTTGTCAACAATACACCTACTTGTAAATTGAAACTTTATTCGTTGAAATTTCATTATTAACCCTATGCTTGCGGAAATAACTGCATAGGTTTGCCATTAGTTGGGCCTCTTTGGCACATGTAATGTTTTAAGGGTTATTTATTAAAAATGACTGTATTATTACATATTGTAAGGTTTTAAATGAAATAAAAAAATCTAATGTGGCCACATTACCTTCTGTCAGTTCTATGTATTTTGTATAAAGGTCATACAGTAAAATCCTTGTAAAAGAATTTATTCCTTGTACATTACCAGTTTTATATATTTTATACAAATTCCATACAGAAAATTTCTAACAAAAGATATTATATTTCCAGGAAAATAATAACACAAACATACTGTCAACTGCACTTGACACTGACACTTTTCAATCAGAATTTTCTTCATATAGCAGCTGTTTCCAGAATTACAGCATAGCTGGCTAATATATATATATGATATTTAATTTTTTTATAATTTTTACCTCCCGCTACCCTTGGTAAGGGAGGTATAGGGATCGCGATAAACATCGCATATCGAGATTTTGCTAAATGAGCACGGTTTAAGGTCCCTAGAATCAAATTTTAACATTTTCACGATGATGTCTGTGTGTATGTGTGTATGTGTGCATGTGTGTGTGAATCCTCCACTCTGACTCAAATACTATCATTCAGAAAAATTTAAAACCTTGTATTTCGAACTTTCTGTAATGGAAAGAGCCCATTAAATTTTAGTGAAAACCGGATAACCGGAAATGGCACTTTACTAGAAGCTCAAAATAGTTTTTCTTCGATAAATACCTTTAAATGTTATTTTTCCGAGATTAATGCTATTATAAAAATTAAAGATTATTAATTACCTTCCGTCACCTTTAGGTAAGGAAGGTATTGTCTTTGGTCAAAAAATTCGATGATGAGTTTTTAATCAATAAGCACGTTTTAGGGTCCCTAGAATACGAATTTACTATTTTTACGATGATGTCTGTATGTGTGTGTGTGTGTGTGTGTGTGGATGTGTGTGTGGATGTGTGTGTGTGTGTGTGTGTAACAAAATTTTCGTCTGCGATAACTCTAATACTACAGTTACAAAAATTATAATTTTTTCGTGTACTTCTTCGTTACATCCATATGAAGAGCTGATTAGATTTTGGTTACAATTGGTCAACCGGAAGTACCATCATTTGAAGATTTTAACAGTTTTTCTTGAAAAAACTATGTTAAATATCATTTTTTCACATTTAATGTTATTATAAATATTAAAGAATATTTTATTCTCTATACGATTTGACTGCATTTTATACTTAATATTAAATGGATGTAGAGTTAAAAAATTGTAAAGAAATTAAATTTCATAAAGTAGCTATAGCTATGAAAACAGCTACTATATTAAGAAAATTTTCATTGAAAGATGTCAGTGTCAAGTGAAATTGACATAGTGTGTTTGTTATAATTTTATTGGAAATATAGGATCTCTTGAAATTTGTATAAAATACATAGATACAACTGCTTTAAGGTAATGTACAAGAAATAATAATAATAAATCTTTTATTTCTGCAGATACATTACACTGTATATAGAAAACGTCACAAAATAATAATTTAAGACATACATTTTCTGTATGAAATTTGCATAAAATACATGCAGCTGCCGGAACGTAATGTACAAGAAATAGAATATTTAGCAAGGAACTTTCCGTATGAAATTTGTACAAAATACATAGAACTGACGGAAGGTAATGTGCTGGCCACATCAGATTTTTTTTTATAGATTTGCATTAATACTTTTTCTATATATTTTATGGATAAATTTATAAAATTATCTTTTAATCCTGTTGAGGGGTTTAAAAAAATGTAGTAAGTTGGATTAGATTAGACTATATTTTAAGATATAAACTGTCAATTAGAGTAAAATTCGCTAATATAAAAACAAGGATTGACTTAATCTTTTTGCGACTCTGGCTGTAATGGCGAGAGGCATTGTGATGGCCATACCAATTTTTTTTAACTCTATATCCATTTAATATGAAGTATAAAATACATTCAAATCGTATTGATATTCTTTAATATTTATAATAACATTAAATGTAAAACATGATATTTAACATAATAAATAATAAATCTGATGCAAAAGAAGCGTCTATAATATGTTCTTATATTCTCTGAGGACTCAACGTCATTACTTTGACTTAAGTCGCGTCGTCCTCTTCCACTACTTCAGAAGACTGAAATTATTTTTTTCATACATTCGAATAAGTGTAATTCTCAAGAAAGTATTTTGGACTGAAATGACTGAAGTCTGAGTAAAACAAACTACGATGTTACAGATACGATAGTACTATGGACACAGAAACAGGGTAGTGTTTGTATTCTGTGCTACGTAAAATACGTCATTCTCTACGCGTGGGCAAATTTGTTCACGTGATTAGAATTTGTTTATTGTCTACGCGCATGTAGACTATAGAATTATTGTCGTTTTCAGACGTTGTCTGGCTATCTGATCCATTATGAAGCGTAATATGTTTTTGGATATATATATATATATATATATATATATATATATATATATATATATATATATATATATATATTATTACCGATGAGAAATGTATTCACCACTTATATCAGAACAACAGTCGAAACAGTGGAAGCATAGGGGTCCACCAACTCCTAAAAAGATTAGATTCATTTACAATTAGATTTTGGTTGTTCTTGTACATAAATAAATAATCAGATTTTGTTCAAAACTAAGAAATTCCTGCATAAAGCCACAGATTTTAATGTCTGCGTAAATTAAATTTAAACATATTTTGATAATATTTATAGAAGTTAGTTCAAGTTAGAAAATCATAATTTGAAATAATGAATATTCATATTATAACTACGGAGCTGAGAGCTTATATGTGCGAGAAAATTAAAGCTAACCATAAGCAACAGTTGCCCGCATGTGGAATAAGTTTCAATTCGCTTGCTCCAAATATGGTACCACAAAGTACAAACAAACCGTGTAGAGAATATCTGCTGGTTTATAAAAGCGAGCAGGTGATGCAGCGTTTCATTACGGAATTCTAAACAAACATTATTGTAAAAAATTAATGTTATACGCGTTCAATACCAGATATTTTTTATAATGTATTCGAAAAAAACTAATTAGGTACCACGTTCACAGAAGATTTTTTTTCAAGTTTCCCTATACTGGAATTAGATACGATTGAACCCTAATTTACCAATTTCAATGCATTCGGTTTGAGTTATTTTGTTACTAAATTATTATTTTAACGGTATGAATATTGACTGAAGGAATGGTTTGAAGGTTATGATCTATTATACATATGTGTGTGTGTGTGTGTGTGTGTGTGTGTGTGTGTGTGTGTGTGTGAGTGTGTGTGTGTCTGTGTGTGTGTGTGTGTGTGTGTGTGTGTGCGAGCATGTGTGTGTGTATTTATTAGTGTGTGTACATGTGTGCGTGGATCCTCTACTATAACTCAAATACTATCATTCAGAAAATCTTTAATCATTGTATTTCTATCTTATTCTAATATGGGAAGAAGCCATTAGATTTTGGTGTAAATCAGATAACCGGAAATAGTACTTTACTTGAGGCTCAACACTGTTTTTCTTCGAAAAATACCTTCAAATGTTATTTTTTCGATATTGTGGTTTTACGTATATGAATTAAAGATTATTAAATTTTCTACAGATTTCTATAAATACTTTTTCTATATATTTTATGGATAAATTGTCTACAATTTAAACAAGCATACATATCTCAAATTTATATAACTGACAGGAACTAAAAGGGAAATATCACAGTCAAAAAACTAATCATTTCAAATTAATAATAAAAACATTTTAAAAGAAAATAGTAAACAAAACCATATTTATATAGAATGAATCTTGATAGAGTTTCCATTATAACTAAATATGTAAGTATGTATATTTAAATTAATAAAAATTAAATAGCGGGAGGTATTGTGTTGGCCATATCAGATTTTTACATCCCGCTACCCTTGGTAAGGGAGGTATAGGCATCGTGCTAAAAATCGCATATCGAGATTTTGGCAAATGACCACGTTTTAAGGTCCCTAGAATCCAATTTTAACATTTTCACGATGTCTGTGTGTATGTGTGTATGTGTGTATGTGTGTATGTGTGTATGTGTGTATGTGTGTATGTGTGTATGTGTGTATGTGTGTATGTGTGTATGTGTGTATGTGTGTATGTGTGTATGTGTGTATGTGTGTATGTGTGTATGTGTGTATGTGTGTATGTGTGTATGTGTGTATGTGTGTATGTGTGTATGTGTGTATGTGTGTATGTGTGTATGTGTGTATGTGTGTATGTGTGTATGTGTGTATGTGTGTATGTGTGTATGTGTGTATGTGTGTATGTGTGTATGTATGTGTGTATGTGTGTATGTGTGTATGTGTGTACGTGTGTATGTGTGTATATCTGTATGTGTATATGTGTATGGATCCTCCACTCTAACTCAAATATTATCATTCAGAAAATTTTGAAACCTTGTATTTCGAACTTTTTCTATAATGGAAAGAGCCCATTAGATTTTGGTAAAAATCGAATAACCGGAAATGGCACTTTACTAGAAGCTCAAAATTGTTTTTCTTCGAAAAATACCTTTGAATGTTATTTTTTCGAGATTAATGTTATTATAAAAATTAAAGATTATTAAATGTCCTATATATTTGCATTAATACTTTTTCTATATATTTTATGGATAAATTTATAAAATTATCTATAATTTAAATCCCAGAGCCTTCGCTTTAAACAAACAAAACGCAGTTATTCAAATGTATGTAACTGACAGATAAATGTCATTATCAAAGAATCAAAGAACTAATCATTTCAAAATAATATTAGTAACGTTTTAAAAAGGAAAAAGTAAATAGAACAATAGAAAAGGATTTCAATACATTTTCCAGCATAAGTAAATATGTAGGTATGTATTTAGATTAATAAAAATTAACGATTCACAAAAATGTTTAAGCTATTCTTCATTTTTGGATTAGTGAATTCTATTCTATCCCGGTATTTAAAATTTAAACTATATTTTATTATAGCTCCGGTGGCTCAATGGTTAGAGCAATGCCTCATGTCAAGAGAAGTAGTTACTTGGATTAGATTAGACTATATTTTAAGAAATAAACTGCCAGGTAATGGCGGGAGGTATTGTGTTGGCCACACCAGATTTTTTTACTCTAGTAATCGTATCTAGTGAGTAAATATAGAAAGAGCTTGCATATTTTTCTTATCATTGTATATATATATTTTGTTATTTTTAGATAAGCTTTATTAGTTAAAGAAAATTACTGAACTTGGTCCCTTGTTTTAATACCAGTTTTTATTGTTAAAAGCAGAATCTTCTTCATAAGTTTACAAAACAAACGTTTATTGAAAATAAGAGTATAATAGGACTAGAAACGGTTTTAAGGACTAATAATTTTTAATTGCATAAGTGAACTTTAAAAACGTAAAATAGTAAAAAATAAGGAAAGTTAGTAACAATAAAATAAAACATTGTTAGACATTTTGTATTCCTCCATATGTATCTCCGTCATCGTATTCTTGGAATGAATTTAGGTTGGAATTTTGGGCAAGCGTGTGCTGCATTCATTTTGATTGAAATTGTTGTAAAACTTTGTAGCGCGTAACTCGAGCTAAGAGTAGTCATTTGTTAAATGTGCCGCCTTGTCGTCTCGCGAGACCGATCCAGGGCAGAAGCTGGGCCCGTCCGTTCCGCTCCGTACGCACCGTGAAGAGAACAGATCCAGAGTGCATTGAGCAATAGTGAGCACTGTGAGCAGAGTGAGCAGCGACCGGATCTAGCAGTCTGCGACTAATTTCAAACTTGAAGAGAGCGGAGGCGCTCCTAGCGTTATTTCTGTCTCACTAACGCGGGGTATGTTACTATTATAATGAACTCGCCTCATCTACCTACTACTTGAATCATGATTATTGTCTGCTTTTCCATTATACTGTATTAATATATTTAACTCTATGAACTACTAAGAACTAACACTCTTTGCTGTTCCTGAGTTTAATTTAACGACAGTGCCTTAGCTACCATTGCCGGTTTTCATATTTGCAGCCGGCTCCAGATAAATAAAAATGTATTTTTTTTAAATTTGTTATATGTTGTTAAGAAGGGGATTCCACCATTTTTTTTATAATTTCATCTGAACGTATAAATATAACTAAGACTGTAGGTGAAAATCCGGTGAAAAAATTCTTCTTAACAAGCAAGTTATAGTCCTCCGAAATTTGAAAATATATACGTGACGTGACATATATAAGTTTTTATATGAAACTATTTTCTTCGTGGACCGAAATGTTCTTGAAATATATGCTATTTCTAAATTATATTTATAAAAAATAAATGAATATTATTATACTGTACAAGTCGACATGATTTATAATTGGAAATGTATGTAAATTATTAAGTTAAATGCAAAATATTTGTATTCAGATAAAACTGTTTGAGAATTGCACTACTGGACTGATAGCCACGCCTCCGCTATTTGAATTTCTCTACTTCCATTGGTAGTAGGCTTCGCATCTAACTCGGTATTCGTTATATATTTATAGGTGGTCTTTGAGTCGCCAATCAAAATAATATATATGGATTTCATATGAGTGACGAGCTGCTAAAACAAAAACCCCCGTATTTCCGAAGTATTTCAATTGTATCATTTTATTTCTTTATTAATATTCATTATTAAGCATATACTTTCACTATTTTTTACTAATTTCTCTTAATTCGATTGAGCTGTAATCCCCTATTGAAAAATAGAAATTCGCTATTTACTGTTTTCTTGAAATTTTGCTTAATAACGCTTAAATGGTTATTAAAGTTTTGGCGGGAAAGTTTTGACGTCAACCTCACTCCGCCATGCGTAGAGAAAACCGACATAAGTTACCATTAATATGGTAATATACGATAATTGTTAAAACAATGAAAATACGCTTCCCTTACAAATTGTTATAAAAAATGTTTAATCTGTCTTTTTGAAATATATATACATACATACATACATACAGGGTGTTAATTAAAAAGCGGGCCATAGGCGTTTAACATGGAAAATCAGTTTTTCCTTGCGCAAAACTTCCCATTTAATTTTAAACAAAAATGTTTCAAATAAATGTTATAGAGAATTAAATTCTACACCAGCCTCACTAAAACTGATTTTATTTGCATGTTTAGTAACCTGTAAATCCAATTTGAAATTTTATAAATATTGCTCATTTGTAGTGATAGCCATGAAATTTAAATAAAATTACAAAGAAATGTATATTGTTTGAATTGCCAGAATTTCGATTTTGTAGGTTACAAAATAAAAATAAATAAAATCTGAGCAATAATTTAGATGTAGATTATAAAAACAAAATATTTTTAAGGACTTGGATAGAATATAATTATCAGCAATTTTTATTTGAAAATCGAATTTCTGACAGTGCAAACGATATACATTTCTTTGTAATTTTGTGTAAATTCCATGGCCATCCCTACAAATGAGCAATATTTATATAATTTCAATTCGGATTTTACAGGTTACTAAACATGCAAAATAAAATCTGTTTAGTGATGCTGGTGTATAATTTAATTATCTACAACTTTTATTTGAAACAATTTTGTCTAAAATTGTATGGGAACTTTTGCGCAAGGAAAAACTGATTTCCCATGTTAAACGCCTATGGCCCGCTTTTTAATTAACACCCATATATATATATATATGTTGATTTATTTAAACATTCAATAATATTTACATAAATAAAAATCAGGTGTGTAAAATTAATAATTTTTACTCGTTTTCACATTTAATTTATTATTGGCTTTAATTAATGTGCCTTTACGACTTCCTTTAATATAATATCATATTCATAACTTATAGCTAAAAACTTAAGTATCACTCAAATTTGTATTCTGGAAATAAAAGTATATGGTTTCGTAAATATTCAATTCACTAAGAGACAGAAAGTATTTAACTGACTGTTCATAATGATGAAAAATAATGTATTACTCTTCCCCTACTGCTTGTCACTCAAATTTGTATTCTGGAAATAAAAGTATATGGTCTCCTAAATATTCAGTTTACATAAGAATCAGAAAGTATTTAACCGAGTGTACATAAATATGAAGAATAATGTATAACTCTTCCCCTACTGCTTGTCACTCAAAATTGTATTCTGGAAATAAAAGTATATGGTGTGCTAAATATTCAGTTGCAATAATAAACACAAAAGTATTTAACTGAGTATACATAAATATAAAAAATAATGTATTACTCGTCCCCTACTGCTTGTCACTCAAATTTGTATTCATTTTCGGTAAACAAAATGACATTTGAAATGCCTATTTTATTTTTTATTTTTGATTTTTAAAAGAGCTCAGTCTTGGAAATCTCCATTTATGGGTGAAAGTAAAAAGTAAATTTTTTGTACGAGTTAAAAATTATTTCATCCATTTAGGTGCACAAAAGTAGCAAAACTTTTATATGACACAGTATTTGATCATTCATGCTAAACTACCGTAGTTAATTAAAATAATTTCAGAGAAAACTCCTGCATGAAAGTTTCTTTCCCCTGAAGTTTGACATGCAATGTATTTTTGAAAGAGTATAGTTTTACTCCCTGCGGTGAACATCCCGCAAATTTACGTGAGAGAAAGTTTAGGTGAGTAAATCCAGGTTGACATGGGAGCCACCACACAGTCTCGGCTGCTGGAGCTGCCACCGCGAGCGCCCCAGTGGACTCACGGAAATTACTTCAGCCCCAAGCCGGCGTGATAGTGCGGGGGCGGCGACGCGTCGCGTGAGAAGAGACCGTTTTTCTCCAGCGATAATTATAATTGTGGCCAAGCGGACTCCTATCCAAACATACATAACCTAACTTACTTAATTGGTTGTGTTGTTAAGATGACTATGAGCTTTCATTGTTTTATTTTTTAATAAAACAATATTCAGTTGTCTCCGAAAGTCCATTTATTAAAGGTATTGAATTATGCGAACATTCAGAAATTGTCTCGAAGAATGTATCACTAATGAAGCTCACCAAATTTATTTTTAATTCAATGGAAGAGGCTGTTGGTACTCGGTGAAACATATTACATATTATTAAGTATCACAAGAAAAAGTATATTTACTTTATTGTAGAAATTCGCCAGTTATTGTATCATCAGAAGTACTGAAGAAAAACTTATTTATATTATACGGACCATTAGGTTTATGGTTTTTGTTTAGGTTTAAGTAAGTCATTCATAAATGTAAATTTAAATTACCTGAAAATTAGTTTTGATATGTACAGATATCTGTGTAAAGGCTTTAAAAACAAGATTAAAATATTGGTAGAGCAATACTCAATAAGACACCTGTGCGCCGTGAGACTGTCTTTCGTTTGCCATTATTGGTTATATAATAATAATAATAATAATAATAATAATAATAATAATAATAATAATAATAATAATAATAATAATAATAATCTCTTTATTTCTTAAGACATGTGTAAACATACATAGAAAGCGTCCGAGTACTGTATAAGATAAAATATATAAATATGTAGCAACAACATGTACTTCAATAAATCCGTAAAAGTGACTTCAAACTTGAATTTTCAGAGAGTTAGACTACAATAGTTTCAAAATACTCCTGTAAGGAATAAAAGCTTTTGTCTAGTAAATATATATTGCTGAATTTTGGATATATTTATCGGTAGGGAGTTGTATATTCTTAGCCCAATAATATTAGGACTGTTGTTTGTTAAATTTATTCTGGAATATGGGGTTTTAAATTTACCTTTATTACGGGTATCGTGACCGTGCATATTTTGGTTGAGGACATAGTTGCTTTTGTTTCTATATATAAAAAGACAGATTTCAAGTATGTATATACTCGGCAGTGTCAGGATATTTTATGAAGAAAAAATTTGTCTACAGGCGGATGATCTACTGATTCCTGCCATACAACGAAGAGCCTGTTTCTGAGCAATAAAAACATGAGATGCCCAAGAGGAAGCACCCCATAATATAACAGCGTATCTTAACCGAGATTCAATTAAAGCAATTTCAGCAATTAAGTTATGACAGTCCCCTTGTTCTTCCCGCATTTGTTTAAAAAGCCGAATCCACCAAGTGGATACTAAATAAAGGTGAGTGTATATAAACTATTATTCACAAAAGATGACTATTCAAGGTCATTTGTGAACCGTCTGATATAATATTACTTGCAGATAACTTCATTGCATTTTGTATGCATAGGCGTGCATGAAATATTTAGACTCATTTAACTGAAAAAAAGAGTAATTCATTTGAAAATTATGTTTCTTTCTAAATAATGCCTTTCTGAAAGATTTATGTTCTTCACTTATGTTTTTGCAAAATACAAAAACATAGACTTAACTTATAAACAAAGGAATAATAATTTGACTTAAACGTCACTGGGTAAATATTAACACAAAGGGCAGTGTAGTAGATAATTAGGTATCTGTAATTCTACGACATATGTCATTAGAATTTATAGTGTGTTAGATAGTAATGCCACTATTTACGTATATCTGTCACACCACATAAATTTAATAGACATAGATCAAATAATCTTTCTCTTTCTAATACAAAATATTGCTAAGCTACTGCTATAAAGTGATGTGTATTCTTTATTCGAACAAATGGCCTTGAATAGTCATCTTTCGTGAATAATAGTATATCTATATCATTTCAGACTCGGTCTCATTGGTGTAGTTTGTGACGTCAAACTAAATCATAAACATAAAGTTTGGACCTTGCAATGTTTAGCTTTATGATTTGGATTGAGAGACCCGAAATTTTGAAGTGTGAATGGAGTCATTACATAATGTGCGGCCAAAGTCTTTAGATCTGAAGTATAAACCATAAATCTAAACCTAATTTTCATTTGTGAATACACCTTAACTCTCATATAATTATTTGAAATAAAGAAACATCTGCATAAGGGAATTTCCCTTATGAACGAGCAATTGGACTTAATCGACCATCCATTCTTGGATTGCGTGATAACGTTACCCTATCGTTCTAAATACGGTCTACTTTATTCTAAAGTAATAAACATGTGGAACAAAGCATATAATTTGAGTATTTGTCATATTGACATATGTCAAAAAAATTGTTCTGCTAACCATAGCAATCTGAAAGTAGCATTAATGACAGAATTTCAAAAAATGGTATTTAACAATGATGTCTTAATTTTCTGAAACCGATAAACTATTGAACAAACCACGGATGTTATTAATCATAACAAGTCTTAGATCTCTTAAAATCCGAGCTCGTAGATGTCATACCGACATCTTCGGCAGTTATGATATGCATAACATTCCTAGGTATGTTAATAGCTATTAAATTGCGATATGGCAATTGATTTAATTTCATCTATGGACGATAATAGAATCAACGATATTACACTACGGCACGGGTGCAAGACAAGTACGAATAGTAGGTACCGTACCTACTATTCGTACTTGTCTTGCCATTTACCATTTTACATACGTACCTAAGGTACGATCCATTGACAAGTCATGTCGAGGTTTTATTCGTGTATGTGTGGGTATAATACAATCTCTTTTCTTGCTATGGCTTTGGCCTTGGTCCTGTTTTATACAAATTTATCCGTCCGGCTGGTGAGAACGAGTCCTTTGCAGTCCCACCGAATACATTTAAGTTAGCTCGAACACGGAAATTACTATTTCCGGGAAGTTAATTGGAATTTCGTAAACAATTAGAGTCTTATTGATTTCTTTGTTCTAATTACTCGGGTAGGAACTAGACGCGTGACCCGGGTAAATAGGCACTTTCAACTCACGTCCGTCGTCTGTTTCTGCTTCTTCACTGTGCATGGCCGATGCGATTACGATTGCTATTGCGATTGCGTCGCGTTCCCCTCGGCGAAAACAAATGCTGTAATCTTGATGTGAAAGCAGCACGTTTAATTATAAATACCCACTTGTTCTTCTCTCCACCGCTTGTTCACAGACGCACAGCATAGATACCATTTGTACATTTAATCCTTTGTGATCAACAATCTTTTCATTCTGCATAATCGAGTTGCATTGCACTTTAATCTAAACTACATAAAGAGTACACTACACAAAACACTTGTTTTATTACATGTTTATTTCATTTAAAACTGAATTCTAGATGGTACTTGAAATTACAATTAAAATAGAAAGCGCAGTCCAGCGGGAACATTGCTTAATTTTCATTAGCGCATTGCATTTATCTACACGTATTATTCAATTTAATTATATGTTGTCAGAATGTGATAAAGATTTGTAACTGATTTTCTGTATAACCAAATAACTGTGCCATCTATAAACTGGCACCCAAACTATATTTGACTAACCTTCATCAACTTCCTCCTTCAATGAGGGGTCCAAAAGGAAAAACAATAGGACTAGCAGTCTACTGATGAAATTAAATAATTGCGTAGGCTTCCACAGTCTGAGTCATGAGAAATATTCGTTTTCAGCGAATGGACTGTATCATATTTTGAGTCAAAGCTCAACGTTTCGCCCGCAGTCGTATGTGGCATCTTCAGGAGCAAGGGGGATAGTACTGTCTTAAACAAGGTTACCCGACGTGTCAACCACGCTAGAAGCCAAATAAACCAAGATGGTTTATTGGTTTATTTGGCCTCTAGCGTGGTTGACACGTCGGGTAACCTTGTTTAAGACAGTACTATCCCCCTTGCTCCTGAAGATTCCCCATACGACTGCGGGCGAGACGTTGAGCTCTGACTCAAAATATGACACAGTCCATTCCCGGAAAACGAATATTTCTACTGATAAAATTATTTATTTCATGCCAATGTTTCGGCTAAAACATTAGCCTTCATCAGGGTAAGAAATTGTCTAATGATTATTGGTTTGTAGCAGCCATCCATAAGGACCAATAATAATTGTGAATAAAATTATCAGAGTCGTACAGAATTAAATTATAAATAAACATAGGTATGTAAAACAGTTTGAACAGTCAAATGATAAAAAAAATGTAGTCGAATATAAAATAAATGTTATACACGAATAAATTATGAATTTGCTGATATAATGGCTTTTTTCTTATTTATAAAAGAAGTCCTAAAACTGTATAGATGAACTGTCTCTTATACAACTAATTGGAGCTATCGTGGCAGGGTGCCTGAGTGTCAGGTCGCGAATTTGGAGAACCGGGTTCGATCCCGACTGACGCCAAATATTTCCAATTTTAAAAATGGCTCAAAATTGACCCCTGGGTGCACGGTGCAAATATTTCATCATTACAGATATCTGTGTACAAAGCAGATTGGCACACCGAGCAATGGGTAATAAGCCGTGATGATATATTTATTTATTTATATTTAAGAATTAAAACTCATTATTTATATTTTTACCTCCAGCTACCCTTGGTAAGGGAGGTATAGGGATCGTGTTAAAAATCGCATATTGAGATTTTGGTAAAAGTCCACGTTTTAACTAAAATAATTATCGTATCAATCGGTCCGTTTTTTTTTCTAGCATTGCTATATTGAAATAATAACTGTCAAAATGTTGATTACAACAAAGAATATATTGATTATCACTCAAGAATATTGATTACAAGAATGAATCTTACAATGAATCCATTATTTAAATACCTATTAGCATTTTGCGCAGAATCAAATGCTTTATGAATTACATCCAATTCTGAAATCTGTTGTATAATTGTTGATTACAACAAACGATTTTGATTTTAACTTATTGATTACAAGAATAAATCTAAAAAAATTTCATCAACATATTACGTCTATAGCATTTTTGAAGAATAATAAGTATAGACCTTGCACAAAGGCGCCTTATTTCCATAGAGCGGCCCTGTTTGAATAGGCCCCCTTGTTTGATACTACACTACAATAATTTTTAGTTTCTCTCGAGTAGGAGAAAATATTCTAAAGTTTTAGCATTTCTTTTGAGGACAAATATAAATAATTTAAGACAACGTAAACGGAAGAAATTAAAGTTTGAGTGAGCCAAGGGATGGAAATATTTAATAATTAAGTAGTGACGTCAAATAGAAAGTTTTTAAAAACGTATTAGGCGGTGTAAACGATGGCAGAAGAAGTTTAAATTTAGTACCGTGCGTGGTTGGAATGAGCACAAGATTGGCATCGTGATGAACCTCCTGCTGTATCTCTAGAAGTTTTCGGCGAGCACGGGTAATTGATCAGGGAATTGCGACTTGCTGTGCAAATGGAAAACAACTAATGGTTGCGAATAAATCATGGGAGAATATAACACTAACCTTGAGCAGACGTAATCAATGCCCTGAGTCGAAGTTCCCGGCTTCTACTCCTGTTTCAACAGGCACAGAGCTTGTTACTCACTCACCCACCCCCACAAATAGGGGAATATAATAAATGTCTCCTATACTTTCTTGACCATGGCCTAATGCTATTTTGTTGCCCCGACATGAATCTACTGTCAGAGTTGTATCGCGCGAAGGAAATACAACGGAATTACGTAAACTCGCTGTTGCTGTTGGATCAAAGTTTACTCCAACTTTTTACTTTAACCAAATTAAGGTTTAGTGGCGGGGCAAGCAAAAATATTTTATATGGATAGAAATTGTAGCTGTGTCGACCAAAGCATCGGCGTTTCTGGCAGCTTAATTAAATTTATATACTCGTAAAGTAAAATATACCGTGTGGCTTTTGAAAACCAAATCTTTTTTGAAACTCCATATCTCAGGAGTACATTAAGATATCTATTTCAAAATTTTATCTCTTGTAGACAAAGAGTTGAGAAGTATTCCTACCAAATTTCAAACTAGTGAATAGCGATTTTCTAAATTTACCATTCAAAATTACAATGGGCTACTTGCGTGCTAAATTACCGCCATGTATGACGTAGAATTACGCCAAACCAATGAATAGCCGTAAAACAATTACATCGGTACGTCCAATAGCAACGGCATGTGTGGGTAATTTAAACATGATAGATCATCTGTTTGACGTCTGAATAATAGTTTAGAGGTTATTATTTGTGTTTGTTATTTTAATATTGTACGAGTATAAGCTAAGTTAAAATCATTCAAAATCCTGCTTAACAAATCAAAATACGTAATAAAATTAACAAAAACCACGCAAATTGTAAATAATAAAGAAGAGAGACATTGACAGAAAAATTAACTAATATCAAAATCAAATTAAAACTCGCACTCGCTCGCCATCTACAGGTTACATTCTTAAATATGCATCCCTTTCCCCAGCTCAAAATAATGACGTCAAAGAAAATCATCTTTCTTAACTTAATTTTAAAACGAAGTGGGTTATTTTTGAAACAAATGAAACTGTCAGTGATTTCTTCTAATAAAGACAACACACGTAAATATATCTGACAAAGGACCGGTATTTCCATCTCCGGATAAAGTTCAGGATAACTATCCGTCAGATAAATGATCAAATATCGCATCGAAATAAAAGCATAAATGAAGTAAATTATATTGAATGTCATTTTTTGACGCGATATTGTTCATTTATCCGAGAGATAAGTTATCCAGCACTTTATTCGGAGATGGAAATACTGGCCCTAAGGGTGTAATAAGGAAATATTTCAGGAATAATATTTCATCTTGTTACCTTTGTTGGTCAAAATTCTGTTTAGAAATAATCATAATTTTCACTACAGCGGTTTGTTGAGGCTAGCTGTCAGAAGTCTGACAGTTATGTGTTGACAATTAAGTATATAAGTTATTACAATCTTACAACAGGGTTGATAATTGTTTGTGGCTGCCTTACCCTCTACTTTGCACCCCCTTGAGATATCTGCTCATGAAAGATAACGCTTTGTTTTTGATATGCGTTAGTTTATCACGTCGTGAAGACGTTTGTTGTCGGAATATGTAGTGTTTTGGTTTTGAGCTTTGGCTCATTACCAGTCTACTGTGTAATAATGTAATTTGTTTAATCTTTAGTTTAATTGTTGAGTAATGTTTAGTTTAAGCAATAGTTAATAAGTATAATCATGTAAATAAAACAATAGTTATAAATCAATGAAATCCGAGTCCATAAATCTAATTGTTCATCAGCATCCCTCATCTGTCTTCAAGTGTGAAATAAAATTGTAAGTGTTTGTGTGGTTCTTTCTTTTCACCAAGTCGTGCACGCCAATCATTCAAGCGTCCACCAATTAGTTAAAGCAGGGGTCGCAAACTCAAATGTAGCAAAGGGCCAGTTGGTTAGATAGATAAGTAATGCGGGCCATATTCAAGTTTACTAAATATCTAGAAACAAAAATAACAAGTACAAAAATAACTATAAATAAAAATAACGTTACACCATTAAACAATTAAAAATATAAATTTTTTTATTTTAATTTTGCACTAACATATCAAAACTTGCTTCAGTACTCCGTGCACGAATGTGTAGTACTGCAGTTAATCTGGAATCCTTTATTCGAGAGCAGTATTTTAATTTATTCAGTTTCATAATCATAATAGAAAATAGCAGCTCATAAACGTAAGTACTTCCAAATATTGATAGCATGTTGGCACAAAGCTACAAGCTCAGCAAACGATACGTGGCATTTGAGTCAAGGTTTGTAATGGTAAGATTGGTAAGGGACGTTGAGTTACCTGAGCATTAAATGTGACCATCTTATTACTAGCAGAACTGACTATTTTTTCCTTTTTTACCTAGCCGATCATACGTATTTATAAAATTATATTAAATTAAATCGTCTAGTCTAGTCTCTAGTATCTAGTCATAAGTCGATTTCTTCTTCTTCTGATTGTGACATTCTTCAACGTGACGTAATTCATATTTCCAACTGGTGCTTGTCCAATAATTTGTTTTTAAACCTTGATAAATGCCAAATAGTTTCTTACTACAAGTAATTCTCTCCAATTTTGTTAAACTACTCCTTAGATAATAAAATTCTAACCCGTAATGATCTTGTTACTGACCTTGGAGTAAAATTCGACTAGGAATTAACATTTGTGCCACACATAAACTTTATCTGTAATGCAGCCTTACGCTTACTAGGTTTCATCATTTGCAATACACGTTCTTTTGCTAATGTAAATGCAATCGTTTGTTTATTTTATTCCTTGGTACGATCAAAATTGGAATACTGTTCTCTTATTTGGAGTCCTTCTGCTGAAGTTTATCAGGATCGCATAGATACTATTCAAAAAAAGTTCCTTAAGTTTTTATTCCTTAAAACATATGGTACATATCCTGATCGTTTCATGTCTTATCACCAGTTGCTACTTACATTTAACTCTTTGCGGGCGAAGTAATAATTATTCTATTTATCATCTTTCTAAGATAATCCGCAACAATGTTGATGATCCACAGTCATTAAATCTTATTAACTTCCACGTACCTATGTACCTCCTTAGATACTCATTTACTTTTTATTTACCAGCAGCACGTACCAATATTTTCTTCTCTTCTCCTATTAACAAAATGTGTCTTTTATACAATTCTAAGCAATTTTACCACTGTCTTCTGAAGTTTTCCGTTTGTCAAAACCACAACCCCTCGTTATTACCTCGTTAAGTTATTTCTTTACCCACCTACTTTGTTCCTCAACCTAGTTTTCCTCTGTACTGTAATTGGGCTCTGCCTGTTGTATGGAGAATTTAATAATAATAATAATAATAATAATAATAAGTGAAATTTTTGAAAAAATATATCGTTAAAGCTGCGGGCCGTTTGTAGATCTTTGGCGGGCTGCCAGTTTGCGATCCCCGAGTTAAAGCATCATCGTTGGGCAAACCAGTAAATCCATCAGCAGTATCAACTTTTTAGACCTCCTTTTGTTACAAAAGACAGTTTTACAATCTCTGGCCCTTAGAGATCATTGCAACTTGTTGTCAACAGAAAAATTAGAATGGCAAAAAATTGCGGAAGAATTTCTAGGGAATTTTTTGAATTCCTCTCATAATATTTTAATGCAACAAAATGTCAACTTGTAACGTTTGTTTATGGTAAATTTTATGCTATGAAAATAAAGTAATTACTACGAGGTTATACTTATTGCATGAAGGATAACTCTTTTGTTTTGCTAAACAAACGAGCCACCATTCCTAATTAAAATATCCGTAGGGTAAATATTTAGTTGTTAAATATTTCATGTTTATAAATATTTTTCATTAAAGTTCAAAGTTTCAATAAAATACTTATTGTTGAGAAAACAAACTATCCAAATTCAATTTAAGTTTGAAAGTAAATTTTCTAAACTTAAAAAGTAATTAATACATGGTTTGAATATAAATTTAAATGAATGATTGGGTAAGAATAATATTTTGCTTGGTTGCTGATATAATGAAAAGCTAAGCTATCCGACAGCGGCAGGTACGCTGTTCACGGCATGAGATTTAAATTAAGGTAAGTTTTGTTTATCTTTATGAATATGCATGTAGTGAAGAGAATTCGCATTAAAACAGCGAGGTGGTGTTGCTTTGAAATATCAACAAGGCAGAGGCGGACATGCAATGCATCGCGACAGCCTTTTCGAGCAAGAAGGATAAGGTACGGATGCAAAGTTTGTTCGCCTCGACACCTATCAGGCTTCCTTTAACCGTATGTTTCTAGTAATGCAAGCTGTGTTCAAATGAATATAAAGCACATGCTTCATTTATTATTCAATACTTTTTACATTTATGAGTACTCATAAGGAACAACTTTCCTAGTAATATAAATAAAGTTATTACAGTACCGTCCAAAATTATTAGTGTTAGCTTTGGTCTACTAGGAGCTACGAGGACCGTCCAAAAATTAAAAATACATACGGTGTGTGTAAATAAAGTGATGAGACTGATTCTTTATAATTTTTTTTATTCAATTAAAATTACATTCCATATTCCTTCAAACTAATTGCCTTGGGAAGCCACACATCGCTGGAGACACTCATCATAGCAGTTATTATTATTTTATTATATTACAAGAGGTGCGGTCTCTTGTGAATCCCTATACTGCTACCTGTAGATCTATTGTACCCTCCCGATTTACTCCTATTCTAGGAGTCCTGTTTGTTCAATAAACTCCAGGGTTTTCTTCAGATCTAAATCTTTTAGCATATCCTGCTAGATTTTTCGGCCCCCAGGATATTATATCTGCTGCTTGTAAAGGCTTCAGTGACAAATAAGATGGTGAGTGGTTTCTTCCTCTTCACAACACCCCCTGCATGTTGATTCTTGTGTTAGTCCCATCGTATGTAGGTGTTTGTTTAGTAGACAGTGTCCTGTTAGGAGTTCTGTTATTAATCTAACGTCTTGTATGCTCATTAGGAGTAAACGTTCCGTTCTTTTCTTGGTTGGTTTGTGACGTAACTTTTCCCTAAAGTGTTAATTGAATCACGGATACTCCACAGGGATGTCCTATTGGGAGGCCGCCAGCTTTTAAATAGTGGAGACGGGCAGGGTTGAAAACCATATGAATGGTTATAAAAAAAGGAATAAGGGCGCCACGTAATTTTTAACCTCAAAATTACGAAAAGGACGGTACTAAACAAAATACTAAAAGAGATCTTACCTACCGTAACGTTGTTGCCTGTAAACGACTGAGGTTTGCGAAATAAAAGAAATAATTTAATAAAATACAATTAAATGAAAGCAAGTTCCTGCGTGCTTAAGGCACGGTGAAAAAAATTTAAAAACTTGTAAATGTATTCAACAATATAAAGAAAAATGAATATAAGTGGTAAAAAAAGTAAAGAGATCATAAATACACAAATTGTTGAACCCTAAACCCATAACCCAGTTTCGGGTGCTGCTTAGTTACATATACAACAATCGAAGTGATATCAGTTCAAAAGTGGGCAAATCATGCCAGTTGATACGTGCATTCTTGCTGAATTATAAGTTGTAATAATTGGGCAACAATTCAAACATATAAAAATAATCAAAAATGCTACTATACAAAATAAATCTCAACGATAATTAAATATACTGATATTTATTGGATAGAACACTAACTAAAGAAGTTATAACAATTGTAAACAAAACAAATATTACCCAGCTCTTCAATATCTTTGTATCTTAAATTTTTGGACGGCTTTCGTACTTTCTACCTTTGATATTATTTCCAATTCCTGCTTTTATAGGTTGCCATTTAGTCTTGAATAATGTACAGTATTATGATAATTCAAATAGCTTCTATGTTCCTGTATTATTCATTTCCATGTAAATGAGTTTAATAAATAAAGCATAATCTGATAATTGATATTTTAATCCGTACATATATGTAAATCCATTTTCAAATAATATAATATGTTACCTTTTTATTAATCCTTTGTTTACAAAATTAATATGAATAAATCAGATAATGAATTAATCATAGCAAAAGGCTTTTATTGATCCAATCTGTATTGACAATTTTATCTATCTCGCGCTTTCTTTGTATAACAATATTCCTGAATCCCTGAAGTCTCTATCGTTAACCGCTTTGAAACTCAGAGTGAAAAATTTATATTAACTAATGTAATGTAGTAATATTTTTTAATATTTTTTTGTCAAATTGTCTCGCGTTTGATGATTCTTATATATATATATATATATATATATATATATATATATATATATATATATATATATATATATATATATATATATATATATATATATATATATATATATATATATATATTATTGTCATATATTTTTGTACTGTACCGGGTTAGGTGGAAGAACAGCCTTGGGCTGAACCTCGCCTTTTACTTACATGGTAATAAAGATATTATTATTATTATTATTATTATTATTATTATTATTATTATTATTATTATTATTATTATTATTATTATTATTATTATTATTATTATTATTATTATTATTATTATTATTATTATTATTATTATTATTATTATTATTATTATTATTATTATTATTATTATTATTATTATTATTATTATTATTATTATTATTATTATTATTATTATTATTATTATTATTATTATTATTATTATTATTATTATTATTATTATTATTATTATTATTATTATTATTATTATTATTATTATTATTATTATTATTATTATTATTATTATTATTATTATTATTATTATTATTATTATTATTATTATTATTATTATTATTATTATTATTATTATTATTATTATTATTATTATTATTATTATTATTATTATTATTATTATTATTATTATTATTATTATTATTATTATTATTATTATTATTATTATTATTATTATTATTATTATTATTATTATTATTATTATTATTATTATTATTATTATTATTATTATTATTATTATTATTATTATTATTATTATTATTATTATTATTATTATTATTATTATTATTATTATTATTATTATTATTATTATTATTATTATTATTATTATTATTATTATTATTATTATTATTATTATTATTATTATTATTATTATTATTATTATTATTATTATTATTATTATTATTATTATTATTATTATTATTATTATTATTATTATTATTATTATTATTATTATTATTATTATTATTATTATTATTATTATTATTATTATTATTATTATTATTATTATTATTATTATTATTATTATTATTATTATTATTATTATTATGAGTTCCGAAAATTTCTTTCAAATAATTAAAATTCCTTGTTAAATTTCTGTGTTAACCCTTAACTGTCACTAGCCGATATTTAGAAAGAAGTTAAAATACTCATTGAAATTATTATAATTTTGAAGATAAATATTCTTACCTTTTATTGTTGACTTGGTTGTTATTGGAACCTGCAAACAAAAAACAAATATTACTAAATTTTATTCAAAAAGCATACCATAAAATAAATAACAATAAGTTAGTAATTGCATTAACCCGGCAGCGGGCAGGTGAAAAAAATTACAAATTTGGGCAGCTGGGATTTACACCCTTCAAACCCCAAATGTAATTTTTATTTAATGAAACATCCGGCACATTTTTACCTTCCGTCACCTTTAGGTAAGGAAGGCATTGTCTTTGGTCAAAAAATTCGAAGATGAGTTTTTAATCAATAAGCACGTTTTAGGGTCCCTAGAATACGAATTTACTATTTTTACGATGATGATGATGTGTGTGTGTGTGTGTGTGTGTGTGTGTGTGTGTGTAATAAAAATTTCGTCTGCGATAACTCCAATACTACAATTTTAAAAATTATAATTTTTTCGTATTCTTCTTCGTTATATCTGATTAGATTTTGGTTACAATTGGGCAATCGGAAGTACCATCATTTGAAGATTTTAATAGTTTTCCTTGAAAAAAACTATGTTACATATCATTTTTCACATTTAATGTTATTATAAATATTAAAGAATATTTTATACTCTATACGATTTGACTGCATTTTATATTTAATATTAAATGGATATAGAGTTAAAAAAATATTTAAAAAAATAAATTTAACAGCAATAAACAGCTACTATATTAAGAAAATTATGATTGAAAGATGTCAGTGTTAAGTGAAATTGACATAGTGTTTGTCTTATAATTTTACTGGAAATATAGGATCTTTTGCTATAAATTTTCTGTATGGAATTTGCATAAAATACATGCAACTGCCGGAAGGTAAATTACAAGAAATGTAATCTTTAGCAAGGAACTTTCTGTATGAAATTTGTACAAAATACATAGAACTGACGGAAGGTAATGTGCTGGCCACATCAGATTTTTTTGAAATAATTTTAAATTCAATCTCTTCGCTTATCTCACACAATGGAGAGCTTGTGGATAAGTGTAATTAATAGTCATCATCTAAGTCAGTTGCTTTTTGCGCAAAAATAAAATGACAGCTATAACTGTCAACCTTGCACCCTAGTAATTTATAATAAAAAATTCCTAGAAACTTTAATTTCAATAATTTTTCATTGTGAACGGAAATAATTTTTACTCTAAATTTCTTACGCTACCGATGCCACTAATTCTTACACTACCGTTAATTATTTTCATTCAGAATGGGCCTTAAGTTAATCCTCATTTTTGGATTAGTGAATTCTATTCTATCCCGGTATTTAAAATTTAATCTTCATTTTATTATAGCTCCGGTGGCTCAATGGTTAGAGCAACGCCTCATGTCATGAGGGCCCTCAGGGCTCTGGGTTCAAATCCACTAAGGCACTAAGGCATGGATGTGTTTGAATGTGAACCCACTCTGATTTAATCCTGTTGAGGGGTTTAAAAAAAGGTAGCTACTTGGATTAGATTAGACTATATTTTAAGAAATAAACTGTCAAAATTAGAGTAATCCAAAAATAAGGATTAACTTAATCTTTTTTGTGACTCGGGCTGTAAATGGCGGGAGGTATTGTATTGGCCACACCAGATTTTTTACCACTTAAATATATGAATAATCCATTAGTGTTAACATTTTTCAACAAAAACACTTAAACACAAAATTAACGACGGCGAACTTGTGTAAACTGTAGCCAATTTCAATGGTTTGAATTTGAACTTGTAGCACATACTCGTACCGACTCTTTACATTTTGTTGGAACTAATGAAATTTTTCATTTGATCATTAGTGTCCATTGTCAAAGGCAGCAAACGTAGAATGAAATTTGTAAATTCAGCAGTTAATATAATGTATAACAGGCAATAATTAAGCCCCGACAATAAAAATGATAGAAACAAATGTGAACATGTCGCGCTTTGCATCTGTATGGTGTTTATTCTTTTAGAATGACTGGCTTTTGTGAGCTCTCGTTCCTGATGAATCGTTTGATGCAAATGAATCTCTGTTTCTATTTCACCCTGAAATATAAATCATTAATTAACGATGTTGTATGCACAGTTCACGCTTTTTACCTTTATGTAGGCCTCAATGAGGACCGTGATTTGTACATGTAATGTGGAAATGACCAATTTCAAATGAAAAAAACCGTTTTTATTTTGCTACTGCAAATAAACAGTCCTGATAGTTATTTCTGATTGCTCTCTATTGTGTTGTTTTAACATTGCATGTACACAAATACAAATATGGTGGCCACATTATTTGTTAGAAACAAATTTATAACCTCAGGATAAGTTTCATTGACAATATTTGAAATTGCGTTTATTTCACAATTTATTGTAAAACTACTGATCTTTATATCAGATACATACGAATTTTAGCCTTCGGCAGAAATGAATTATGAATTTAAAAATTAGATAAAAATTTGTAATTTAAAAATATCACATTGGTTTTTAATGCTCAAATAAAATTATTTATGATATTCAACTTTGTTATTTTAGTATTAAGGGCAGTATATGCAGCTAGCGGAGTCGAGTTCCCCAGTATAATCCGAAAGCGGTATAAATGTACTTCGTGTCCATGATATCAATTATAGACCAATAAGTATTGTCTCAACTTTTCATAAAATTTATAAAAAACTAATCTTAATTAGAATTTTATATTTTTTATAAGCGAATAAGTTTTTAATTTCAGAGCAATGCGGGTATAACTGCTTTGGAAAAATGATTAGACTATGTATACAAAAACTAAAAGATCTATCAAAAGCATTTGATTGTGTTATACAAGATTAGGGTTCATGATTTCTCGAACATATCAATTTCTTGGGTTGTCGAGAAATTTACATTTACGTATTTTTTGCATATCTTTTCGTTTCAAATAATGAAAAATGTCGTCACAAAATTAAAAATATGTATCTTAAAAAATATCAACAAATTAAGTGGTATTCTCTCTCAAATAAAAGTATCAAAATAATCATAAAACCTTTATAGACAGTTTTAACTTTCATAGAAACTAACCAAATTATCTTCTTATGAAAACAAAATCTAAACAAAAAATAACAAAATCTCTTTCTTAAGAACATTAGGAACTAAAATTATCTTCTCTTAAAAACAAAATCTAAACACATAACAAAATCTCTTTCAAAGAAACATTAGGAACCAAAATTAGCTTCTCTTAAAAAACAAAAATAACAAAATCTCTTTCACACAAACCAAAATTGTCATCCCTTAAAAAACAAATTAAAAATTTAAACATCAAACTTTCTACGAAATTCAGAGCTAAGCTCACTTATATTATATAATTATAATCACAACACCAAACGGTAAAGGCAAAATAGTCTTCTTTTACAGTCTTTTAGACTCAAATATGATTTCTCGAATTCTTGACTTTTCTCGAGCTTTATTTCCCGGAAACAAAGCCCAACGATTTCCCAGGAATTCTCCCTATACATGATCAGTTAACCAAAATTGCTAATAAACTTACCAGTTAACTTAGTTTTGAATTTTAAATGCTTTTATTGTAACATATTTTTATAATAATAAATTAACAGTAGTATCGTATGTACCCTCAAAATAACTAAATAAACGACACTAATGAGTTTGACAGAAAGGGCAGATGACCGGACATCTGTGAATAATTTTAATGTATCCTATTAATTTATGTATAATTTATTAAATTATATGAATTTAAATAATTCGTGTAAAATGAAACTTCATCTAAATACTTGGGACGAAAGCTTAGGTATAAGAGAAAATATTTATGTATTAAGTATGACCGAATTTTCTGCATGGTACCTTTTAAGCCATTAATAATATAGCCGAACTAGAGCAGCATTCCCGAAATACCGCATTTATTACACATTCGCGTACGCCTGTTATTAACGAGTTTTTAAATAACTTGCATTTCACCAGCGTGCTTTGGCTCCTCCACCAAAATTAACATCGTGTTTCATCATTCCTCATACTACTTCAGAAAAAGTAAATATCTATGTTTAGGAATATCTTGGATTTCACTACTTCAGTATGTTTACGTTGTTGTATGTTTATCCCGTTTTTGTGATCATATAGTTGTAGATATAAGGTATGTCTCAACTTCGTTGACTTAACAATGTTTTACAATCTAGCTAGCCATGTAGGCGTTTTATAAAACAACGAACAGCTTACTTAGTTTACATATTAGTATATTTTTCTAAATATAACAATAACCTAATGCACAAAAGTCATGTTTGGAAAATTCGAGACGAGTTTTGTGCGTTGTTAAATTTAGAGAAATATATAAGTTTTTCGGCGTTTTAAAAAACCTTTAGTTAAAGTGACAGTCAGTTAACCAGTCGTCAATAATTAAACTGAAGATTAGAAGCAATGCGAACAACAGTTTTAACTTTCAAGTAGCTCTAACCAAAGGTGGTAAGAACAATTTTGCAACTTGATTCTGAGTTAAATTAAGTGACAAAAATCTAAAAATAATAATTATAAAATAATAATAAAAAAAATCTTTATTGACCGTACGTCAAAGACGAGGTTCAGCCAAGGGTTGTTCTTCCACCTAACCCGTACAATGATTCTTCTTTTTAAACAATATTACTTACATAAAAGAATTGTATATATTGTATTATGTTAAGGTGGATTTATGCAGCCTACTTTTTATTTTACTTTTTCTTTTATTTTATAAAAGTTAAATGTGTTCTGCTTTATGTGCACACTTTTAGTTTTACTTTAAGACATTAAGTTGACCAACTTTCAACTTAAGAGTAAAGTAAAAAAATATCACAACTGCGCAGGAGCTCTACTTCACAAACGTCAGCGTGTTGTGTATTTGTTTTTTTCTACAGTCTATATACAAAGTAGCCATTTGCGCTTTCTTTTGTCAATGCAAAATGCCATTTTGCCGCTCTAGAGCGACAAAGTAGAAAAAACGCTCGCTCCTCAAATTTGTAACTATACAATGTTGAGAAATGTTACTTGGCTACATTCTTAATGGAAACGTTTAGTCAGGAATTAATGACACTGTAGTTACACATTACCCACTTAACAAGTCAATCTGACATGTAACTGCTCTGTCGGTATGTTACATAACCAAACAAAATGCCGCACTGCTGTGAAAATAAAATAGGGCATTCATTTTGATTTTTCTACGGAAAACTTTTGTTTTGCATGTAGCACTACTGTAATGAATCGTAGAGTCTTTTTGAACACATCAAGTTGTAACACTAACCCGTTCATATGTAAAACCTAGAAAGCAAAATCGTAAGTGTGATTGTTTTTAATTTTAAAAAATATTTAGTGACAGACGAAATATTGCAATTTTTTATTTATTTAACCAGAAATAACAAGTTTCAATTAGCGGATGATTATACAGACAACTAAGTACATAAAATCTGAGGGTTACGTTACATTATGTTTCGTTACGCTTTGTTAAGTTTTGTTACTTTTCGATACGTACCCTTAAAAACCGTTACGTTCCGTCGGGTTTCGTTAGGTCTCGTTAAGTATTGTTAAGTTACGTTGTTTCATTATAAATCTGAGGGTTACGTTACGTTATGTTTCGTTACGTTTTGTTAAGTTTTATTACGTTTAGTAACGAAGGGGTATTACGTGCCATTGCGTTTCGTTACGCTTTGTTAAGTTTCGTTAGATTAGGTTAAGTTAGGTTGGATTGGCTTGGATTGGGTTAGGTTAGGTTGGGTTAGATTAGATTAGGTTGAGTTATTTATTTTATATGTATTTATTTATTTATTTAAACAGAAATAACATGCTCCAATTAAAAGATGATTATATAGACAATTAATTACAAAGCCGAAGGTTATTATTTTGCTAGGACAATAATACTCTTTATAAAGTTTCGTTAAAGTTTCTTACGTTTTGTTACGCTTTTTTCTCGTTCAAGTCTCGTTATGTTCTGTTAAGTTTTGTTAAGTTTCGTTAAGTTTCATTACGTATCGTTTCGTTTCGTTACGTGTTCTTAAGCACTGTTAAGTTTCGGCGGGTCACGTTACGTTCCGTTAAGTTCCATTACGTTTCATTTCGTAACGTTTTGGTACATTTCGTTACGTTTTGTTACTTTTCGTTACTTTTCGTTACTTTTCGTTACTTTTCGTTACTTTTCGTTACTTTTTGTTACTTTTCGTTACGTTACGTTACGTTACGTTTTGTTACGTTTCGTTACTTTTTGTTACGTTAGGTTACGTTGGATAAGGCTAAGTTAGGTTAGGTTAGGTTAGGTTAGGTTAGGTTAGGTTGAGTTGGGTTGGGTTGGGTTGGGTTAAGTCAGGTTAGGTTAGGTTAGGTTATGTTAGGTTAGAGTAGGTTAGGTTAGGTTAGATTAGGTTAGTTTAGTTCAGGTTAGGTTAGTGTAGGTTAGGTTAGGTTGGGTTAGGTTAGTGTAGTTTAGGTTAGGTTGGGTTGGGTTGGGTTGGGTTAGGTTATGTTAGGTTGGGTTGGGTTAGGTTAGGTTAGGTTTGGTTTGGTTTGGTTTGGTTTGGTTTGGTTAGGTTAGGTTAGGTTAGTTAGTTAAATAGTTGAAGCAATAGCTCAAGAAGAATGGAAAATACCGATACGTAAAAGTAAATAAAAAATAAATTTTTGTTATAGTGGAGGACCCCATTGTGGCGACTGTAGAAAAAATCTTGTGTGTGTTTCGAGCGCAAATGGACATTGTCGATTTCGAGAGAATGCCTCGCTCCTGCGTCGCGCGGCAACAACCTCTCAATCGACAATGTCCCATTTTGCGCTCTTAATACACAAATAGCTATTGTGTGTAGGTTTTATGTTATGCAAACGAAAAATCAGTAAAGAAGAAGAATCTATATTATAAGATTTAATTCATAAATATCCCCACTTATATGATAAAACAGATATTTTATTCAAGGATAAAGTGGCCAAAATGAATTTTTGGAAAAGTATTCGCAATCGAAATTAACGATAGAGGCGCTGATTTTCGAAACAAGATGGCCGCCATACGATGGGTTTGACATATGACAGTTCACATTGTTCACTGTGTTTCGCTGACTGTGTATACACACCGAGTTTAAATACTTATTTATATGAAGGTGATGAGTTTAAATAATTACTACACTACTCACTCAGCTGTCACTTATTCAATATGGCGCTTGTACGATTGGTTTCCGTAGTACCGATTTGCGCCACTAGAGGGGAAATTTTATCTACGATTGCGAATAGCGTCTGTAAAAAATGAAACTGGTTAGTATATTTACTTACTATGTAATAATATTTTTTTATGCACAAATTATTACATTCTTATCCATTTTAACAGGATATTTATCTATCTATTTAGATTTGCAACTATATGCCAGAAAAACCACATCTGCGCATGTGTATTGAATGCTTTAAAGTAGCTGCCTAAAGTACCAAACTTAAAGTAATAGTAAAAGCGAAAAGAAAAAGTAAAATAAAAAGTAGACTGCATAAATCCACCTTAAATCTGTACATAAAATTATTAGACTCGTATATGTTGTATTTTCATATATAATATCATGTGGTATATTTTTGCCGGAAAAATTTTCGGATTGTTACGAGAGCCGGTTGCCTAGCAATTTATTGAGTGACATTGACAAAAAAATCACGAATTGTCAAACGAGTGATTTTTATCAATGTGACGAGATAAATTGGCAACAGGCTCGAGTAAAGCAATAGGAAAATTTTTCCAGGATAAAATTTAACCACGAATGGTATTTGGATGACTATTTCCAAAATAAAAATCAGGTAATCATTTATATAATTTTTTTCTTGACAAAAATTTATTAAGTTTTATTGTGTTTGGTGGTATAATGTTTCAGTTTGCTTTTTCAACATTTTAAATAGATTCCTGTTCGAATCGACTTCTTTTTAATAAAAACTGATAACACAGAAAATATACAGACTTTGACAGGTATGTAAACGATATGTTTATAAAACATCAAAAAATTTTTGCTTATCAAAACTCACTTGTAAAAATACATCTTATTGGCTAAAAGGGTGCGAAATTTTTTTTGTGCCAGTGTTTTGTCGAAATGGAACTTGGTAACTATGTAGAATCTTGAATTTGGATTGGTTTATATATTTATGAGTGAAATAACCGCCGAAAAATTTCTAATACGCCAGAAAAAAATTATTAAAGTTTCAATAAAGGAGGACCGAGAAAATCGACAATGCGTTTGACGTCATCTAAACCGAGAACATACGTTTCTAGAGCTGAACATGGCGAAGGCATGGCATGCTTGTTCGAACAGCCATTAGCCAATAGTATTTGCCAGTGCCCATCACGTCACAAACATGGTTGATACTGAATTTTATGCGCTTGATTTAAATGAATTAATATTTCATTATGATATTACAGTAATAAAATTAATA
Organism: Harpalus rubripes; assembly: GCA_963082715.1. Taxonomy (NCBI): domain Eukaryota; kingdom Metazoa; phylum Arthropoda; class Insecta; order Coleoptera; family Carabidae; genus Harpalus; species Harpalus rubripes. Next base: position 59,657,883 of record OY720451.1, read on the forward strand.
TTACTTATGTCCGATTTTATAAACATCGAATAAACTGCTGAGTTATTACTTTGAAAGTAAATCTAATCGACGAGTAAATAAAAATGTCTGTTTTATAAAACAATTTACAGAGTAAAATAACTACTTGCAGAGTAAATATTTTATCCTAGTGATTTACCGACAGAGACATGACATCTGTCATTATTTTGTGATTTTTGCATATAAATATTTTAATATTTTCTATAATTATATACATTTAATATTGTTTTCACCATATTAAGAACATATAGGACAGAGTGATAATAAAATTTAATTTTTTATGAATTTGTAACTACAATTTTAATTGGGGAGAAGGGAAAGAGCCTCCATGAAGAGTGTGTGAATACCGTAGTACACTTAGACTACAGTTTCTTATACCAGCTAATCTTTCCACTACTGGAGCATAAGAGAGATTGATAAAACCAGGATAGAACATTACTAGACGGTATCCCTTAAAACCACTACCGACGATAATATTTAATAATATTGTATTCTGTATGTTCCTGACACGAAAAAATCCAAAAGTCAAAATAGAGAATAAAGTGCCAGGTGTCAATTAACATGGAAAAAAGAGAGAACAAATATATTGGATATAATTAAATAAATGTAAAAATAATGCAAGAGACGAAATTTATAATAAATTTAATTTAATTAATGTTGATGTGTCAAATTTATTCTACAGAATAAAATTTACTTCCTCAAAAATGGGTGGAGTAAGTTATTCTGTAGATTTACTTAGCTAGTATTTGTATTCTTGCTTTATAAAACGAAAATCTCTGGAATAAACTATTTAACTTTAAAAGTAAATTTTACTTTGATAGTAATTTACTTATCCATCTTTTATAAAACTGGGCATTACCGATATCTGTGTATAAAGCAGATTGGCATACCCAGCAATGGGTAATAAGCCGTGATGATATATTTATTTATTTATCTATTTATTATACGTATTGAACATTAATATCTAATAAGTATTTTTCAAAACACTCTACTTGGAAACCCTTATTATTTACTTCTAATTTAGTATGAACATTTGTGTTTTCCTAATACAACTAAATATTTCCCTGGGCTAAAAAAGGAATGCACAACAATACAATGATTTAGTGAGTGAATCTGTATATTCTCGTTGGGAAAGCATCGTTGCCTTTCGCCATAACTCATCTCTGCTTTTGAACGAAGAGTACAAAGGAGGCCTTCGTTTCGTTCCCTCCTCAGTCTGGAAACAGAGATCTAATTTATTAATTTGGTAGCCATAACGCTACGTGCACCTGTGCCTCGATTAATATCCACAGAAATGGAATCATGTTTTATGGGCTGTAATATCGAGTGACGACTGCATAGGGACTTTAACAAACAATATAATGGGAGATGCAACGGTTGATGAATTATTAAAACCAAGACAAGATGAGTTATTAAAGTTGGAATGCAGCAATTGTTATTATCATATGACTGGATAGTATTCACATGCAGATGGTACATCTAAATTAGATAATGGGTTTGTTCGTTTCGTTCCCCTGCGTGTAACGTAAACCGCGGCGGTGAAATTTTCTGTTTTATTTAGTTCGCAGTTACTAGCAGATTAGATTAGATTTATGCCTGTTTGCATTGTTAACAGTTAATTTGCACTTAGTAATAAGTGGCGCTTAAATTACGAAAAACTTAAGGCGATTTCGGGCGACAACCGTTCACTTGCGGTATGTTGCGTTCAGGTACGTTCACACATTCGGGCGCTAGGAACAACATACCCGGTATGCTTGGATCAGTGCTCACAGCTGAACGGGTTTGCGAGTCGGGTCAGCTCTCTGTTCACTATTTCTATCTCTTTTTATCATGTGTTTTTGAAATGTCAAAAGTCAAAACAGTCGGAGTCGTGGTATTATGTTAAACAGAGTGACATTATTTTCGTTGACTCTTTTTTGGACAAATATGGGAAAAACTATCTTTCTCCGTTAATGCATTTTAATTGTCAGACACTATTTTTGACAGTTTTAAATGTCGCAGAATATACATAACCTCCAAGTACGGTGTCAACAAGTGAACCATTGATTTTTGGCGCCACCACTGACCATAGCATACCGCAAGTGAGCGTAACTGATCCTAAGAAGTGAACGGGTATGTCGCCCGAAATCGCCTTTTTGCATCGTACCTTAAGTTCCACTTAATTTTATATTAAGCCGTAATTCATCTAGCGCTAAACTGCATTAATGCCACTTATATCCATTGTGACGTTTCGTGTTATGTCAAACTCATAAGATAAATGTTTTAAACGATATTGAATATGAATATAATGCTGCTAACGAGGATGAATTGGATGAAATTAATTCAATAAACTATCGAATACCAAGGAGAGTGAATAGTAGATCAAACTTTTTTACCCAAATGATGATTTGAGATTGTAGCAAAGATATCAATGTGATTTCGATTGCCAAAGGAAAAAATATTGGAGTTATTAATATCTCCCATGAATTAAATTCTCACAAGCTTGCATTTTTATGAAATTGTTAGTTAATTTCCAAGTGTGACGGCAGATTTTGCAGAATGTATTATTCGACTGTGTAGCGAATTATTGTGAGACTGCAGCAGCTATGGTATCACTCAGTGACAATAATTTATAATATTTCATTGAACAAAAAGAGTTAAAGGAAATATATACAGAAAATATTGTTTCATAAAATAATAAGGAACATAGCCTGCACACATATCAAAATTCAGCACATTGTAATATTTACCTTATAAATATATTATAGATAATAGATACATAAGATCCAAACAAATCTCAAGATAAATATACCGGGTGTTCACTTTTTTTATAGGACATAAAAAATACAATGTTAAAATTTTCATTATGCGATAGTTTGTTCCCTATGAATTTTAGAACAAAAGTGTAAATACAAGAAATGTTCAGAAATAAAAACTGCATCGAACAAGCTTCAATTTATTGACATAATTCGTTCCTGTCATGAAATAAACGTAAAATAAAATTTATAATTTTTAGCTATTTACAGTGTGCCATGGAAACAAAACATACATTTCAAACAGTCGTACTGTTTGAGTTGGACAGATGACATTTGTTATTGTCGTAAAGATTTAATAATTATTACCTTCATTTAAATTATTTATCAGTAATTATGGATACATTTACTATCTCTGAAAAAAATTCAATGGATAAAATGGTATTTGGCTGGAAATTCGTTAAATCAAGTGAGAGATTTATTTAGTGCATTATATCAGGCCCGGCCTATTCCTGCACGTGGGACTATTAGCAGAACCTTTTTAATGAAACAGGAAGTGTTATTCCTCTTTGTAATAACTTAATGACAATGACAAATGTTTTGTTTTCCATGGCACACTGTAAATAGCTAAAAATTATAAATTAAAATTTATAGGGAACGAACTATTGCATAGTGAAAATTTTAACATTGTATTTCCTATGTCCTATAAAAAAGTGAACACCCGGTATAATGACATTTTGTAAATGAAATGTCACTTCACAAAAGAGAATATATAATGCCCATTATGCGTTAAAATTAAAACTACCTGTGAATGGTCTTGTGCGTTGCCATATAACAAACTTCGTTACGCATATCTATTAGCATTATGTATTAACGTTATGCATTAAAAAAGTAGCTGTGAATGAAGCTTAACTTATATAGTGCAACGGTGCAAGCGGACATTATTCTTGCCAAATTGGCTTAGAATCTGCATTTTTTACTTCCTTGAACATAGTAAAGAAAGTATTGTAATTGCGAAAAATTTTGGTCTTAAGATTTTAACGGTAATATACATTTTGACCGATACGCCGAGCCTGCGCGAACTTGTACATATAAACACGAACCTTGCACGAACCAAACTGTTCAGTACCTTTGATCTTTGATCCGTGCCAATTAACTATGCGAACTGATAGAATTGGTTGGACATTGTATTTTATTTAATATTTAATATTTGTTACACAAATATGACATAACACATCAAACGTTTTTTTTATGACAACTATATGTTTTTTTTTGTCTTGAGTGGCTTGAGCCACTTGATCCTTTCCAACACTCCCCCCTCACGAAAGACGTCATTTTTAATATATACCAATTTTCTTCCTTAATCGAATGAATCTAGGTCCTGGTAATGCTTTCGTGAACAAATCCGCTTCCATATTTTCTGTACTCTTGTATTCAACTTCTATATTATTATTTTGAATGGTTTCACGGATAAAATGTTTTTTTATGTTTATATGTTTAGATTTTGTACTTATAATCGGGTTTTTACATAGATTCTGAGCTGCCTGATTATCATTATATATTTTAATTTTACTTTGTATTATACCAATATCATCCAGTATATATTTTAAATGTATAGCTTCTTTGGCTGCTTCAGTTAAAGACATGTACTCTGCCTCAGCTGTAGATAGGGCTACGGTTCTCTGTTTCCTGGATTCCCAGCTTATAATTGCATTTCCATATTTAAAACAGTAACCTGTGTACGATTTTCTGTCAATAGTACACGCTGCCCAATCTGCGTCTGCAAATCCAATAAGTGGTTTTTCAGTTTTTTGATAATTTAGATTTAAGGTTTTTGTTCCTTTTAAATATCTTAGTATCCTTTTGGCACATTTCCAATGTTCTTCACCGTAACAATTGTTAAACTGACTTAAATAACTTACAGGGTACATAATGTCAGGTCTAGTAGCAATTGCAAGATACATCAATGAACCAATTAGATTTTGAAATGGAATATTCTTCATTTCTTCAATATTTGTACACTTTTCTAGTTTCATATTTGGTTCCATCGGTGTATTGACTGGTTTGCAATATGTCATTTCAAACTTTTTCAATAAATTTTCAATATAATTACTTTGAGATGCCTTTATAATGTTCTCTTCTACTTTAAATTGAATTCCAAGGCAGTAATTTAGGGTTTCCAAATCTCTCATTTCATAATTTTTTCTTAGCATTGTTTTAATTTCTTTTAGAAGATTTTCATTATAGTAAGCAATGATTAAATCATCTACATAGATGGCGATGACTACTTTTTCCTCCTCTTTCGACATTGTGTAGATGCAGAGATCTGCTTCAGATGCTTGAAAACCTAATTCTTTTAAAGCATTGTCTAGTTTGAAGTACCATTGCCTTCCAGCTTGTTTTAAACCATATATTGCTTTTTGTAGTTTGCAAACTTTCTCATTCTTAGCATTTCGAAGTTCTCGTAACATTTGACTTGTTTTATTAAATATTAATGGATCTTCATTTGTACTTTCGTCAATTAATATATCATTTAAATATTTTTCTAGATTTTTCGGTTTTTCCTGTATATATCTTCTTGAATATCACCGTTCAGAAAAGCTGTACAAACATCCATTTGATTAAGTTTTAAATTTTCTTTGACTGCCATAGCTGAAATTGTCCTTATTGAACTTAATTTTGTTACAGGAACATAAGTTTCATTATATTCTATGCCTGGTCTTTGGGTAAATCCCCTTGCAACTAGTCTTGCTTCTCTCTTTTCTAATTTTCCTTCGGGTCCAAATTTTTCTTTCAAGATCAATAAACTTGTAATAACATTTTGGTTTTTAATTTTTTCAACAATTTTCCAAGTATCATTCTTGACGTGAGCTTTTATTTCAGCTTTTATTGCTTCATTCCAAATAGGATTTGATTCTTCATAATTATTACAGCTTTCTTCTTCATATATATTCATGAGATAATCTTTTGTCCAGGTTGGTAACTTTGTCGATCTTTTTGGTTTGGCTTGGTTTGCTGATAATTCTTCTCTGGGTCCATCTTCATATTCATTATTTTCAACGACTTCAATTGTTTCACTATATTGAATAATTAAATCTTTTTCTTGCTCATTTTTCTTATCATAATACATTTTATCTAATACTTTTATATCTCGACTGATTATAATTTCTTCTTTTTTCGGAATCCAAATTCTAAATCCTTTTGTCTGTTCTGAATAACCCATGAATATTCCTTCGTATGTTTTTGGACTGAATTTACCTTTTTTATTATTTTTGTTTAATATGAATGTTTTTGCACCAAATATTTTTAAATGATTTACTGATGGAATATGTCCAACCCATTTTTCAAATGGTGTTTTATTTTCAATTGATTTTGTTGGACTTCTGTTCGTTAAATAATTAGCAGTAAATATTGCTTCTGCCCAAAATTTTTCTGGTACATTTGACTCAATCAGTAAACACCTAGCTTTTTCTACTAACGTTCTGTTTTTCCTTTCGGCAAGTTCGTTTTGCTGTGGTGTGTATGGAGCTGATATCCTTCTTTGTATACCATTTTGCTTCAAAAATTCGTCAAATTTTTTATTTATATATTCACCTTTGTCGTTATCTGTTTGTAAAAATTTAATTCTCTTGCCAGTAAAATTTTCGGCTTCATATTTATATTCTTTAAATTTCTCTAGCACTTCATTTTTGTGTTCAATGAAATATGCTTTACCGTATCTGGTATAGTCGTCAATAAATGTGACAAAATATTTATTTCTTCGTGGTGTTTCTGTTCTCATTGGTCCGCATACGTCTGAATGCACGATCTCTAATGGTTCCTTTGTTCTTTCGTTATCTGTTTCTTTAAATGGTTTTCTTGTTAATTTTCCTTTAATACATGTTTCACATTCTTTTAATTTTTCTTCTTTATTCAAATGTAATCCTTTCAACATATTGTTTTTTGATGCTAGTTTCATGTCTTGTTCATTTAGAGGTCCAAGTTTCATATGCCATTTCATGAAGTCATTTTCTTTTAAAATATTTGCTTCTTCATGTCTGATTTTCTCCTTTTTGTTGAAAATTTGTATTTGTTTTTACGTAATATAGACCATTTATTTTTTCAGCTATCAAAATTATTTTTCCTTTAGAGTTTCTTACTGTGGCTACATTCTTTTTGAATAATACTGTATGTCCATTTTCTGTTATTTTCGCTATTGATAATAGATTTGTTGATAAAGTTGGTACATATAATGTATTCCAAAGATTTATATTATGGCTATTTAAATTTATAGTTGCTTTACCTTGACCTTCTACATTTGTAGTACAACTATCTGATGCCAATTTTAAGTAATTAATGTCTGATTTTCTTTTCAAATTCTGCAATATTTCTTTATTAAAAGTCATGTGCGAGGTACATCCACTGTCTAAACGCCATCTTGTGGTTCTCTCATTTAAATTTATATTTGTAGATAAACACGCAGGTTCTACATTGAAGTTAGAATCTTGAGAATCTTGATATTTTCTCCTAAAACAAGAACTTGCTTTATGCCCTTTTTTGTGACAAGTATTACATTCCAAATTTAAAAATTTATTTTTATTCTGGAAATTATCATTATTTTTATTTTTATAATTCTTGTTTTTATAAAATTTATTTTTGTTTTTGCTGTAAAACGCTTCTTCGGAGTTTTCTGATTTTGCATAATTATTTCTTCTAGCTTCATTTTCTTCTAATATTTTTATTTTCAAGTCTTCTGTAAGTGGTAAGTTATCTCTTGACTCTATTGCTATTCTAAAATTTTCATATGTAAGTGGTAAACTATATAACATCATTATACTTAATAGATCATCATTAATTTTAATATATTTCATTTAGTTTATCTACTGTATCCATAAATTGATTTAATTTTTCTCGTATATCGTCATTTTCATTCATTTTATTTAAAATTAATTGTTTTAGTAAAGTAGCTTTTCTTGCAGGACCTTTGCTTTGATAAATATTTTTCAAAGTATCCCAAACTTCTTTTGATGTATTACAATTCTTTACTTGTTTTAACTCTGGAGGAGAAATGATTAATAAAAGATCTGATCTTGCTAGTAAGTCTTTTTCTTCAATTTGTATGCTTGCAGCAGCATCTAATTCATTATCATTATTCTCGCCAGTAACATATTTCCACAATCCATTTTTTATTAATATTGCTTTCGCTTGTACACTTCAAGTATCATAATTATTTTTATTTAGAGGCTGAATATGATATTGCATATTGGATTTTGACATTTGTTTATTATTTTTTATTTAATTATATTTAATGTACGATTATTATCTTCAGTTAATACTCTGAGTACCTGGGCCCATAACCTGATAGAATTGGTTGAACATTGTATTTTATTTAATATTTAATATTTGTTACACAAATATGACATAACACATCAAACGTTTTTTTTTTATGACAACTATATATGTTTTTTTTTTTTGTCTTGAGTGGCTTGATCCACTTGATCCTTTCCAACACGAACCACCACGAAGTACGCACCACGAACCGCAAGCCATAGTGAACCGTGTATGTCAAACGGTGTAAGGTAAACACGCGCCGTGAAACTGCGCCTTGCTGTGTTTGACAAATAAATCTTAGGACAAATTTGTATCAAGTACAAGAGGTTCACAATTCCAGTCTCCAACTTAAACATTTTTCTCAATTAATTTTAAATTCATTTTCTCAAAGCCTAAGTTTATCGCTTACAAAGAAAGTTCTAATCTATTTATCAGTTTCTGAAGTGAAAGTTGCAAATTTGATTTGACTAGAGGATCAGTTTGAATTTGCAGACATTTTTGAATAAAGTAATTTAGCGCGCATTCCATACTCTCCTGGTAGCTGGGACAGAGCTATTCCACAGTGCACAATGGAGGTTAAAGGCATTTCAACACATTTAACATCCAGACAGAAGATAAGATATTTCTCGCCTTGTGAATCGCTTTATCATTTCAATTCACCTGTCCTTACCATACGGGCGCTTGTAAGTCCGTTCCACACTAGCGAAATAAACTTACCTCGCTCGTTGTAAACTGTCCGACTCAATAGAGACTTTGATATATTCAAATTGGTTATTAACACTCCCTAATCTAAACATCCTACATTTACCTAACATACTACTATATTTCAGATTGTGAATATGTGAACAGGTTAAGCAGTCTGCTTTCAATCTTATCTAATAATACTTACCTACCTATGTTTATTAAAATTTTATTTATTCGTATTAATAATATATTATACAGCAAGTCAGAGACATATATCTAGAGAGCAAAACCCGAGAACTACATAGCACCGTGGAAAAATTAGTATTCTTTCCATTCTTTGATAATTCAATGAATTTAAGACACTAATAAGCTTTAATATAATACCAGTATACTGTAACAACACAGATTTTTTTTTAAAGTTGAACTTTCTCGAATGGAATGTCAAGGATACAGCAAAGAACCCCCGGAAAAACCACAAGAAATTATAAATGAAGCTTTTTTAATTCTTGAATAGGGTTCTTACTCTTTATATTTATTTCTGCTTCTGGCTAAAAAGCTTCGAGGGAAAAATATAATTCTCTCCTGAGATGTATATAGACTATTTTTCCACGGAAGGTGAACAACGATATTTTTTCAAGAAAAAAGTATTTCGAAATATCTTTGTGGCATATTTAGTAGCCTTTTTAGAACCATCGGTTATTACCTTTCGTCACCTTTAGGTAAGGAAGTTATTGTCTTCGGTCAAAAAATTCGGTGGTGAGTTTTTGATGAATAACACGTCCCTAGAATACGATTTTACTATTTTTATGATTATGTCTGTATATACCGTGTGTCTGTCTTAAAGGTGTACATAGGAGATTAACATGGGAAATCAGTTCTTTGCAATTTCCTGCTCGCCTAATAATTTTAAGCAAAAACGCGTCAAATAAAAGTTTTAGGGCATAAAATTCTGCATCTAAATCAATAAACAAAATTACCTTTACGTGCTTTGTAACGACAGAAATTAATTATGAAAATCTCGAAAATTACGTTGAAAATATCGACAGCCATGGAATTGAACAAAAAATAAATAAATGCTTGACGTTTTATCTGTCACAACGTAAGTTAACTCATTTGACGTTTCTGACAATGTGATAAAACGTCAAGCATTTATTTATTTTTTGTTCAATTCCATGGCTGTTGATATTTTCAACGTAATTTTCGACATTTTCATATTTAATTTCTGTTGTTACAAAGCATGCAAAGGTAATTCTGTTTATTGATTTAGATGCAGAATTTTATGCCCTAAAACTTTTATTTGACGCGTTTTTACTTAAAATAATTAGGCGAGCAAGAAATTGCAAAAAACTGATTTCCCATGTTAATCTCCTATGTACACCTTTAAGATAGACACACGGTATGTGTGTACGTGTGTGTATGTGTGGCAAAATTTTCGCCTGCGGTTACTCTAATACTATAATTCCAAGAATTATAATTCTTTCGAAATCTTCTTCGTTGTATCCATATGAAGAGCTGATTAGATTTTGGTTATAATTGGTCAACCGGAAGTACCCTCATTTAAAGATTTAAACAGTTTTTCTTGAAAAAACGATGTTATTATAAATATTAACGAATGTTTTATTCTCTGTATGATGATGAGGTATCAGTGTCAAATGCAATTGACAGTATGTTTGTGTTATAATTTTATTGGAAATATAGGATCTTTTGCTAGAAACTTTCTGTATGGAATTTGTATAAAATATATACAACTGCCTTAAGGTAACATACAAGAAATATAATCTTTTGCAAGGAACTTTCTGTATGATATTTATTCAAAATACATAGAACTGACGGAAGGTAATGTGCTGGCCACATCAGATTTACAATTTAGTGAATTTCTAAAGTACAGCTAAAAATAAAAGATTGCATGATAAAATATTAAACACTTCTCTTTCAAGGGAACCATAGAAATTGACTTTTACTCTCGGTCATGGAAATAATTAATTTTCAAAGCGTATTTCTGTAATAACATCCTTCTGTTTCAAAATTAAATATTTATTGAAGAAGATTTCTATCAGAAAATCAACAACAATATACATTGTTCAAATAACCTTATTCTTAGTGTTCCTTCCACTCTTTGTTTCAATTTAATCCTATAATTTCAACCTTCTTTCAAAAATAAACTTTTTATATCTCCAACTTTGAACTTACTCCTGCCCACAAAGGAATATTTTATTACTTAAGGAACATTTTCCAAAAATTGTAAAGAAATTAAAGAAGTTAAAGAAAATCTTGTAATTATATTTTTATTTTGTAAGCAATTCGACAAAAAATAATTTTCTTTTATTGTTTGGTATCTGTATTCAGTGTACTGTATTAATAAGAGATAATATCTCAGAGAATAATAATTGGAATTGTAACTGTGGGTGTCGTTGTTCCATATTTAGAATTTAGAAACCTTAATGCCCAGTTGCAATCAGGAAGCGTCAATATGTTCCTAGAATTGGTCAATAAAAATTGAAAAAAGGTACATTTTAAAGTACACGCTTACTACATTTATATACTTGTTCCACCTTCCGTACAAATGGAAACTATTTTTTAAAAGTGCCTTCAGCTGATTAATTGGCAGTAAAGGTGCATTCACAAATGAAAATTAGGTTTATGGTTTTTGTTTAGGTTTAAGTAAGTCATTCATAAATGTAAGTTTAAATTACCTGAAAATTAGTTTTGATATGTACAAACATATGTGTAAATGCTTCAAAAACAAGATTAAAATATCGGTAGAGCAGTACTCAACAAGACACCTGTGCGCCGTGAAACTGTCATGCGCTTGGCATTATTAGTTATATTTCAGCAATTAAGTTATGACAGTATCCATGTTCTCGTATTTGTTTAAAAAGCCGAATCGACCAAGTGGATACTAAATAAAGATGGGTGTATATATCTACAGATGTCTCACAACTCGCGCCCCAGAAGAAACTGACACTTGGCGACGACAATAGGTTGCCAACAAATAGAAAAAAATAATTTGCGGCTGCTTGCATAACGGAGTTACAAGACTTTTTAATCCACCAATCCCGGAAGGATATCTTGAGGTGTGATGATATTATTACACAATAAAACTGGTTGCTAGGTTCTAAAAATTCTACTAGTGAGTTACAAAATTTGTTTGACTTACTGTAATTTTGACACTTTAGAGTTGACTTTTCACTGTCAACAAATTTAGGTTAGCTAAGGTGTCATCCGAGATCATCATTTATATCGTACAGTGCAACGTGTTGTAGCAGCTGTGTAAAATGTGTTAAATGAAAATATTATTGTCATTTGATCTGGCATAACTTGACCGGTCTCATGCGTCCTTGCGATGGCTCTCAATATCACTTTATGATCCACAAGATTTCTGTCCGGAAAACGTTCCGAATAGACTCGTGCTGCCTCTCTAGCGTTAAGTCCACATTCTCCGAAAATTATAATAATTTCTAAGTAATCAGCGGCTGATTACATGGTAAAAATTTGCTTTTTTATTCACCTTGTCAAATTTAATTTGACACTGACATTTTTCGAAAGCTAGTCGCCCGCACATTTTAAAGACGATTTGATTTGTATAAAACCATACTAACGTAAAATTACGTCAAACACACGTTAAAGGTGTTGGTCTCTGATTGGTCAATTTTAAGACGTCTTTTCTCGAACATCTTTTAAGCTAGATTTTTTTTCTTCGAAATTACACATCCGAGTGCAGTCTCGTTTTTCTCATTCGCTCTGGGCGCGAGTTGTGAGACATCCTGTATGTAAATGCTTCAAAAACAAGATTAAAATATCGGTAGAGCAGTACTCAACAAGACTCCTGTGCGCCGTGAAACTGTCATTCGCTTGGCATTATTAGTTATATTTCAGCATATTTCAGCAATTAAGTTATGACAGTCTCCATGTTCTCGCATTTGTTTAAAAAGCCGAATCGACGAAGTGGATACTAACTAAAGACGAGTGTATATATCTATATCATTTCAGACTCGTTCTCATTGGTGAAGTTTGTGACGTCAAACTAAATCATAAACCTAAAGTTTGGACCTTGCAATGTTTAGCTTTATGATTTGGATTTAGAGACCCTAAATTCAGAAGTGTGAATGGAATCATTACATAATATGCAGCCAAAGTCCTTAAATCTAAAGTATAAACCATAAATCTAAATCTAATTTTCATTTGTGAATGCACCTTAACACTTTCTGCGTTTAATATAAATTAGCTAGTTCGCTTGCTTTACTTTCTCCTTTACCAACCCAAAACAAATTCCGTCAAGCGATCACCTATTTGGCTCTAGACAACGATTTCGGGCACTTTTTGCCGCTATCTCGTGTAGTGTGTTATAATTTAATAAAGGGATGAGTCTGAATAGAAATTCTGTACAACTTTGTTTCATTTTGTTTGAAAGCGACTCTGCAGTAAAAGCAGCTCTACTGCAGGATTTATGAATGCAGTGCAAGTTGCTTTTATTGAGATTAAATCGTCACCCAATCAAAGGAATGCAAATTTGCTCTCGCTCACAATCCAACTGCACAAACTACTGGTTAATAAGATCACTCCGACACCGACTTCAGCTCCATCTCAATTGTGCAACTACGAGTCTGATAACATAAGTTTTCTTTTCAACTCTACAAATTGAAAATGTTTTCTTTCCAAATATTTTACCCATCATAGGTTTCATAATTTTTAATTCAGTGATAAATAATACGTTTCTAGAACATAATTGGAGTTTAGTTTCACTAGAATATATTTATATTAGAATAAGTTAAGAGACAATGTAATCAGAAAATAATGGGCCTAACTATATAATATTTTATATTAAGTATTGCTACTAGTTAAAAGAAATTTTGTAATTTCGTTTCAAAATTGTGGAAAAACAAAAATATAATAAAAATTTAAAAACGGTTTTGTATGAAATGTTAATACTGAACATCAATCTGTTATGAACAGGATAACATCAAATTTCATAAAACTAATATCATGTTAAATCCCTATCTTCATCCGTAACCACCTGATCTACAATTATATTTATTTTAGTGATGCACGCGATAAATATAAAATATCGATCTCGCCTCCTGTTCGGATCTGTAATCTCGATCTCGCTCTTGTTCTCGCACATTTTTTTGGGCATCGTCTCGGTCTCGAGCGAGAGTCTCGCTGTAAAAATAAGCGCTTGCGCACTGCGTATTTACGTCACAGTTTAAGTACAAGAGGCAACTAGTTCGCACCATTCGTATCGTCGGCGGTCGGCGCTGTATTTTCTGTCGTAGTACTTTAGCTAATAAGAAGACACATAATTCTGGTCACCAACCATTATTTCAACACGATAATATGAACATTTGGTTATTCAGTTATGGTATGGTCACTAGAAAATGTGATAAATTACTAAATATATAATTTAATTTTCCTCTACAATAACCATTTATTACAAAATTATGATTTCTAAATTGTTTTAGTGCGAATATCTGTTAAGGGTATTCCTGTTATCAGTAAAAGTAATTAAAATTAAACATTGAAACCAGTCACTTCGCTTCGCTCCGTGTTTATTCCCATCGACGCTTCACATAACACCATGAAAGAGGGGCTGAAATGTTAGAGAAAAACTATTTTTCTTTACTTTGCATTTCCTCATTCTGAGCTGATACCAATCGACTCTAAAGTTTGTACAACAAATTACATTCTCATAATGAGGTTTCAGTTAATGTGGCAGCATTTTGTATCTTTTAGAACAAATTTTTAGAACTAATGAGTATGTTGCAGAATAACATATGATCATATATATTTTATTATAAAATAATCTCAATAAAAGCTTTACATTTGTAGCATAACCATAAATATTTATTGGTCTAATTTTAAAGTAATATAAACCGTGTACGTCAAATTTTATATCCTTGATTCTGCAATATTTATTTCTTAACTTATTTATAGTAACGATTTGAATACAAAATGAAACACGAACAATAATTTCACTTTTATTAAAATATGGTTATAGGCGATAATAAAATTTAAAATTACTTCTAAAATATAAATTGCCAGAGGTAGTAACAAAAAGAAAAATATCTTCGGTCCGGATAGATGATCGACTCGAAATCGAGCTGGGCTTCGGGCCGAGCCGGATCAAAGCTCCAGATCGAGTGCTTTCCTATCCCTACACCCTATCTGACAAACACTGTCATTTATGTGAGAGTTTGTATATTTCTCTAAAAACAACAATAACCAAAACTAAAGCACAAAAGTTACGCTTGGAAAACTCGGACCAAATTTTGCGCCTTCAATGTGGTTATTGTCGTTATTTTTATACAAATATGCAAGCTATCAGATCATAATCTTTCGAAACAAGTTACAAGCAAAAAGTTACTGTAATAATTATTTTTTGACGACGTCAATGCTCAAGACTTGTCTCTCGCTTGTATATGGTTTTTATTTTCACTTAATTTTATGGTAAAGCTGCGTCCAAAATCAAATAATTTAAATTTTCAATTTTGGGATTTTTACTTTGAATTTGTCGCATTTACTACATGTGATTTCAATTTGACGCATGCGCAATAGGGTGGATCTTAAAAGCGGTCAAGTCGAATTTTAACCGGGCCACCCCCTAAAGTGGTTCCAAATAAATAAAAAAAATGGGCTGGTAATGATTCCGACTAAATTCATGCTGAATTTATACAGCGTAAGCCGTAACGTAACGTACCGTGCCGTAACGTAACGTAAAGAATAAGTCAATGCATACTTATGTGATAATTTATACAGATGTAAGCCGTAACGTGACGTACCGTGCCGTAACGTGTCAAAAACTCAAAGATCGCGAACTTTTATCTTTCTACGTTACGGCACGTTACGGTACGTTGCGATATTATGAAAATTATTGCTTACCTGCGCTATAGTCTGTTTTTGTGTGGCTAATTATGTCAAAGTTGGAATTAATAAATTAAATGGATATAAATATAATAAATACTACATTACGAATAGTCTGTCTTGTATGACTTTGACTGACATAAGTGACATGTGTCATGTGTCAAAGTTTAGATTAATATATTAAATGGAAATATATATGAAATATAGTGCATTGCAAATAAACTAACGAACCTGATAAATACAAATCTGATGTACACTACATTTGTATCGACAGAGCATTAGTATACTTTTTACGAAAATGTACCGTAAAAGTTCTGTATAAAATAGACTAGAAAAGTCACTCGTTACGATACGTTACAGAATGCCACGCCACGGCACGGTACGTTACGTTACGGCTTACGCTGTATAAATCCAGCATAATATTTGATCGTGCCTAAATACTCTTATTTTTCCCATTTAAATTACATTGGGTTTTGACACATTTTGCAACTTTTTTTTCCGAGGCAATCAGAGGTTTAAAAACTATCACTCAATATTGTAAAAAATACTGGAATGATCCGAGAATATGTGGACAAAATTTGTAATCCCAATCCTTATTATTAACTATCGCATAAAAACTCAAAAAGCTATACTTCATTCGAATTAAGTCTCGAGACATTCTATTATATATTCGAATATTGAGTGCATTTTTTAAACCTCTTATTACCTCGGAGAAAGAAGTTCCAAAATGTGCCAAAACCCAATTTTATTGAAATGGGGAAAATCAAGTGCATTTAGGCACGGTCAAATATTTAAGCGGAATCATTCCGAACCTAATTTTTGTTTGTTTGGAACCACTTTAGGGGGCGGCCCGGTTAATATTCGACTTACCTCCTTTTAAAGTCTGCCCTAATGCGCAAACTATCATATTCTGCGTGCGTGTATTGTGTTTCTTGTCACATTACTGCATACATTGTTTACATTTTTAATTCTGTTCAATCATAGTAACGGTAAGGTATTGCGGAAATACAGGCTGTCTCACAACTCGCGCCCCAGAGCGAATGAGGAAACACGAGACTGCACTCGGATGTGTAGTTTCGAAGAAAAAAAAATCTAGCTTAAAAGATATTCGAGAAAAGACGTCTTAAAATTGACCAATCAAAGAACTACACCTTTAAAGTGTGTTTGCCGTAATTTTACGTTACTAGGGTTTTACACAAATCAAATCTTTTTTAAAATGTGTGGGCGACTGTAGTTTTCGAAAAATGTCAGTGTCAAATTAAATTTGACAAGGTGAATACAAAAGGCAAATTCTTACCATGTATTCAGCCGTTGATTACTTAGAAATGATTATATTTTTCGGAGAATGTGGACGTAACGCCAGGGAGACAGCACGAGTATATTCGGAACGTATAAATTGCATTACAATAAAAACGGTTCTTTTTAGAACCACCATTTGTTGTTTTAATCTCAAAGAATTCAAATGACAATAATATTTTTGTTTAACACATTTTACACAGCTGCTAGAATACGTTGCACTGTACGATATAAATGATGATTTCGGATGACACCTTGCTAACTTAAATTTGTTGACAGTAAAAAGTCAACTCTAAAGTGTCAAAATTACAGTAAGTCAAACAAATTTTGTAACTCACTAGTAGTATTTTTAAAACCTAGCAACCAATTTTATTTTATAATAATATCATCACACCTCAAGATATCCTTCCGGGATTGGTGGATTAAAAAGTCTTGTAACTCCGTTATGCAAGCAGCCGCAAATTATTTTCTTCTATTTGTTGGCAACCTATTGTCGTCGGCAAGTGTCAATTTCGTCTGGGGCGCGAGTTGTGAGACACCCTGTATAATAACTTGTGACTAAGATACTCTTTGAAAAAAAAACAGATTTATGTTTGGCATCCTTTAAAATTAAGCGTAGATAACGCTGTATGAACTCCTAACTCGTAATTACAAAATTTGGACTATGGTTGTTTTTCCCAAGAACTCTTCAATTGCGTAACGAAATTATAAGAATGTAAAGTTATCAACTTTGTAACACTATGAGTATTTGGTTTCAAATGTACTCGTACAATAATATAGTCGTAAAATAAAAATATACTTGCATTTTACTATCGTATTTTAACCTTCAAATTCTGTACCATCCTTCTTATCTTCTTGGAACACTTGTGCTGAAGTTTCAAGATATTTGTACACGTTTTTAATTAGAGAACATGACATAAATTACAGTACGACATGAACATTGTTACACGATACAAATTTCTTACTCAACTTTCATGATTCTTGGGAGTTATAGCTCTACATATAATAAAGTTATATAAATTTTCATATTGTCAGTGTTTGTTCTATAAAGCCACGGTGAAGCTCCTGCTTGCTATTATACGGCGGTGGAAACGGAGCTCTGATGAAGACAACGTCATTACAAATTTATAACAGCTTCATAAAATTTATTGATTATAAATAAAACATGAATCAATGCATTTCAAGTACACAAGTTTCGACGCAATGTTTTATAGATGAATATTATATTCACAAATTGTTATTCTTGGTTAGGATGATATGTTTTTAAATCAGCAAGGTTCGATATCAAATCAAAAATCTGATGTGTCCAGCACATAACCTCTCGCCAGATATTTTACCTGGTTGTACGCATGAAACAATAAATATTTTTAAATACAAATACATATATTCATGTCTCACTACAAAATAATTCTCACATATACGAGTTGTTTGTAAAATCTATGGGATATTTTAAAATAAATTATAAATTCTTTATATTCAATATCCTGAAATTTACCTTTTTCTACTTTCTTTTTCTTTATATTCGTCATTTTTTCGCAAATTCCTTTTATATTCTTTTTTACGTATATTCTTTTCGACTTTTTTTATTTTCATAATGATGTACAAATATTTTTGACAGTGGCATACAAATATTTTTGGCAGTGACATTTATGTGTCAATTACAAACATTTGAATTTCTTGCTTTAATCTGAGATTTATTACATCAAATTATTTTAAATGGTTTTTTTATCTTTAAATCTATAGAGGATATAATAATGAATTTATATTTATCGAATAAAGAATTTAACGTTCTTTAATATAAGTACATAAATTTTCGATAAATAATATTTAGATGATTTTTTTCTTGTAACTACTACTTCCGGTTGTTCTATTGTTACCAAAACTTAATCAACTCTTCGCATTATTGTTAGATTGAGGAATCCGTTGTTAAAAATGTCTTAAGTCTTATAGTATTTGACAAATCGTGGATCCAACACACACACACACACGCGCACGCGCACACGCACACACACACACACACACACACACACACGCACGCAAACACACACACACACACGCGCAAACACACACACACACACACACACACACACACACACACACACACACACACACACACACACACATCGTGAAAATGTTCAAATTTGATTCAAGAGACCTTAAAACATTGTCATTTTAGCACGATTCCTATACCTCCCTTACCAAGAGTAGCGGGAGGTAAAACACATAATGTTACTTGTTACATTTATTTCTATTTGTCAAAATATTTGACGGCGTTATTTAATATAAGCGATGTATATATTTTAAGGTCCTGGTGCATACAAAGCATTATCTCAATTTTGGTAAAAATGAGAGATTCAATACTCTATCCGTTTTAACTATAGAGCGTTGGGTGATATAGAGCCTAAGATTCTAGCTCTCTGATTGATTCAAACGTGAACCGAGTTTACACAGTAAAATAATTGACGCGAAATTTAAATTTGTTTGACAACTGTATCAATTATTTTGACGTCTGACATAAAATAAATAAAAGTCAACAAAGTCAATAATACACGATTTATTACATATTATTAATTTCTGTTCAGTTCTGTTTGTTAAGTATATTATTGTTCTTTTCGTTTACATAATTTTCATAGTGTTTTGGCGTTATATTTCTTATTACATAGTTTTCGTTGTGCGCGATTTCTTAGTTTTTAGTTAGTAGTTCATTAGTTTTGATACTCTTCTCTTCGTTAATATTATGGAAAAAATAGACAGATATGTACGTACAAGACAAAATTACTGAAAAATGTCAATTAGAAAAAAAAATAAATCCAGGAATGGCGCCAAAATTTGCTTTTTTATTTAATACGTGTAAAAACGGCCGCGCTCAAAACGCCATCTAGTCTATAGTTAAAACGGATAGAGTATAAGGTAGGTACATATTTTTATTTTTCATTCATATTTGTAAAAAATTTCTAAAATATTGTGAAGCACAGATTTATTGTCCATTTTTAAAAAATAATTCTTATTGTAAGTTTATATTAAGTTCATGTCTAATTTTGTGTAAAATCTATGTTAGTTATCTTTACACGAAGAAAAAAAAACAAATTAGTTTTTATTTTAATAATAAATAGTAGTAGCAAGTTGTAAGTCATTTATCACAGTAAATTAATTATGGTTTTAGAGTTAAGCGTAAATTATTAAACATGACAGTCATTAATTAAGTATATAAAAGAATATTTATCAGGATATCTTTTCATAAATTTTCATAGTGTGTACAAATTTGTTATTTTTTATAACATTATTTATGGTGTCATAATTTTTTATTAATAATTATTAAGCGTAAAATGCACATTAAAAAATTTTATTATAACTTTCACATTTGTGCGTTTGTAATATAAAAATGTATAATTCCTCTTCCAAACAGAACAGTGTGTTGTAATTAGTTGAAATGTCATTTCAATAATTGTTTTAGTTTTTTGTATTAAATTCATTATGCACAAAACAATTTATCATCAGGGTATGTCTGCCACTAAATAACAATAGAGAATAATAGCGTATATTATCTGTACATAATTAGCAAACAATAATGATTTTCATTTTAAATATCAACATTCCACGTGTGTGCTACTGACATTTGTCATGTCAGCTATAATAGAATTATTGTGATACTTTTAATTACGTTTATACTATTAATCAAAGCTGCATTACACATTGCCTTCTTTGGTCTATAATTATAAAAAATTATTTAGGTACTAATAATATTTTATTTTTATTAATACAGGATAGGACAATAGTATATTAAAGAACGTGTTTTATAAGACATGTTTTTTTCGCACGCGTCAAAATTTAGAAAACGAGCGTTAGCGAGTTTTCTAATTGACAAGTGCGAAAGAAAATCTTATAAAATGAGTTCTTTATACTATTTTTTATATTTTGCGCCTTCTACAATAACATTTACTTAGCGATTATATTTGTAACCATTTCTACATTTTCATGTAAATAATCTTCTCTAAATAAAAAAAAATGATAATAATTTCGACATTATATTATTAAAATGAATTGTCAATTAACTAAAAATAAATTAGGTAAAAATGGGTTAAAGAAACGTCATCTAATACCAACCGTCTAAAACAAAAAATTGCGTATCGTAATGACTTCATTATGAACGCAAAATATAAACAACTTAACTCCCTCTACCCTTGATAAGAGAGGTATAGGGATCGTGCTAAAAATCGCATATCGAGATTTTGGTAAATAACCACGTTTTAATGTCCTAGAATCCAATTTTAACATTTCCGAGATGATGTCTGTGTGTGTACGTGTGTGTGTGTGTGTGTGTGTGTGTGTGTGTGTGTGTGTGTGTGTGTGTGTGTGTGTGTGTGTGTGTGTGTGTGTGTGTGTATATGTATATGTGTATATATATATATATATATATATATATATATATATATATATATATATATATATATATGTGTGTGTGTGTGTGTGTGTGTGTGTGTGTGTGTGTGTGTGTGTCTATGTGTGTGTGTGGATCCTTTACTCTACCTTAAATACTATCATTCAGAAAATTTTGAAACCTTGTATTTGTAACTTATTCTCATATGGGAACAAGCCATTAGATTTTGGTGTAAATCAGACAACCGGAAATGGTACTTTACTTAAAGCTCAAAATAGTTTTTATTTGAAAAATACCTTCAAATATTATTTTCTCGATATTTGTTTTATTATAAAAATTAAAGATTATTAAATTTTCTACAGATTTGCATAAATACTTTTTCTGTATATTTTATGGATAAAAATCTATAATTTAAATCCCGAAAGCGTAGGCTTTAAACAAACAAAACTCCTTGATTATGCAGTTTTTCAAATGCTTGTAACTGACAAATAAATGGCACTGTCAAAGAACTAACCATTTCAAATTAATAATAGTAACGTTTTAAAAAGGAAAAAGTAAATAGAAAAATAGGAAAGGATATCAATACAGTTTCCAGCATTAGCAAATATGTATGTATATTTAAATTAATAAAAATTAAATCATCATCATCATCATTATGTAGATTCTGTCCTTCAACAGGTCTCAATGAAAATGTTGTCTCTAAGCTAATATGTCCTGCGCGTCCTTTTTCAGCCTCTCACAGCGAGAGGTATTGTGTTGACCACATCCGATTTTTATCTCCCACTACCCTTGGTAAGGGAGGTATAGGGATCGTGCTAAAAATTGCATATCCAGATTTTGGTAAATGACTACGTTTTAAGGTCCCTAGAATCCAATTTTAACATTTTCACGATAAGAACTAATCATTTCAAAATAATACTAGTAACGTTTTAAAAAGAAAAAAGTAAATAGAACAATAGAAACGGAATTCAATACAGTTTCCAGCATAAGTAAGTATGTAGGTATGTATTTAGATTAATAAAAATTAACGATTCAAAAAAATGTTTAAGCTAATCCTCATTTTTGGATTAGTGAATTCTATTCTATTCCGGTATTTAAAATATAATCTTCATTTTATTAGAGCTCCGGTGGCCAATGGTTAGAGCAACGCCCTCGGGGCTCTGGGTTCGAATCCCACTAAGACATGGATGTGTGTAAATGTGAACTCACTCTGTAATTGGGATTTAATCCTGTTGAGGGGTTTAAAAAAAGGTAGTAACTTGGATTAGATTAGACTATATTTTAAGATATAAACTGTCAAAATTAGAGTAAAATTCGCTAATCCAAAAATAAGGATTCACTTAATATTTTTTTGTGACTCGGGCTGTAATGGCGGGAGGTAAACATAATAAAAGGGTGGGAAAAGGAAAGAGGCAAGTTTTAACTACAAAAAAAAAAAAAATAATCTTAAACAATGTAGACGAACGAGGAACGCGCTTTTGCCGTGAAAGCCTACATCCGCGAAAAATAGTCTGTAGCCGCTATCCAACTCACGTTGTGTACTCGGTTTCAAATATCCCCTTGCCAAGCAGTTCTGGCCCAAAAATTGATTACGTTGTTGCTAAAAATCTTTATGCAAATAGAATATTTTGTCAGGAAGAGACCTGGACAACCATGGACTGCTCGAACAGTTTTCATATATCATTGTCTGTTTCTCAAGCATAACGTAATACAAAATACAAGTCAATACATTTTGAAATAAACATTGTTAAAACTCTTGTATACAATAAAATCGATAGCATGATGCCTCAGAACACAGCAGTCTGGTTCTGTTTGTCGTGGATACATACAAGCAAAATGAAATCCGCTTGCTAGCGTAATTCTGCTGAGTGCATTTGATTACGGGATGGGAATTTGACGGCGCCGCTTGAGATGTAAAGACACAAAGCGTCATCGCTTCCCTTCGGGGATACAGAGGTTTTAGGCAGCCGCGATGCAGGAAGTCACGCAGATGATACTGATGATAGGAATGCTGCAATGACGGTGATGCTGCTCACGCAGGGAATTGGTGTTGGTTTTTTTAAAGCAGTGGTGTAGAGGTTTTGAGAATACTATTGTAATTTCGTTAAAAACTGTAGATGAAATGATGTAGTAGATTGCTCTGGATTTTACAATTTTTTGTCTGTAGATAATTTTCCAATTTGCATGCAGAACTGTACGCAATTTTAACCTGCGCCAAATTACTACTAGAAATCCACTTTAGCAGCAGAACAATCTCTATAGTAACAGACAGCCAAGCCGCACTAAAAGCACTAGAATCCTGTGAGAAACAATCCGGACTTCTTCTAGAGTGCATCCACAGATTAAATGCACTAGGAGCGAGGTACAAATTGAAATTAATATGGGTACCCGGGCATTCAAAGACAGAAGGAAACCAGGTAGCAGATAGTCTGGCTAAGAAGGGGACAAGTTTTCCTTTCACAGGACCAGAACTGGCTTTCGGAATCTCAGCGGAGACAATTAAGCTGGAAGTAAAAACATTGCTGAATCAATGGCACAAGAATTACTGGTTAGAGTCACCAAGGCAGAGACACTCAAAGCTCTTCCTAAATGAACCAATCAAGAAAAGAACGGAACGTTTACTCCTAGTGAGCAAACAAGACGTTAGATTAATAACAGGACTCATAACAGGACACTGTCTACTAAACAAACACCTACACACGATGGGACTAACACAAGAACCAACATGCAGGGGGTGTGGTGAAGAGGAAGAAACCCCTCAGCACCTTATATGTCACTGTGAAGCCTTTACGAGCAGCAGATATAATATCCTGAGGGCAGAAATATCCAGCAGGATATGCTCAAAGATTTAGATCTGAAGAAAACCCTGGAGTTTATTAAACAAACAGGAATCCTAGAATAGGAGTAAATCTAGAGGGTAAAATAAATCTACAGGTCGCAGTTTTTAAATGCAATGGTGTAGGGGTTTTAAGAATACTATTGTAATTTCGTTAAAAACTGTAGATGAAATGATGTGGTTGATTGCTCTAGATTTTAGAATTTCCTATCTTTAAATAATTTTCTAATTTCGACAAATTATTGCAAACATTTGACACTCTGGATGATGTTTTAAGGGTTATTTCTTTAAAATGACTGTGTTATTACATCTTGTAAGGTTTTAGAGAAAATAAAAATTCAAGCAAGATATTTCGTCCTCGCAGGTTCTAAATACAAAAAACGAAGGGCCTTTATTCGCATTGAATACATCCTTTTTACTTCCGTCACCTTTAGATAAAGAAAGTTTTGTCTTTCGTCAAAAAATTCGGTGGTGAGTTTTTGACGAATAAGCACGTTTTGGGGTCCTTAGAATACGATTTTACTATTTTTACGATGATTTCTGTGTGTATGTATGTATGTATGTATGTATGTATGTATGTATGTATGTATGTATGTATGTATGTATGTATGTATGTATGTATGTATGTATGTATGTATGTATGTATGTATGTATGTATGTATGTATGTATGTATGTATGTATGTATGTATGTATGTATGTATGTATGTATGTATGTATGTATGTATGTATGTATGTATGTATGTATGTATGTATGTATGTATGTATGTATGTATGTATGTATGTATGTATGTATGTATGTATGTATGTATGTATGTATGTATGTATGTATGTATGTATGTATGTATGTATGTATGTATGTATGTATGTATGTATGTATGTATGTATGTATGTATGTATGTATGTATGTATGTATGTATGTATGTATGTATGTATGTATGTATGTATGTATGTATGTATGTATGTATGTATGTATGTATGTATGTATGTATGTATGTATGTATGTATGAATGTATGCATGTATGTATGTATGTATGTATGTGTGTGTGTGTGTTTGTGTGTGTGTGTGTGTGTGTGTGTGTGTGTGTGTTTTTGTGTGTTTGTGTTGCTGTGTGTATGTGTGTGTGTGTGTGTGTGTGTGTGTGTGTGTGTGTGTGTGTGTGTGTATGTGTGTGTGATAAAATTTTCTATTGCGATAACTCTAATACTACAATACCAAAAATTATAATATATATATATATATATATATATATATATATATATATATATATATATATATATATATATACATAATCTGCCACTTTTAACACTGTTGTCATAAAATAACATTCTTAACGGTAAAAACAAACATTAAACAGCCCTCTTTTAATATATTTGTAGAAAATAGTTATTTATGATATACGTTAAAAGTTACTTTTTATTTTGTGAAGTTTGGAACACGACGCGAAGCAGAGTGATCCAAAACTTCGAACAAAATAAAAGCACTTTTAACACGTATATCATACACTATTTTTTCTACAAACGCAATTTATTTCATTTAAATTAGCATTTGTAAAAAAATTTATCATATGTCAAACATGTCGATTTGTTGTTCCATTCGTCATTACTAAGGTAATTTACTTTTAACACTAGAATTAAAATATCGTATTTGTAATTGAATTATGCCGTGTTAAAAATTCAATTTTTAATAGTGTTTGTAGAAAAAGAATATTTTATTCTCTATACGATTTGAATGCATTTATACTTCATATTAAATGGATATAGAGTTAAAAAAAATATAAAGAAATTAAATATTATATATTAGCTTGCTAAGCTGTAACATTTTTGTTTCAGGTAAGCGTCGATGGTTCTTTTACGGAAGCAGATCATTCCACGACATTTGATGTGAGTTGAAAAAGTAATTTGCGATTGGTTATAAATTGAAAAGTTAATAACGCGAAACATTGATACCATTAGACGTAATATACGTAATGAAGTTTATTTTACGTTCCCACGAGCGTACGGTTACGGTGGATGAAGTATGGTTGGTTAGTAGTTGTTTCTTTAATTTATGATGTGTAGCAAACTCTCGACGCTAACTTAATTTAACAATAATTTTGTGGTTTAAGTTCACTCTGCAAGTATCTATAAATAATCTTTGGTTCTTATGAAATTTTAATGTGCTATAATTTTCGCGAAACAGCTAAAGTTTTGAAATTTTTATCAATATTTATTATTTACACATTTAGACTTTGTTTTTAAAATTATAATTTGTTTACAAACATGAACAGAAAGAAAAATGTCAACATAAACATGTTTACAAAATACTTTAAATGGAAAATAAATATTTTACTACAAACTCACTCACTTTTATAACGTTATTTCTTAAGGGCTTCTAGCAAGATTTGATTTGTAAGTTTAAAATATCCGACACTTATAGTGATGCACGACGTTGTTTCTGTATTACGCTGCCAGCTATAACTACCTAATTATAGATGGGAAACTTCTGTTCGCCATTTTTTCCTGGAAAAAGTAGGGTGAAATTCCTATAAAATGAATGTAACCATCCGTGTTTCGTGAAGTAGGTAGTGTTGCACGATGAGGCGAGAGTACTCTCGCATCTCGTCTCGCTTCGTTGCTTTATCCGATACGAGAACAAGAGCGAGATTACAGTTTAAAATTCGAGGCGAGATCGATATAACAACTGCCAGAAGCGAGAAATCTCGCGAGATTCTCGCAATAAAAATGATTTGTAACTTTAAAAAATGTACCGTACATGGAGTGGAGTCGACGCTAATAGAACACTTGAATTTGAAAATTATATGAATTCACTATATTTTTTGAGTGTATCTAGAGTTGATTGGTATCGGTCCCAGAGCGAGGAATTACAAAATAAAGACAAAATCGGTTTTGCATCCAATAGAAATAGTTTTTTCCAATATTTCAGCCCCTAATTCACTCCAGATAAAACCACGGCTAATAAAATTCTTTCCGCCCTTGAAAAGTAAAGGATGTTATATTAAGCGTCGATGGGAGGCGACACGGAGTGATTGATTGCCGGCGGGTTACCGGTGTAGCGTTTTTTATCATTGAATCTTATTTAAATAATGGCATATATTTAATGATGGAGATTAAATACTTTTAGTTACAAAAAGATTTTTTTAATGTTTAATTCATTTTGCTAATGGCAGAATGTATTAACAGATGTTCGTATTGAAATAGTTTAGAGATCACAATTTGGTGATAAATTGGATGTTTTTTTTTTTTTTTTTTTTTTTTTTTTAAACCTCTCAACAGGATTAAATCCCAATTACAGAGAGGTTTACATATACAAACATCCATGCCTTAGTGGGATTCGAACCCAGGACCCCTAGCATACTCATGACTGAGAGCCGTTGCTCTAACCATTGAGCCACCGGAGCTAAATTAAATTATTTACTAACATATCACATTTTCTGGTGACCGTAAATGAATAAACATTATTGTTCGGATTTCTAGTGGAATGTAGAGCGAACAAACAACCGCTACTAAGTTAAACTCCACTACACTCAATTTTATATAGGAAAAATCGTATAGGGAAGAAATTATAGGATTAAAAATAACTTGTAGGTTGAATTAAACACACATATAACTAAATATGGAATAAATACACTTTTAAGCACAATCAAATGTATGACCAACTCTCCCGTTCCGCTTTCGGTTTCGTACTACTCTAAAGGTTAAGATCTCAACGGCGTTGAGACGTGTACCACCAAGACTGTAGCTCAGTCAAGGGGTAAAAAAGCGCGAACAATTATGTTATATTAAAACAATTTAGTGTCTCGTCTCTTTATTACAGTTATACGACTGTAAATACATGGAAGACGAAAGATTGGTGCGAACTTGTCTTTTGTAGTTACCGAGGTAAATACGTAGTGCGCAAGCGCTTATTTTTACAGCGAGACTCTCACGCGAGAACGAGACGAGACCCAAAAAAATGGGCGAGAGCGAGAGCGAGATCGAGATTGGAGATCCGAAAACGAGACGAGTTCGATATTTTATATTTCTCGTCTCGTCTCGCGTGCATCACTAAAGTTTCTCAAAATTATTTTCAGATTTTTACTCGTATCTCCCGCTACCCTTGTTAAGGGAGGTTTAGGGATCGTGTTAAAAATTGCACTTTGAGGTATTAGTAAATAACCACTTTTTAAGGCCCCTAGAATCTAATTTTAATATTTTGAAGATGATGTATGTGTGGATCTGCCGCTCTAACTAAAATAATATTACTCGGAAAATTTTAAAACCTTGTACTCGTATTTCAACCTTTTTCTAATATGCAAAGATCCTATTCGATTTTGGTGTAAATCGGATATTGGTAATGGTACTTTACTTGAATCTGAAAATAGTTTTCCTTCGAAAAATACTTTTAAATGTCACTTTGATATAGAATTATGTTATTATAAAAATTAAAGATTATTAAATTTTCTACAGGTTTTTTCTATATATTTTAAGGATAAATTTATAAAATTATGTAATATTTAAATCCTGGAGCCTATGCTTTAAATAAACAAAACTCCTTGGTTACATAGTTCATATCTCAAATGTATGTAACTGACAGATAAATGACAGTGTCTAAGAACTAATTTCAAAATATGACTATAAATACATGGAAGACGGAACGATTGGTGCGACCTTGTCTTTTGTAGTTACCGAAGTAAATACGTAGTGCGCAAGCGCTTATTTTTACAGCGAGACTCTCGCGCGAGAACGAGACGAGACCCAAAAAAATCTGATGTGGCCAGCACATTACCTTCCGTCAGTTCTATGTAATTTGTACAAATTTCATACAGAAAGTTCCTTACTAAAGATTCTATTTCTTGTACATTACCTTCCGGCAGTTGCATGTATTTTATGCAAATTCCATAAAGAAAATTTATACCAAAAGATCTTATATTTCCAATAAAATTATAAGACAAACACACTATGTCAATTTCACTTGACACTGACATCTTACAATCAGAATTTTCTTAATATCGTAGCTGTTTCCACAGCTATGGCTACTTTATGAAATTTAATTTCTTTATAATTTTTTAAGTCTATATCCATTTAATGTTAAGTATAAAATGCAGTCAAATCATATAGAGAATAAAATATTCTTTAATATTTATAATAACATTAAATGTGAAAAAATTATATTTAACATAGTTTTTTCAAGAAAAACTATTATAATCTTCAAATGATGGTACTTCCGGTTGACCAATTGTAACCAAAATCTAATCAGCTCTTCATATAGATGTAACGAAGAAGAATACGAAAAAAAATATAATTTTTGAAATTGTAGTATTAGAGTTATCGCAGACGAAATTTTTGTTACACACACACACATCCACACATACTTGTACACACACACACACACATACAGACATCATCGCAAAAATAGTAAATTCGTATTCTAGGGACCCTAAAACGTGCTTATTGATTAAAAACTCATCATCGAATTTTTTGACCAAAGACAATACCTTCCTTACCTAAAGGTGACGAAAGGTAAAAATGTGCGAGAACTACAGCGAGATCGAGATTGCAGATTCGAAAACGAGACGAGATCAATATTTATATTTCTCTCTCGTCTCGCCTCGCGTACATGACTAGACACTTGGTGATATTACAGCAAATATAAAAGGATTCCAATAACAAAGTCGATATGAAAGAATATTTGAAAATGAAGGAAAAAAATCGAGGTAAATGGGTTGACATTTTTCTTCAAGCATAGATAGGTACGTGAGGGTGGCAAAGGCATAAGCATTGAGCAGCCTCCGTGTAACACGAGTTCAGAGACATAAATGCAAATCTCCCCATTGTCCAGCGTCCATTCCGCGCAGAATTGAAGACACTGCAGCTAACCTATCACCCATTTGGTTCGATGGTTTCGACGCTGTCAAAATCGGCAAACTTTCGCAAACACAGTTACGAGTTCTCGTAGTCCCAGTTCTCAGTTTCAGCGCTATGCAGTTCGTATAATCTGGCCGTATCATATTCCACGCGTCTACACATCTGTGTTGCTAACTGTCACAAACTTTATCCCATACGGTTATTGCATATTTATATATCAACACATATGTACGATATCATGTCTGTTTAAAAACTAATAATATTGAATTATTATTTTCTCTACTACCGACTGATTTCATAATTCCCGCAGTGGTTTATAGAAATACTTTAAAGTGATTTGAAATTTCCGTATCACAAGATACCAGTAAATGCCTGTAAGGTTGTTAAAAATACTTTATAGTAATTTATATGAACCCCTTAATGAGGTCATTGCAAATTCCTTGAGAAGTATATTATTTATTATTAGGATTCAGGAAAAAATAATACATTATATATAATAAAATATTTATTTGCTTATACAAAATATACATAAATAAAATAAGATAAGGTATATTGTAAGTTACATAATATGTTTTATCTTTGAGGTGACTCCTGGTAAATGCCCACACAGTACGAATATGTCAGCATCATTAATGATATCTGTAAACAAAGCAGATTAGCACATCCAGCAATGGGTAATATGGCGTGATGTATTCAAAAGAAGGTCACGTTCACTGGCTACTGCTCCAATTCTTGCAGGTCCTCGAGGAATATCTTCACTTTCTTTGGATCATCTTGTATCAAATAAAACTAAATGAGTATTGTTCTATCTAATAAATATTTGAGAACAAAATAGTTATTTATTAACGTTTCATTCAAAATATTTTCTAGTTTTCCTATGTTTATTTTCTTGTAATTAAATAATAATATTATTTTATTAACAGGAAAATAATCAGTACGAATATGTCAGCATCATTAATGATATCTGTAAACAAAGCAGATTAGCACATACAGAAATTGGTAATATGGTGTGATGATATATTTATTTTATTTATAAATAAATAAAGTATGTATTCAAAAGAAGATCACGTTCACTGGCTACTGCTCCAATTTTTGCAGGTCCTCGAGGAATATCTTCACTTTCTTTGGATCATCTTGTAGCAAATAAAACTAAATGAGTATTGTTCTGTCTAATAAATATTTGAGAACAAAATAGTTATTTATTAACGTTTCATTCAAAATATTTTCTAGTTTTTCAATGTTTATTTTCTTGTAATTAAATAATAATATTATTTTATTAACAGGAAAATAATCACATTAAATGATAATTCAACAAAAATAAAAAAATAACATTAGGTATGTACCGCTTTTGAAAGTATGTAAATAGAAAGAAAATGAAACAAAATAAAGGAAATTACCTTTGAAGTTCTGATTTTTATAGGTCGAACATGGTTTGTCAAGATGCGCGTGTCTCTACAATCGACACATCTTTATTTTTTGTAGAAAATACTGTGATAACAAATCTACATGTATGTTATTTTATATCGCACTAAACCAAGAAAGAGCTAAAAAATAGAAGGAAATTAGTTTTTATAATTAAAAATACAATATAATGTATTTTATCTGAGTTTCAAGTATGCTCATTGCGTCTGTCGACAAGAGAATAACAAATGACAGAATAACACATAAATTTCTCATCCCTCTGTGTTCTCCTTCCAATCCCTAGAAATGCGGTACCGTTATGCTGGCCATCGGAAAAACCCGTAGGGCCTTCAGTTGCTAGCTGGACTAACAAACAATTTCTAAGAAATGCGAAAGCTTAATCAATCACTTTTCATTTCCGAAATCTTACAAATAAATAATATTGTTTTGCATTTGTTTATATAACAACTATGTAAGTCTACACATCGTCAGTTATGTTTCATTGAATATTTTCTAGTTTTTCATTCATAAATCAATTTAATTTGTATTAACAATGTAAGTTCAATAAGTTTGCAAAATTCAGTACAACTGAACATTTTATGTTATTTCTGCCACCGTTTTCCTATTATTCTTTTGTAATTTCATATATGTTACATTGTTACTTGCTAATTAATGGCAAGTCCAAATTATGTATGATAGGAACTGTACCTCAAACTGAACATAGAATATTCAACTCGAATCAACCCTAAAGGTCTAAACATGTTACAAAGGTAGTAGCATGTACCTAATATACCTACAGTGCAACACAGATGCCTGTAAGCGACTTGAATCTTCCCTACCAAAATTTCCTACCTTTTTCTTACCATGTTTCGACCTTCCTACCGCAAATGGCGCACTTTGTGACGTCACGATCGGAATCCCCTATTGGAGATTCATCTTCTCTGTTTCTACCCCAAAACTTTACAGTGTATTAGAATGCTCTTCCAACCGGGCTACGAAATTCCCCGTATCAGCATATTACGAGGTTTAGAGAAGTTCTGGGGTCAATTCCCAAAAATTCATAAATATTTTACAAAAATGTACTACTCATTTCCATTCCTACTACTTTCAAGCCTTGTATATTACCTTTTTGAAATCTGAAATACATTTTACAGTAAATGCATATAGAAAATATCGGTACAACGAAACTGCCAATAACGTATTGTTTTATGTAAATTTTAATGTTCTCTAATTATGAACAGATTTTGCTTTATGAAACATTTGGTCATTAGTAATAAATAATTAAACATGTAGGTAAATTATCACAAACAAATACATTTGAAAATTATTACTTACTAATAACAGTAATAATATATTATTATTTGTCAATAGTTCTATTTGTGTACTGTTTAATATTATAATAATTATGAAGATAAAAATAACATACTAATAGTAGTTTAAATGTTTTTACCGGTTTCATGATATTAACCCTTTGTTCTTTGATACATGTACAAAAGTAGGCTGGTAACTAATACCTGTAGCCGTGTTCCTTCGGGCTGTGATTGTGATTTTGTGAATCCTGTTTAATTTAATCGTGATATAAATAGTATAATTTGAATTTCTTTTGAACTGAATCCGTGTGAATCACTCAAAAAGGTTGACACTGAAGGGAAGTGGGAAGGTTGTCTAGTGATCACAAAATAAGAAAGTGGGGATAACGAATAGGAAACGTAAAAACATTATTCTTCTTAATCATGATCACTTTTATCATTTACATTGCGAATCACAGTCCGAATAAACACCGCTAATCTGTACGGTAATATTATTACTATGCTGACATGTCAACAACAATCTACCTATTTGATTCAAAACTAAATTTTAACGAGCACATATGTTCTGTAGTGAAATCTGCATATAAAAACTTGGGTTTTGTAATGCGCTGTTCTCAAACATTTACTAAAATATCTACGATAAAGAAGTTGTATTTCACTTACGTACGATCAAAATTAGAATCTTGTATTCAAGTTTGGAATCCAATTTATAATAAATATATTGATTTAATTGAATCTATCCAACGTAAATTTGTAAAATATTGATATTTCAAACTTCATAAACGGTATCCTACTTTTGATTATGATTATAACGTCTTACTTTTAACATCTTCTATCTTTTGATTCTCGTAGAAAAATTCATTCCTGTATTTATCTATACAAATTAATACACAACATCATATCTGATCAAGTCACTCTTGCTTCAATTTCTATATCTGTACCAAGAATAACTTCTAGAAACACCCGTACATTTTACTGCAGAACATCACGTACAAATTATGAGCAAAAATCTCCTATAAAAACTATGTGTTCTACTCTCAATTCCGTATCTAGTACGCTTGACATTTTTGGTGACTGCATTGTTAAGTTTAGAGAGGCTTAATTTAACAATTTTTAGTAAAGCAATGGTGTGTTTTGTTTGAGTATAGTTTCATTAAGTAATTACTGTTTGTGATCTGTAACAACATATACTTCTCTGGTTTTTATATTATTTTTGTGTCTATTATGTGTTCATTCTTGCTTGTGACAATTTGTGTTATTATTGTGTAAAACCCATAAAACCGACCTGTAATTGGGATCTTAGTATCCTGTTGGTCTTAATTAAAATAAATAAATAAACAAACTTTGATAACCTATGTTGCATTTTATCTGGAACGATGCACTAGGTATGTTTACCTAGTAACCATGGTAATACATTAAAGACAGATTAGTAAATGTTGTATCTTACCTGAAACTCACGGTATAGGTATTAAAAATGTTCTGAAACCGATAAACTCTTGAACAAACCACGGATGTTATGAACCATAACAAGCTGTAGATGTTTTAAAATTATCTTATCTTACCAAGATCTGCGGAAGTTATGAGACTCCACAATCCTATACTCTATCTGTTTTAACTATAGAGCATTGTGTGAAATAGGGCCTAAGATTCTAGCTCTCTGATTGGTTCAAACGTGAACCGAGTTTACATAGTAAAATAATTGACGCGAAATTTAAATTTGCTTGACAACTGTATCAATTATTTTGACGAGTGACATAAAATAAATAAAAGTCAACAGTACACGATTTATTACATATTATTAATTTCTGTTCAGTTCTGTTTGTTAAGTATATTATTGTTCATTTCGTTTATATAATTTTCATAGTGTTTTGGCGTTATATTTTATATTACATAGTTTTCGTTGTGCGCGTTTTCTTAGTTTTTAGTAAGTAGTTCGTTAATTTTGTAATTGTTCTCTTCGTTAATATGGATAAAAATAGATAGATATGTACGTACTCGTACAAGACAAAATTACTGAAAAAATGTTAATCAGAAATAATTTTTTTAAGCCAGGCATGGTGCCAAAATTTGAATTTTTTATTTAATACATGTAAAAACGGTCACGCTCGAAACGCCATCTAGTCTATAGTTAAAACGGATAGAGTATAGGTATGTAAATAGCTATCAAAGCATTTAGTGATCAAGAGTTCCTCAAATAACAAAATCGGCAATATTAATTGAATATCAGTGTGCAATACTGTCTAAAATATGTGTTTGTTTCCTTTCAAATGTTGTTAAAACAAAAAAGTCGCACCGATTACACATAAAACGTTGTAGATATTATACTTATTACATGCAATTAGTATGAATGCATCTTTCATGCTTAGATCATAATATAACAAAGCTCTTTCTCATCGAAATATATTTCATCGGACGGTAAGTTATAAATAAAGTTAAGAACGTGTTAAATCTATAGTTCCGCTCAAAACTAAAACTTAAAATTTATGATAAGAGTGGAGTAAGATCATTTTTAAGAGTAGCGCTCGGTTGTGCAGTAAACATATATCATTGTATGTAATCTGAAACTAACAACGTACTTGAGCAACTTGATGTCTTTTTGATTCTTCAGACTCAAGCAGCAACATCGTGATCTACGAGAAACGGAACAAGTTAAAAATGCCAAATAATCTTTATAGCTTCATTACACAAACCTCTTTTCGCCAAGTTCTTCTGGCAACGAATAAAGATCAATGCATATCATTATATCAAAGTAACTTGTATATTTAAATAACGTAGCTTCATCTCATTAAAATAACATGAAATGTTATTTTTCAAGGACAGGAGATTAAAAACGATTGTTGAAGCTTGCTTTTATTAAAACACTTTTATGTGGTGCACATTGGGTAACATAAATAAATAAATATATCATCACGGCTTATTACCCATTGCTGGGTGTGCCAATCTGCTTTGTACGCAGATATCGGCAATGATAAAATATTTGTACCGTTCGGGCGCTTACCAGGCGTCACCACACGGGCACTCATTGCTGGCGTGGAGAGTGCACCACAGGGGTCAATTTTGTGCCATTTAAAATTGAAAATATTTGGCATCGGTCAGGTTCGAACCCGGTTCCCCAGATTCCCGACCTGACATTTCTCTAAAATTTTATACATCTGCAAATCGGTTTAGATCTCATTTCATCTGAAATTTTGATACATATTAAATATGAGATCTAAGCCGATTTGCAGATGTTTTAAATTTTAAAAAATGTTCATGTAAGTTTAAGTTGTTAGCAACTCGCGAACCGCTCATCAGCACTTTATTTTGTTTTTATTTTCTTGATATGTAGGGGCGCAATTTTTTTGCCACTGGCGCTCAAAACCCTAGTTACGGCTCTGATCACCTGTCTTCAGTGAAAAGTGTATCATCGTTGGGAGTAAGGAGCAGTAAAAAATCAGTAGCATCGTCAGCTTTAGAAGACAGTAACAGTTCCCCTGTAAGGGGACACTATGTAATATTTAATGTATGATTTAAAATTCCGTATAAAGACGGCGCGGCATGAGCAGACGCTTGGAAATTCTAAACTTCCCCGTACTTAATTATCATATTAGGCTGTATATGTTTCCAATGCCGACTGTTTGCATATTAGCCTGTAGGAGCCTGATAACAAACAGCCAACTTGGGGCAGAATTAACAGTGGAAGAAGCGCAAGAGAACTTGCTCCATGCTCCATGTTGGATGATTAGCATTTCTTTATGGAGTTCTGTCAGAATTTCAAGCAATTCTGTTGCTTTACGGTTCATTTGCATACGTCAGTTAAGTCTGGATGCGAGCATCAAGGAAAGAAAATGATCATCTCGGTTTTCTTGCAGCTCTCGAGTGTGAAAAGACGGAACGCGAGACATGAAGAAGCTTCAAACAAATGCGGCTTCAGTTTTCCTAATTATTTTTTCTTTTTCCCCAAGAAATGTCGGTTACTCTTATAAATTTTGTTTATTTTGAAGTTTAATTTTATCGTACATTGCAAATACGTGGATATATCATACACGGTGTGATTGTAAAATTTTAGAACATTTTTCAATATTATGTACATTCCTTTTAAATTCACACAGTCAAGTGTTTCTCAAAGGGGGATCCGCGGACCCCTAGGGGTACGCAAGCTAAGTCTAGGTGTCTGAAGTACCTAAATGAATAACTATTCCCAATATTTTTCTTTAAATCACTAACTAAACAAACTAAAATTAGTTTGTGAAAATATATAAGAATATCTGGTGTGGTCAACACAATACCTCCCGCCATTACCTGGCAGTTTATTTCTTATAATGTAGTCTAATCTAATCCAAGTAACTACCTTTTTTTAAACCCCTCAACATGATTAAATCTCAATTACAGAGTGGGTTCACATTCACACACATCCATGCCTTAGTGGGATTCGAATTCAGAGCCCCGACGGCCCTCATGACATGAGGCGTTGCTCTAACCATTGAGCCACCGGAGC
The DNA here is from genome assembly GCA_963082715.1 of Harpalus rubripes. Classification (NCBI taxonomy): domain Eukaryota; kingdom Metazoa; phylum Arthropoda; class Insecta; order Coleoptera; family Carabidae; genus Harpalus; species Harpalus rubripes. The sequence goes on from OY720451.1 coordinate 59,695,028, forward strand.
TATAATAAAATAAAGATTAAATTTTAAATACCGGGATAGAATAGAATTCATTAATCCAAAAATGAGGATTAGCTTAAATATTTTTGTGAATCGTTAATTTTTATTAATCTAAAAACATACCTACAACTTACTTATGGTGGAAACTGTATTGAATTCCTTTTCTATTGTTTTATTTAGTTTTTCGTTTTTAAAACGTTACTAATATTATTTTGAAATAATTAGTTATTTGATAGTGACATTTATCTGTCAGTTACATACATTTGAGATATGAACTGTGTAACCAAGGAGTTTTGCTCGTTTAAAGCGTAGGAACCAGGATTAAAATTATAGATAATTTTATAATTTTTTTCATAAAATATATAGAAAAAGTATTTATGCAAATCTGTAGAAAATTTAATAATCTTTAATTTTTATAATAACACCAGTCTTGAAAAAATATTATTTGAAGATATTTTTGAGCTTCAAGTAAAGTGCCATTTCCGGTTATCTGATATACACCAAAATCTAATGGTCTCTTCCCATATTAAAATAAGGTAGAAATACAAGGTTTCAAAATTTTCTGAATTATAGTATTTGAGTTAAAGTGGAGTATCCATACATACACACAAACATCATCGTGAAAATGTTTATTTTCCATTCTTTCAATTCTGCAAACAGCCGATTATCGTTTTCAGAAGGAACTTTTTAACAGTATTTCAAAATAAACGTAAATTAAGCGTAATATAAAGGAAAACCATTTTACTTTCTAGGAATTAAAATTTTCCTTGGGGTCCGCCAAGTTCGAGATACTTTTCAAGGTGTTCATGTTAATAAAAAAGGTTGAGAAATACTGACTCCAGTACATTTTCGGCGTTCTGGAAGGCTAAAACTGGGTTGCTATTCAATACTTTCGTCAGGATGGTTTCGATGTAATATGTATTGTCTACTTCTATCATGACAGTCTCATACAATAGTTTTACGAAGAGAAAGAATTCATAAAAATAAATATTTTAATTTTTATTATAAATATAAATAAATAAATGCAAAAATTTCATCAAAAATCACATATTTTCCGCCTTTCGAACAGAATAACTATAAAAGTAGCTAGTAATAAAACGTTTTTTACACTCGTGTACAAACTGTCAGTTGATCTGTCGTTAGGCAGTTTTTTGTACAAATCTATCGTTTATTATGTGAGTTACTACGAAAAACCTTCCCTGTGACCCACTATTCCTATATTGCCTATATATTTTCGCAATATTTTGGTCACAAATATCTCAGCTCACGACTGGTTAACTTTTATAAATTTACATACGTGCGTAAAAACTCTTGATACTTTAATTAAAATTTTCGTAAATGCTTACAATGATATATTGGTGCAACAAGCAATAAGTAGTTTTTCTTGGACAATTATCTTCAAATATAATTTTTTCAAGACGCATGGAGTTATATTTTACAGCTGTAATTTTATTGCATATTGCAAATATAGTTGCAGCCAAATATAGTAAAATCAAATTGGATATTTGAAACATGTAATAAAATAACTTTAAAATTGTCGTAAAATAGACGATAACATATATTAAAATGAATAGCTATCGTAAAATATAAACTGAAACCATATTTTCCGCATTTTATTTAACTAATTTAAAACTTTTAAATTAAAACTACTTTCAGTCTCATTTCAATAAAACATTATGATATTACAACATAATATTTTGCTGTAATTATGGGATATCGGTTTAAACTAATAAATATTGACAATGATAACAAAACCGTGAGATTGTGACATATGTCATGTTTTATTTTTTAACATTATTGTTGCTTTAACGAGAATTTCGAATTTATACCAGAAAATTTGTCAAACTTTTTACAGAGTACTAATTTTCAACTTAAAATACTGTTTTGTTCCGAATAAAAATAAATTTATAAAAATATATCATCACGGCATATTACGCATTTATAAATGAAAGATTATGCAATATTGTTTATAGTAATAAAAATAATAATAATTTTCATAATAGAAACTGTACGCAATTTTAACCTGCGCTAAATTACTACTAGAGAGCCACTTTAGCAACAGAAGAATCTCTATCGTAACAGACAGCCAAGCCGCATTAAAAGCAACAGAATTCTGTGAGACAGAATCTGGACTTCTTGTAGAGTGCATCCACAGATCAAATGCACTAGGAGCGAGGAACAAATTGAAATTAATATGAGTACCCGGGCATTCAGAGATCGAATGAAATCAGGTAGCAGATAGTCTGGCTAAGAAGGGGACAAGTTTTACTTTCACAGGACAACCGGCTTTCGGAATTTCAGCGGAGACATTGCTGAAACAATGGTACAAGAATCACTGGTTGGAGTCACCAGGGCAGAGACACTCAAAGCTCTTCCTAAATGAACCAACCAAGAAAAGAACGGAACGTTTACTGCTAATGAGCAAACAAGACATTAGATTAATAACAGGACACCTAAAAGGACACTGGCTGCTAAGCAAACACCTACACACGATGGGACTAACACAAGAACCAACATGCAGGGGTGTGGTGAAGAGGAAGAAACCCCTCGGCACCTTATATGCCACTGTGAAGCTTTTACGAGCAGCAGATATATCCTGGGGCAGAAAAGATCGAGCAGGATATGCTAAAAGATTTAGATCTGAAGAAAACCCCAGAGTTTATTAAACAAACAGGACTCCTAGAATAGGAATAAATCTGGAAAGTACAATAGATCTACAGGTCGCAGTACAGGGATCCACAGGAGACCACTTCTTGTAATATAATAATTTAATAATTCTCGAAAAAAAGTATTTTTCGAAGAATAGTATATTCTATAACAAGTATGGAATAGGTAATTTCCGCGCGAGCGAAAAGTTTGTAGGCCGAGCCGTAGGCGAGGTCTACGGTTTTGCTAGTGGCGGAAATACTATTCCATACGAGTTTTAGACTATACTTTCTCTAACACTATTAAAAAATATATTTTGCTCATCACTTGACATTTTCGCAAAAAATACTAAAATATTATTGGTATATTACAAAAGCAATAATTTTTAGTTAACTTACCATGTAAAAGCTTCAAGACGCGTAAAACAAGGCGTATAATAATATTTTGTAATCATTTATCTTATAATTTGACAGTTAAGGCAGTTGAGGTGACAAAGCACCAAGCAAAGCCGTCTTGATTTTGAAAACAATTGCGTTTCCCATGTATTTTAAATGGGTGAATTGAAAAACTAGTGGTCTCTGACTGCTTATTACGGAATATTATTCCGTAACAGTATGACAGAATGTCCACATTCTGTTACAGTTTTCAGTTATAGAATGTATGAATTCCATAGTAGTGTTAGAAAAACTATTTTGAGCTTCAAGTATAGTGCCATTACCGGTTATCCGGTTTATACCAAAATCTAATGGCCTCTTTGCATATTAGAAAAAGGTTGATATACAAAGTTTCAAAATTTTCCGAGTAATAGTAATTGAGTTAGAGCGGAAGATCCATACATGCACACATACGTACACACATACATCATCGTGAAAATGTTAAAATTGGATTCTAGGGACCCTAAAACGTGGTCATTTACCAAAATTTCGAAATGTGATTTTTAGCACGATTTCTAAACCTTCCTTATCAAGGGTAGCGGGAGATACGAGTAAAAATCTAAAAATAATTTTCAGAAACTTGTTGAAATTAATTCCCAATAAGTTATAGTGTCTAAATGATTATCAATATTAATACCAACAGTATATCATATTAATGGTTGTCATAATTTAATTTAACAGAAAATTCCATCTGTGGAATGTGGGTAATAGAATTAACGACATGGCATTAGGATTGTCTTTAGGCATTGGGGATGAATGTTAGCCTCCATGATACATGGATAACTCCTCTCCGGGTCGGCTATCAACATCGTTACATCAGCAAGGCAAGGGCGAGTGCGAGTATTGAACTGCGACTGCTGGGGAAGTTAACGGGACCTGCAGCACAGCTCCTAGCTGCCTGCGTCCTGGCAGATTCATATCTGCGTGTAATATTGATAGATAGAGCCAGATAACAAACCCATGATAAATGGCCTCGTGTCTCCCAACAAATTCTATAGACCATCAGAGTCGTATATTACAAGGTGTGGACGTTGATTCAGACCCGGACTAGCCCGCAAGGATGGAAAAGTTAATGTGTGATATAAAAACGTAAAAGGATTGACACAAGAGCTAGAATCGGGAGACGAACCCAGGTTCATAAAACCTACCCAAGTGGCGAGAAATTTCTACATATTTGTTAACTAAAAAAGATTTTATTTCAGTAAAGCATATATATATATATATATATATATATATATATATATATATATATATATATATATATATATATATGAGAAATATTCGATTTCCGGGAATGGACTGTGTCATATTTTGAGTCAGAGCTCAACGTTTCGCCCGCAGTCGTATGGGGCATCTTCAGGAGCAAGGGGGATAGTACTGTCTTAAACAAGATTACCTGACGTATCAACCACGCTAGAGGCCGAGTTTAAGCAACAAGGGGGGGGGACTCAGTTTACAAGCGGGGACTGGGAATTTTAAATGGGCACATATATTTTTTATTTACTTATTAGATAGATAATTTTATTCTGAATTCAGTGATATAATATTTGTATACTCTCACATGACGATTTTTTTTTTGAGAAATATGCATATAAAGTTTTGTTATAATATGATTAAAATATGACCTATAATGAGAGTACCACGCATGGAAAAAATGAAAACATGTTAAATTTTTTACATATATATATATATATATATATATATATATATATATATATATATATATATATATATACAGCGTGGTGACTTGGAAGACACAATATTGTAGTTTTTGCTACAGAAAAAAATACTGCATCCGAATATACTATTGTTTATAATTTTTTAATTTCCTGAACCATAAAAATAGTGGAAAACAATAATAACATTTTTGCAAAAATCATTGATGCCATGGAATAAAAATTTAAACAAATATCACATAACCAATTAGCAAATGTCAGACAAGAATTTTACAACAGATTGGGGTATTGTTTAATGATAAATTGTGGTTTGTGATATGTTATATTAAAATAAAAATCCTATTTTCCCAATTTTATGTGTTTTAATTTAAATAATTTAAGAGTCGTATTCATAGTCACCTTAAAGAAATCTTAAATTTTGTTCTCATCAAATTACATTGTTGTAATCAACAATTCCATTGTTGTCATTAACTACAATAATGGTGTTTTCATTTTCCTCGTTTTGAAAGTAAGTTTAAACGTCAAGAATCTGTGACAGATGTTTGCGCTTTTGTTAAAACTTTTGTTCCGTGGCACCAATGATTCTTGCAAAAATGTTATTATTGTTTTCGATTATATTTACGGTTCCGGAAATTGCAAAATTATAACAAAAGCATATTCGGATGCAGTATTTTTTTATGTTCTTACATAACAAGAATATTGAGAAAAATTCATTTGAAAATTAAATAAATTTTATTTAACATAACACATAACAGTAGTCCATGATCAAAATAACAAAACAATTAAAAGAAAACCTTAAACAGCATATTAGGGATTCATGTGTTCCACTGCCACTGGACATTCTTAGAAAAGTTACATCAGAAACTATAGAGAGAGAATTAATATATGTTTAGAAAATAATGGAAACAATTTTGAAATTAATTTGTGAAGTTAAATTCAAGTTTATTGTTTATATATATATATATATATATATATATATATATATATATATATATATATATATATATATATATATATATATATATATATCATCACGGCTTATTGCCCATTACTGGGTGTACCAATCTGCTTTGTACATATATATCGGTAATGATGAAATACCAATCAATTTTTGTATGCTTCTGGATCCTAATGACGGAGTAAGTGTGTACCGAAACCCGAAGAAGAATAAATGCTGTATGACTGTGATAAAACAAAGTATAAATTGATTCTTAATATCGCTATGTATGGATCGTACAATGTAATTTCAACAAAACGTATTTATAAAGGATTGAAAGTAAACAGATATGTAAACACTCCGAAATTCGATTATACGTTAGCAAATATAATACGTTACGTCAGTTGGGCCAACACGGAACCAGTTCGTGTGCAAAGCCACTGTAATTCTCATATAAATCTGCATATACGTCACTGTCTTTACATTGACTTTAGCTTATTTAAAGAAGATCGTGTGAATGCTATCACAAATGCCAGAAGTTGGTAGAACGGCAAAACTGTGTTTTCTATGAACGAAAAATCTTGGCAATAAATCTTTGAATCTATAAGGCAAACATCGCAGTGAAAAATAAGCTTAAACTAAAATCAAATTTGATCTGAAAGTGAAAATGTAATCCTACCGCGGAAATGCGCAGGGGTGGATTTTACACTTTTGTTGTTTTTTCAAATTCACAACGGAAACAGTTTTGTCTGCTTCCAAAGAAATTATTAGAGAAAAATGTTTATAGACTTTTTTTTTTAGAAAGTGGTTCAGATAATACTTTCATTGTTGGAATCTCTGGAATGGTTGACATATTTAGGCTCAGTATTTTGATCTCTGGTTAATTTATCTGTCGGTTATACGTTATAAGAACAATTTGGCATAAAATTTTTTATATAGGTACCGTGTGTCTACTTTTTTTATGGACCATAGGAGATACAATGGTAAAATTTTCATATGGCTGTAAATTCTGCCCTATTAATTTTAGAACTAAAGTGTAAACATAAAAAATGTTCAGAATTAAAGACTACATCAAATTAGCCTAAATTTGTTGATATAATAGGTTCTTGCCATGAGATAAACGTAAAATAAAATATCCGTCTTTAAGCTTTTTACAGAGTGCCATGCAAGACAAAAATGCAATGTGAATAGTCATATTATTTGACTTTGACAGATAAAAGTTTATTAAATATAAAATAAAATAAATATATCATCACGGCTTATTACTCATTGCTGGGTGTGCCAATCTGCTTGTATACAGATATCGGTAATGATAAAATATTTGCACCGTGTGGGCGCTTACCAGGCGTCACCTCACGGGTCGAACCCGGTTCCCCAGATTCGCGACCTGACACTCAGGCACGCGGCCACGAGACCCCATATAAAAGTTTATTAATTGATATTTAATTGTTAATATTGTTCCATTTAGTTTTTTCTGCGATGGTAAATGTATCCATGCTTACTGATAAATAATTTAATGAAATCAATAATTTTAAAAACTTTATGACAGATGTCATCTGTCAAATTCAAGCAATACAACTGTTTAAAATTTTATGATAGTGCTCATGGCATTCTGTAAGCAGCTAAAAATTATTACTTTTATTTTGTCTCTCTTTCGGAAACGAAACGCATGCAAACAATAATTTTGGACTTTTTAGATGCGGTTTTTAATTCTGAACATTTTTTGTATTTACATTGTTGTTCTAAAATTAATACGGCAGAATTTACAGCATTATGAAAATTTTACCATTGTATTTCCTATGGTCCACAAAAAAAGTAGACACATGGTATGTGTAATTTTACAACTTTGATATAATCGGCCTAATTCACTAAGATAGTTGTTAACATAGTCGTTAGGTAACAACTGAGAGTTAACAACGATTTTAGCAACTCTGTCATTCAACTGGTATTCAGTAAATACATAATTAACGACATTGTTAAAAACGGTCGTTCTGAACAACTGCTGGTAAATATAGCAGTGAAATTATTAACAAGTGAGTTAAAGGGCAAGTCGATTCTCAATATTTGTAAATATTTCTACTCTATTCACAATCTAAAGTGACAGATTTTGATTCGTTTGACGTTTGAGTTTTTAATAATGAGTGGTAAGAAAATTTGGGGTGCAAGATGTTCCACGGAACATTATTCTTTAATGGCAGATTTCATGATAATTTTGTATTAATTAAATAACAAAACTAGTTTTACATTTCAGTTCAGATAACTGCTAGTTGGAAATGTTCAAATGATTTGAAAAATTTAAATTTTGTCTTGTAATCTCTTTATAAGACCCATAACTAGGCGTAGAAATTAAGTGTTGGGAGAAGTTCTCCAGTTTAGTATACATGTTTATTCAATTCTATGCGATCGATTTCGAAATTTCAAGAATCTTATCATCGGGAACGAATTACGCATGATCATCGTCTAGGAGTTTTAGCAGTAAAAATAATAGAAATTTGACATTGTTGAAATGGTTGTTTATATTTAAATATGTAAGATAAATGAAAATAAATTTCAAAAAGTTGAATTTAGATCTTTTCGGGAGAGAATCTGAAAATTTGTTCAATATTAGGAATTAAAATATTTAAATTTGGAATAAATGTAAACCCTTCATCTTGGAACATGAGACCTTCGGGAATATACTGACTCAGTACGCTTGAAGCGTGAGACCATCCAATTCACGAATTAAACGACACATGTTCAGTTTAAATATCTCTGTAAATATTTTTTTCCCGATATCAGGATCGGGAATTGATTAGTAACATCTGGCAATTTTTTTGCATAAACCTAAAATCTTGTTAAAAAATGTATATAATTGTTGGGCATGTAGGTATATATTAGTTTACAAATAGTTTACATTTGCTTCCCTCTATTTCCAGTATAAGTTTATTTATTGTGTGTGTGTGTGTGTGTGTGTGTGTGCGTGCGTGTATGCGTGCGTGTATGCGTGCGTGTGTGCGTGCGTGCGTGCGCGTGTGTATGCGCGTGTGCGTGTGCGTGTGCGTGTGCGTGTGCGTGTGCGTGTGCGTGTGCGTGTGCGTGTGCGTGTGCGTGTGCGTGTGCGTGTGCGTGTGCGTGTGCGTGTGCGTGTGCGTGTGCGTGTGCATGTGCGTGCGGGCGTGCGTGCGTGTGTGTGTGTGTGTGAATGTGGATGTTGGATCCACGATTCTCAAACACTATAAGACTTAAGACATTTTAACCACGGATTCCTCAATCTAACAATAATGGGAAGAGTTGCTTAAGTTTTGGTAACAATTGGACAACCGAAAGTAGTAGTTACAAGAAAAAAATTATCTAAATATTATTTATCGAAAATTTATGTAAATACTTACATTACGTTAAATTCTTTATTCGATAAATATAAATTCATTATTATATCTTCTATAGATTTAGAGATAGAGAAATGCATATAAAATAATTTGATGTAAAAATTCTCAGATGAAACTACTTGAAGGCAAGAAATTCAAATGTTTGTAATTGACACATAAATGTCACTGTCAAGAATATTTGTATGCTACTGTCAAAAATATTTGTACATCATTATGAAGATTATAAAAATAAAAAAAGTCAACAACGCAAAAGAATATACGTAAAAAAGAATATAAAAGGAATTTGCGAAAAAATGACGAATATAAAGAAAAAGAAAAGAGAAGGAAAGTAGAAAAAGAAAATTTCAGGATATTGAATATAAAGAAAATGTATGTATTGTACATAATTTATATTAAAATATCCCATAGATTTTGCAAATATATGTGAGAATTATTTTGTAGTGAGACATGAATATATGTATTTGTATTTAAAAATATTTTTTGTTTTATGCCTACAACCAGGTAAAATATCTGGCGAGAAGTTATGTGCTGGCCACATCAGATTTTTTATCTCGTTCTAGAAACTTTTCGATCCGCCATCGTATATGTTTTATTTTAAACAATTCTAGTCCACGTAAAAATATTTACCGGTTTCAGGATATTATTCCATTGTTTACATGTACAAAAGTAGGCTGGTAACTAAGTAATAACTGTAGCTGTATGGTAATATTATTACGACTGGTCAACAACGGTCTATAAAATAAAAATAAAATAAAATGAAAATATAATGCTATTAATACATGCAGATAACGTTAGCCTATCGTTCTAAATACGGTCTACTTTATTCTAAAGTAATAAACATGAGGAATAAAGCACATAATTTGATTATTTGTCATATTGACATATGCCAAATAATTGTTCTGTTAACCATAGCAATCTGAAAGTAGCATTAATGAGAGAATTTCAAAAAATGGTATTTATCAATGTCTTCATTTTCTGAAACCGATAAACTATTGAACAAACCACGGATGTTATTAATCATAACAAGCCTTAGACGTTTTAAAATCCTCGATCTACAAGCTCGGATTTCAAACCGACATCTTCGGCAGTTATGATATACATAACATTTCTAGGTAAACTATTATTCACAAAAGATGACTATTCAAGGTCATTTGTGAGCCGTTTGATATGATATTACTTGCAGATAACTTCATTGCGTTTCGTTTGCGTAGGCGTGTAACATGTAATATTTATGGACACATGTTAAATGAAAAAATAAGAATAATTCATTTGAAAATTATGTTTCTTTCTAAATAATGTCTTTCTGAAAGATTTATGGTCTTCACTTATGTTTTTGCAAAATACAAAAACACAGACTTAACTTATAAACCAAGGAATAATAATTTGATTTAAAAGTCACCGCCACTGGGTAAATATTAGCACAGAGGGCAGTGTAGTAGATAATTAGGTATCTGTAATTCTACGACATATGTCATTATTATTTATAGTGTGTTAGAAAGTAATGCTACATTTACGTATATCTGTCGCACAACATAAATTAAATAGACATAGGTCAAATAATCTTTCTCTTTCTAATACAAAATGTTGCTAAGCTACTGCTATAAAGTGATGTGTATTCTTTCTTCGAACAAATGACCTTGAATAGTCATCTTTCGTGAATAATAGTGTATGTTAATAGCTATAATATGCATTTCAACTATGCAGTAAAATTGTCATAAATTTACAAGCACTTAATCCCGAAAATTTTAATTAAAATGTATAACAATATTAGGGTTTGAATTAAATAGGAATAAATGGTAATTTCCGTTTGTTTAATGAGATAGTTTGCTATATAGGAATATAATAATAAAGCCATACTGGGATTAAACGGCAAATTGCGTTTTCCATGTAATTAAGTGGATTTTAAAATAACGCTGATTGTGCTATTAAATTATTTGGTCCCCGTGCATTCATCTGGCTATGACACGTAAATCATGGCCTCCCATAATTTATCATTAATGTAATAATTAATCAGACTGCACATTAATTAGGATTTAAGATCATTAATATTCAAATGAGCACAAGTATTGACAACGGTGTCCCAAATATTAGGATCCGACTAGCAAAAAAGAGATCACCAGAGTTCATACACCATCCATCAAATCGGCGTCATGTATAAGAGGCTTACATCTTGCTCTGCACTTGTTCCCGAACAACACAAGTCACCCGCTACTTTCACTTGTTTTTACGGTCTCTAATTACTATTTAGTGTTGGGGCATTATTTATACATAACCAATATTTATGCGCATTAACCATTTTTTGGTTATTTGCTGTGACTAAAAACAGAAATACCAGGGCGGTAAATGTTTAGAATAAAAAAATATTAACGCTTAAATAAACAGAATAAATGTCAAATAAGTTGATTGTACGAGTAACAAGCTCAGACTCAATAGTACGATCGGTTACATTATGAAAATATCTGATGTGGCCAGCACATTACCTTCCGTCAGTTTTATGTATTTTGTACAAATTTCATACGGAAAGTTCCTTGCTAAATTAAATATTCTATTTCTTGTACATTACTTTCCGGCAGTTGCATGTATTTTATGCAAATTTCATACAGAAAATTATTATTTTGTGACGTTTTCGATATACAGTGTAATGTATCTATAGAATTAAAGATTTATTATTATTATTATTTCTTGTACATTACCTTAAAGCAGTTGTATGTATTTTATACAAATTCCATACAGAAAGCAAAAGATCCTATATTTTCAATAAAACTATAAGACAAACACACTATGTCAATTTCACTTGACACTGACATCTTTCAATCAGAATTTTTTAATATAGTAGCTGTTTCCATAGCTATGGCTACTTTATGAAATTTAATTTCTTTATAATTTTTTAACTCTATATCCATTTAATATTAAGTATAAAATGCAGTCAAATCGTATAGAGAATAAAATATTCTTTAATATTTATAATAACATCAAATGTGAAAAAATTATATTTAACATAGTTTTTTCAAGAAAAACTGTTAAAATCTTCAAATGATGGTACTTCCGGTTGACCAATTGTAACCAAAACCTAATCAGCTCTTCATATGGATGTAACGAACAAGTACGAAAAAATTATAATTTTTGTAACTGTAGTATTAGAGTTATCGCAGACGAAAATTTTGTAACACACACACACACACACACACACACACACACACACATCCACACACACACACATACAGACATCATCGTAAAAATAGTAAAATCGTATTCTAGGGACCCTAAAACGTGCTTATTCATCAAAAACTCACCACCGAATTTTTTGACCAAAGACAATACCTTCCTTACCTAAGGTGACGGAAGGTAAAAAATCTGGTGTGGCCAACACAATACCTCCCGCCATTTACAGCCCGAATCATAAAAAATATTACGTTAATCTTTATTTTTAGATTAGCGAATTTTACTCTAATTTTGACAGTTTATTTCTTAAAATATAGTCTAATCTAATCCAAGTGACTAACTTCTTCTTACACCCCTCAACAGGATTAAATCCCAATTACACAGTAGGTTCACATTCATACACATCCATGCCTTAGTGCGATTCGAACCCAGAGCCCCGAGCGCACTCATAACATGTGGCGTTGCTCTAAACATTGAGCCACCGGAGATATAATAATGAAGATTAAATGTTAAATACCGAGATAGAATAGAATTCACTAATTCAAAAATGAGGAATACCTTACACATTTATGTGAATCGTTAATTTTTATTAATCTAAATTCATACCTACATAATTACTTGTGCTGGAGACTGTATTGTATTCCTTTTCTATTGCTCTATTTACATTTTTCTTTTTAAAACTTTACTCATATTATTTTGAAATGATTAGTTCTTTGATAGTGACATTTATCTGTCAGTTACATACATTTGAATATCTGCGTTTTGTTTGTTTCAAGCGTAGGCTCTGGGATTTAAATTATAAATAATTTTATAAATTTATCCATAAAATATACAGAAAAAGTATTAATGCAAATCTATAGAAAATTTAATAATCTTTAATTTTTATAATAACATTAATCTCGAAAAAAATAATATTTAAAGGTATTTTTCGAAGAAAAACTATTTTGAGCTCCTAGTAGTGAGTTAGAGTGGAGAATCCACACACACATACACACATACATACATACACACTTACACACATACACCCAGACATCATCGTGAAAATGTTAAAATTGGATTCTATGGACCTTAAAACGTGCTCATTTACCAAAATTTCGATATGCGATTTTTAACACGATCCCTATACCTCCCTTACCAAGGGTAGCGGGAGGTAAAAATATGATGTGGCTAACACATGACCTCCCGTCAATTCCATGTTGAAAAATTCCATGAAGTAAAGTATTACTTCCGATTGATCGTTTGTAAACAAAATCTAATAAAATTTCTTCTACCTGTCATAAATGACAGTTATAGACCGCTAAATAAAAATGGCAGACACGGCTAGCTATATTTTCTCAAGTATAAAGCAACGGAAACTAACTCATTTAAAAAAAAAATTCACTGTCAAAAATATTTGTATGCCACTATATGTACATCATCTTCATGATTATAAAAATAAAAAATAAGTCAACAACGCAAAAGAATATACGTAAACAAGAATATAAAAGGAATTTGCGAAAAGATGACGAATGTAAAGGAAAGTAGAAAAAGAAAATTTTAGGATATTGAATATAAAGAAAATGTATGTATTGTACATAATTTATATTAAAATATCCCATAGATTTTTCAAATATATCTGAGAATTATTTTGTAGTGAGACATGAATATATGTATTTGTATTTAAAAATATTTTTCGTTTTGTGCGTACAACCAGGTAAAATAGCTGGCAAGAGGTTATGTGCTGGCCACATCAGATTTTTTTTCTTCCTAAGATGAAGGTATAATGATGTAATGAAATGTTTATTTGTAACAAAATAAATGTCGTATGGCCGAGTATTCGAATAACTGAATTTCCTTCTTGAACTTTCAACAATTTGCCAGACTAATCTTTCAGTAGGTATAAATAGTTCTATAGCAGTAATAAACCATTTGAATAAATTCGACATAAGTACGATGGATTAAATATATCTCTATATTTATTGTCTAAAATCAATAGGTTGCAATAATAGTCGGCAATCTTGGAAACGCGTGATATTAATTTGCCAGAAAATCTTTCACTGACCTTTAATCCTTCATGGGGTTGTATGCCTCTGGTAGATGCTGAAAGCCCCAGGTCTGGATGGTTTCGTTGTCCAACTGCTTGACTGTTGACTCTATGCACGTTGCACGAATGTACCCACGCACGGTAAGTGTGTAAATTAATGTCACTCACGTTTCAGTTGGTTAACACCTCATAAAATTATATTTAAAATCACTGAATGTAATATTTAAACCAACAACAAAACAAATGTTTCATAAACTCTTTAAAATTTAAGTTTATAGACATGCAATTGTGTATTTATAACAACCGAACGATTTGAGATTTGGATAAATACTAAATTAAACATGTTTTATTTCGTTCGGCGAAACTAATGTTGTGATTACTTGGCAAAGCTCACAATTTGCGCGAATATACAAACATTAAAAATAATAAAAAATATATAATTTTATTTTATTAACTCAGAATTTAAATATTTATTATTTTAATTTTTAATAATACTTGGTTTTATGTTTCACAATTATTTTATTAGATTACTAGTTTCGTTATAACATTAGCATCATCAGATCTTCTTTATCGTTTAATTATAAATATATATATATATATATATATATATATATATATATATATATATATATATACATATATATATATATATATATATATATATATATATATATATATATATGTCTAAATTATATGAAATAAATATAAAAATGAAATGTCAAAATGTCAATAAATGTTTTTTATTTTATTTTGGAATCATAAACTTGTTTATCCGCTCTGAAAAACGGGCGCAATTTGGCTTTTATCGCCCGAGAGCTTATAAAGTTGCCAAGCAACAGCTATTCAAACGTCAAAATCGTCGTTTTTAGATAAATGTCAGACAATATAACAAATTCGATAAATCACATTTTTTTAACACCGCTGTTTGTAAAACTAATCGTATCCTTTCTGGTATACGCCTTTTCACTTCTGTAGAACCAACTTGCTCCGGGCAGCGTCAAATTTATTCTATATTTCTTTTGAATAATCACTATCTTCTATTTACATTTGACACTAAATTAAAATTTGTTATAAACAAACAATATAGCTAGAAACCACAGCATACTTAAAATTCACAACGCCAGCACATCGATACCGAATATATACCCATTGAATCCTTGAATTTCGAGAATCAAAATAAAATAAAACGTATGTACCACGGGCATAATCAAGATTATTGCACTCGGGAAAATTAAAGCTCTCCGCTACGCGTCGAGTTTTAAACATTCCCCCGTGCTACAATCTTTTGATTATGCCCTTAATACATAAATAACTATTAAAAAACATTTATTGACATTTTTACATTTCATTTTTATATTTATTTCATATAATTTAGACATATATATATATATATATATATATATATATATATATATATATATATATATATATATATATATATGTCTAAATTATATGAAATAAATATAAAAATGAAATGTAAAAATGTCAATAAATGTTTTTTAATAGTTATTTATATATATATATATATATATATATATATATATATATATATATATATATATATTTATAATTAAACGATAAAGAAGATCTGATGATGCTAATGTTATAACGAAACTAGTAATCTAATAAAATAATTGTGAAACATAAAACCAAGTATTATTAAAAATTAAAATGAATAATAAGTTTCACCAAGTAAGAGCAGACACAATTAAAGAAATTTATTATTATTTTTGTTGTTTGTATATTTGCGCTATATTATGAGTTTCGCCAAATAATAATCACATTAGGTTCGCCGAACGAAAGAAAACAAGTTTAATTTAGTATTCTTCCAAATATCCAATCGGTCGGTTGATATAAATACATAATTCCGTGTCTAAAAACTTAAATTTAAGAGTGTTTATAAAACATTTGTATTGTCGTTGGTTTAAATATTACATTCGGTAATTTTAAATAAAATTTTATGAAGTGTTAACTTACTGAAATTCACTTTGACTATAACCGTACCTGGGTATATTTGTGCAATGTGTATACCGCAACATTCAAAAAGTTGGACCGCCAACCATTCAGACCTGGGGCTTTCAGCATCTATATTACATGGAGATATCCATCAGCCCATGAAGGATTACAAGGTCAGTAAAAGATTTGTCTAAGATTGCCGACAATCATTGCAACATATTTCTTTGTAAAGTGGTATATTTCATCCTTTGTACTTTATTTATACTTGTGAATATTTCGTTTATTGCTATTTCTGAAGAAAATTTTGAGCACAATAAAAATATAAAATTTATTAATTATTTTTTCGACAATTTTGTTATATAAGTGTATGAAAATTGTATATCGTTGGATTCAGAATAGATCCCTGTTGAATGAGAAATAAAAAGTATATGTTTCTATTCAAAATAAGTAATTTGGTATCCATAGTTTACCACTGGTTGAATTTTTACTTTCCTTCAAACCAAAAAAATATGATGGTGAGTTTTCAATGAATAAATACGTTTTAGAGTCCCTAGAGTACGTTTTACTATTTTTGCGACCATGTCTGTATGTCTGTGCGTGTAACGATTTTTCCTCCGTCGATAACTCCAATACTACAATTCTTGAAATTATAATTCTTTCGTATTCCTCTTCGTTACATCCATATGAAGAGCTGATTAGATTTTGGTTATAATTGGTCGACAGGAAGTACCCTCATTTGAAGATTTTAACAGTTTTTCTTATTATAAATATTAAAGAATATTTTATTCTCTGTATGATTTGATTACATTATATACTTTATATTCAATGGATATTGAGTTAAAAAAACTATAAAGAAATTAAATTTCATATAATTTCAAAAAATCTGGTGTAGCCAACACAATATCTCCCGCCATTACAGCCCGAGTCACAAAAAAGTCAATCCTTATTTTTGGAACAGTCGAATCTAATCCAAGTTACTCCCTTTTTTTAAACCCCTCAACAGGATTAAATCCCAATTACAGAGTGGGTTCACATTCATGACGTTTTGTTTGTTTAAAGCGGAGGCTCTGGGATTTAAATTATAATAAATTATAAATTTATCCATAAAATATATAGAAAAAGTATTAATGCAAATCTGTAGAAAATTTAATAATCCTTAATTTTTATAATAGCATTAATCTCGAAAAATAACATTTAAAGGTATTTTTCGAAGAAAAACTATTTTGAGCTTCTATTAAAGTGCCATTTCCGGTAATCCGATTTTCACCAAAATCTAATGGGCTCTTTCCATTACAGAAAAAGATCGAAATACAAGGTTTCAAAATTTTTTGAATGATAGTATTTGAGTTAGAGTGGAGGATCCACACACACATGCACACAGACATCATCGTGAAAATGTTAAAATTGGATTCTAGGGACCTTAAAACGTGGTCATCTACCAAAATCTTGATATGCGGGAGGTAAAAATTCTGAGAGACAGATGTCAATGTCAAGTGCGATTGACATAGTATGTTTGAGTTATAATTTTACTGCAAATATAGAAACAACTTTAAGAAACTTTCTGTATGGAAATTGTACAAAATATATAGAACTGAGGGAAGGTAATGTACTGGATATATAGAACCTTTCGTAGGAAACTGTCTGTATGGAATTTGTATAAAATACATAGAACTGACGGAAGGTAATGTGGTAATGGTGGCCACATCAGATTTTTTCCTGTTTATCATTGAAGTATCCATGTAAATTAGAGATTCTTTGCTAATTTAACCAAATTCGTATCTCTTATAGTTCTCTAGATCGCAATGGTAGCTACATAAAAATAAACAACCTGTATACTACGAATTCTGATGAACAACAAAATTGACACAATATAGCTTTTATTAAAATTCCGTCAATTTGACATTACATCAACAATCTCCCTCAACTCTATCGATTTGAAGCGCATGCTTGATGACGTACGTATGATCTCGTGGGAGCTGACTTTACTTATTTCATCTTTAATACAGTAAAGGCCCATTCAGAATAAGAAAAATAGCGGTAGTGTAAGAATTAGTGGCATCGGTAGCGTAAGAAATTTATAGTAAAAATTATTTCCGTTCACAATGAAAAATTATTGAAATTATAGTTTCTAGGAATTTTTTATTATAAATTACTAGGGTGCACGGTTGACAGTTATGGCTGTCATTTTATTTTTGCACAAAAAGCAACTGACATAGATGATGACTTATTAATTACACTTATCCACAAGCATTCCATTGTGTGAGATAAGCGAAGAGATTAAGGGAATTTAATATTATCAAATAAATAAAATGCGTGGACACAAATTGCCTTTGAAATAAGCGAAAATGGTAAGTTACGTGTTCACTTTTAATTGTGCAAAATTTTATTAATAAGTCTGTTTGTTTATATAGCGCAACGTCTGAGGTACACCACAAAATGATCCTTTTTCTATTGCTCATTTTATCTGATGAAATCAGAAATCAGGTGTCAATAAACGTCAAAACTGTCAAAAAATTAAGCGGTAGCGTAGTGGCAACGTAGAAGTTTGGAGATTGCAAACTCCTACCGCTGCCATTGCCACTGCGCTACTACTAATTTTCTTAATTTTTGGATGTGAGCGAATACATTTGCTACAACGCATTCAATCTTTTACCCAGGCCACTACCACTGCCACTAATTCTACCGCTACGTTAATTTTTTGTTGTGAGTGATACTTAATACAATAAAAAAATTACAAGATCGTAATATGTAGAAATAGCGTTTTGTGTAAGTATCTAGGTGAAAGAAGGTAATCTAATTTATCTGTATAAAGTCAGTCCATCGGGAGTGCGAAAAAATAGCGGACTTGACTTCTCTCAGTGCAAGAGAATCGCCCGAGGCATTTCACGGAGTAAAACCTAGAACTTACGCTACGGCTACGCTACCGACCAGAGAAAATAGAGTAGAATTGACGAGCACTTGTAAACTCAGTGGCGTGCTCGCTATAAATAAATGAGCGGGAAAGGCTTGTGTTGTATTTTACCAGCACAGCATTAATATTTACAAACATACAGATACATATTTTTACCATGCAAGTAGTGATGCTATGGGCATGGATTGAATCTGGAATTTAAATTTGGTTGAAGGAATATTGGACTTTACTATACGGGTAATACGTGTTCTACAAGAAACAATAATTTGTTGATTTTGTTTAGTTTCATAAGGAACAACAAATGTAATATCGTATGAAACAAAAGTTTTGATAAGATTAGGGCCTTATCACACTAGAAGAAGTATCTCTGATTTGTCATGTATTATCCATGACTTCGGTTCATATCGCTGACTTACTCCAGTGTGATCGCTACAAGGAAGTCATGGATCCAGTTGTCAGATGAAATGGAATCGGTTTCATTTCTTGTGACTATTTATCGCTGGCTTCTCCATTGCGCGTGCTTGCCCATCCGTTTTACTTGAAATAATTTGATATATCAAACAAATTTGAAATATGTTGTTCCATGTTGTCATTAAAGAAACCATAACCATATCATAACCAACTTCAAGTATAAAAGTTCACTAAAAGTCAGAGAAAACGGTTGCTCGAAATTGCAGTGTTAGATCGACTTAAGCTTCATTTCCACCGATTGTCTTAATGCGTAAGAGCTATTGGCGGTATGCACAAAAGTAGTCAGCGCCGACAGCGGACATAAATGACAAAATGGTTACTCATTGAAACATAGCAAAGTTAAGTTTTGTCAGAATAATTTTGCAATTTCTATTTTATGAAATATTTGCAATAAATGCAAATGATAGGATGTCAAATATTATGTGATGCAGTGGGGGATGTAACAATTCTTACAGAATTACCGATTGAATTATCAAATTTTATAAATTTCCTAGAAGATTATATGAGGAACAGATGTATAAGAAAATAACTTTTCAATAGATATTTTCTACTAACATGAAAAATTCTTTTAGGTATACATATTTTCTCGTTATAAAAGGTACTTATCGTATGAATAAAATTCCAAAAATGGTCGTCTTATTGCAATAATGAATTATATAAAAATGTGTTTCTTAAGTTAATATTTGAACAAAATATAATACAAGAAGCAGAAAGTTGTATTAAAATTGTATAATACTTGCAGTTGTATGAAATTGAAGTCTATTTTTGACAAAATTCGTCTAATTATTATAGATTTTGTACATATAATGTTAATGTTGAAGGTAGAAATTCATATGGTCCGTATTTTTCGTGTAATTTCTTTTCCGAACTAGTGCAACTGATTCCACTTAGAACCTGGTGTATTTTCAATGAAAAATCTTCTTCATTTACTGCGAATATAAAACAAAGATGCTAACATCATACACTGATATCGTGATATGTAGAAATTTTCTTCTTTCCAATCATTCAAGTTTTCTAACTTTTTAATCTTAATTTTTCCATGTATTGTGCATCTTGTAATATTTAATTAATATTATAAATTTAAATATGATAAAATGTTTTACAGAAATCATACATATTATGAGAAAAACTATATTTTCTGCGACAGTATGTTCGCTGGTATTTTGACTTTTTTGATTGTCACATCACATACATAGCATTTTAAATATTTTCTTTATTCATTTCAATATACTATGATGTATAATATTCATACACAATAGCAACAACTCAAAATAAAATTGTAAATTGTATCACTTTCTCGAAATGTCGAAATTGACTCGGTAATCAAAAATACCAACGTAGCCGTTAGAGGCGCTGACGATCAAAATGTGCACATCACCTATAATGATCTGTCTAGTCTATATTGTTGATTTGTCAGTATATTTTGAAATTTTGATTTGTCAGTATATTTTGAAATTTGACAAATGAGTTCCAAGCCAATCAATAAAGGTTTTACAATTTGAGTGCTGCCAATATATAATTAAATGTATGTTTGTTAACTGGCAGATAACTTTATATTGATAAACAGATTATTATCTGGCACTTTTATCCTTGCATTGATAAACCGGCCCTTAGTCATAAAGCCATGCGTTCATAAAACAGCGTGTTTATACCCCTGGTGTAATATTTAGAACCAGAATCAAATTCGTCTATTTGTCGAAATCCTTTTTTCCTTTTTGAACGTTCAATCCGAAAGTTGGCAAACATGCATCATCACAAATTCCTACACGGTCTGTGCACCAGCATAAGATTTCGTAGCAAACAAAGTTTTGATTATCGGAAAAGCCATCTGAACGAACATTCGGTTCATCCTCAATCAACATCAGCGACGGAAATAGATAAATTTTATACTTGTGTCGTTAGTGAAGTAAGTAAGAGATGATATAATTCCCTCTGGAATAATTTGTTTCCCGAGATGAGTTTTACTGGCTTCTTAGATAGTTGTTTGCAGTTAAAAGGTTTTATGCTACTTATTTTCCTCACACATGAATGTTTTACCCAATAGAGATGGTGATCATCTTTCTTATGACAGATACTGCTACATCTCCTTCTTTATATCAAAGAGTAAACAATTATTACCCTTCCGCATGCTATAACTTCTTTATTGATATTAACCTTGTGATATATGACTTGAACTTCACAATTCATAGTTTCAATTTAGTAATAAATTGTAAGAATTTGGACTATTAATACTTTTACTTTGCCCATATTTCTGATATCCTTAATCATTCATAAATTACTCCATTTCTGTCCTTTTTAATTTCTTCCAAGTTTTTACCTCTTTTATTTTCGAATTCTGATTTTATTTTTGTCATGTATTTCTCGATCTTCCTCTTCCCTTCAGTTGTTCATACTTCCAGCTTCTATTACTTTTTTACCTCCGGCTAAGAGAGGTATTGTATGCATGCTAAAAATCGCATATCCAGATTTTAGTGAATAAGCACGTTTTAAGATCCCTAGAATCCGATTATAACATTTTTAAGATGATGTCCGTACGTGTGTGCGTGTGTGTGTATGTGTGTGTGTGTGTGTGTGTGTGAGTGTGTGTGTGTGTGTGTGTGTGTGTGTGGACGTGTGTGTGTATGTTGGATCCACGATTTCTCAAATACTAAATACTTAAGACATTTTTAACTACGATTCCTCAATCTAACAATAATGAGAAGAGTCGAGTCAGTTTTGGTAACAATTGGACAACAGGAAGTAGTAGTTACAAGAAAAAAATCATCTAAATATTATTTATCAAAAATTTATGTAAATACTTATATTAAAGAACGTTAAATTTTTTTATAAAGAAATGCATATAAAATAATATGATATAAAAATTCTCAGATCAAACTACTACAAGGCAAGAAATTCAAATGTTTGTAATTGACACATAAATGTCACTGTCAAAAATATTTGTATGCCTCTGTTAAAAATATTTGTACATTATTTTGAAGATTATGAAAATAAAAAAAAGTCATCAACGCAAAAGAATATACGTAAAAAATAATATAAAAGGAATTAGCAAAAAAATGACAAATATAAAGAAAAAGAAAAGGAAAGTAGAAAAAGAAAATTTCAGGATATGGAATATAAAGAAAATGTATGTATTGTACATAATTTATATTAAAATATCCCATAGATTTTGCAAATATATGTGAGAATTATTTTGTAGTGAGACATGAATATATGTATTTGTATTTAAAAATATTTTTCGTTTTATGCGTACAACCAGGTAAAATATCTGGCGAGAGGTTATGTGCTGGCCACATCAGATTTTTTATTTTCGAATTCTGATTTTATTTTTGCCATGTATTTCTCGATCTTCCTCTTCCCTTCTGTTGTTCATATTTCCAGCTTCTACTATTTTTCTTACTAGATTGTTCTGTTCCACATTATTACTACGTTTACATCAGTGCCGGCTTAACGGGAAAGGAGGGGGGGTTTGGGGTCTATACATAGATACCTAAAGGGCGGTACACCGAGCAGAGCATGTTCTTAAATTATTTTAAATAAAAAAATTCAGTAAAGCAAATTTAAGAGCCAGGGGAAAATGTCCATTTTCTAGCAAAATGAGATGATTGATATTTACAGACTGAAGGTGCTTTTAAATAATATGTGTAAAGAAGGCAAGACGGTAACGATTCTAAAATACAGGCCTCAGAAATTGTAAGACAAGATCTAAAAAGGATGGCGGTCCAAGTGTCAGGGTCTAAAAAGATGAATGTTCGACAGCGATATGCGCAAATTATAACTTGGTCAGCCGATTTCTGTTCAGTACTCGTATACTGAACAGAAATTTGTTAAGCTAAGAGCGTTGTCAGTGGCTATCTGATGAGATTCCGTAACTCAGTAGTTAATTTTGAGCAGCAATGGAGCATATTCTGTAACTCAGTTTTTTTAGGGTTTATGTACAGAAAATGGGGTCTTCTGACCGCGTGCCTGAGTGACAGGTCGCGAATCTGCAATGAGTGCCCGTGAGATGACGCCTAGTAAGCGCCCGCACGGTGCAAATATTTCATCATTACCGAAATCTGTATACAAAGCAGATTGGCACACCCAGCAATGGGTAATAAGCCGTGATGATATATTTATATTTTATTTACGTACGGAAGACTTGTTATTTTTATCTCTAAGGTTTTTCATTATTGTATCTTTTACTGTTTTATACAGATGTCTTTATTACAAAAAATCATACAGAGTTCTTTAAACAATAAATTGTCATCAGTGACTCTGATTTTTATTCGTACATACCTCACAATAAAAACTTTGCAAGTAAATTGGTTTTTACAAATCAATATTTGTATTTGAAACTATGTGTTCAATGTAATATGAAGTTTATTGACGAAATAATTGAAGATTAATCGGTCTTTGTAGAAAGGATCAGACAGTGTCAGATATGGGATTGAACAATGTTCTCGTACGTGAAGTTTCTAGCAAGAGTATGGCATCCTTATATAATCTCATAATAGAACTTAGAGAAGGTGAAACCACATCAAGATACGCAAAATTCCACAGAGAAAATGCTATGCACTTTGACGGGTTGAGGTTGAGAACACGAGACAGACTCCTGCTTGGAGCACTACATGCCTGAAATATAATATGAAGACTTAACCGCATACGCAAAAATACGTATCACTACGTCTCTTCTCATATTAAATTTCTTGCTGAGAGCTGAGATACAAAGCAGAGATAATATATTGTGATATACCAAAGCGTGCTTCTATTGTCGTTATTTATAAAACAAATTAACTGCGCGGCTTTTTACCTTCCGTCACCTTTAGGTAAGGAAGGTATTGTCTTTGGTCAAAAAATTCGATGATGAGTTTTTAATCAATAAGCACGTTTTAGGGTCCCTAGAATACGAATTTACTATTTTTACGATGATGTCTGTATGTGTGTGTGTGTGTATGTGTGGATGTGTGTGTGTGTGGATGTGTGTGTGTGTGTGTGTGTGTGTGTGTGTGTGTGTGTGTGTAACAAAATTTTCGTCTGCGATAACTCTAATACTACAGTTACAAAAATTATAATTTTTCGTGTACTTCTTCGTTACATCCATATGAAGAGCTGATTAGTTTTTGGTTACAATTGGTCAACCCGAAGTACCATCATTTGAAGATTTTAACAGTTTTTATTGAAAAAACTATGTTAAATACAATTTTTTCACATTTGATGTTATTATAAATATTAAAGAATATTTTATTCTCTATACGATTTGACTGCATTTTATACTTAATATTAAATGGATATAGAGTTAAAAAATTATAAAGAAATTAAATTTCATAAAGTAGCTATAGCTATGAAAACAGTTACTATATTAAGAAAATTCTGATTGAAAGATGTCAGTGTCAAGTGAAATTGACATGGTGTGTTTGTCATAATTTTTACTGGAAATATAGGATCTTTTGCTTTCTGTATGGAATTTGTATAAAATACATACAACTGCTTTAAGGTAATGTACAAGAAATAGAATATTTAATTTAATAATAATAATAAATCTTTTATTTTTGCAGATACATTATAGAAAACGTCACAAAATAATAATTTTCTGTATGAAATTTGCATAAAATACATGCAACTGCCGGAAGGTAATGTACAAGAAATAGAATATTTGATTTAGCAAGGAACTTTCCGTATGAAATTTGTACAAAATACATAGAACCGACGGAAGGTAATGTGCTGGCCACATCAGATTTTTTTCTTACTACAATAATACATGATTAAAAATGATTGATTTTGACAAATTTACCTATATTTTATTTTAATATCTAATTAAAATAAGTGTTCTGTCAAATTAAAACAACGCAGATATGGAAGTTGTTTATCATATATAAGGTTTGTCTCTACAAGACTTTTTGGATGCGTTCATGTACGTGTTCATGAACTCTTTTGTGTGTATGTCTTGTTCATGTACTAATTCATACATACGTATGGCTAGAAAAAATATCAGTCAATAAATTATCTAAAAATAAATGTTTATTATTTGTCATATTCGAGGTATCAAGGTTGACCAAATATCATCCATTTCTTTATCAGATCAATCAGATAACAATAATTCTGGATAAGATTCAAATTCTAAACACTCATAATGCTTCGAAATTTTCCTTGCAGCTCAAACACAAACCTATAATAAAAACAAAATATGTTTTTTTTTTAATTTCAGGTAAAAACTATAAGTAAGTCTAGGAAAACTTGGACAAAAACAATCTAATGAAGACTTGTTTGCTGAAGATGAACTGTGTGGTTTACATTTTTCTAAAAATAATTTTGACAATATAGTTTTACAATTCAACATTTTTTATAAAATTACAGAAGTTGTTGGACGGGAACCATAATATAGAGTAAATAATTTGTTGAAAGGCCTTTAGGTTCCAAGTTCTTTATTTAAATAAACATTTAAATATTAGGACGTTTCGGGCGATCATCCTATGTATATTTTCATAGATCATAACTATGTATATTTTTTACAACTTCATGTCATACATTTAATGACAATTTAACAGTTAGGTAAGTTTGTATTTGCTTCTACTTATTGTAACATTGTAAGTCATTTATAAAAAAATTTTCATGTAGCTGATGATGGGCGGATGATCGCCCGAAACGTCCTAATATTTAAATGTTTATTTAAATAAAGAACTTGTAACCTAAAGGCCTTTCAACAAATCATTTATTTTTTATAAAAGAAATTCAACTCAGTACGTTTACATTTCCCTGAAGAAGGCGTAATTGGTGCCGAAACGTCGGCTATGTAATAGAGCAATTTTCATCTGTTTTTCTCCAAGTTTCCCCAGTATTATTTTGATCCAGTCGAGGAAAACATATTTAAAAAACTATAAGGGTATTTAGAATTGAACAAAATGAGTAAAAAAGCTATATGTATGATCTTCAACTGTTTTTGACAAAGAAGCCGTTTTGTATTAGAGTAAAAATTATGTCTGTCAGAAATTTTGTATGAAATATTTTGTCAATTTCTAATAGTTAAGAAGTTATTCGAAAACTAAATATTGGACAAAGACGCCACATTTTACTTAATATGAGTAGTAAATAATTTTTTACATTCAAAAGCACATCTCTTAAAGGCAAACAAAATATCAAATTAAATCGAAGATGTAATTCATATTTTTTGAGAGGAGAGATAAACCCCATAGAAACTAATTTTTTGCTGCCTTAAATCTCGGAAACTATTGAAGATCGGACCCATGTTTATTAAGTTTCTTTTATTTAAATGTTGTGTGAGGGAACCATGTTGATAATGTGCATTAATAAATATAAGGCCTTCAAGTTCCACTATTATTTGGTTAAATTTATTTAGGACGTTTCGAACAAAATCCGCTCATCTTCAGCTACATACATTACATATTTGTCATATTATAAAAAATAACAATGTGTGTTTGTTAACTTACCAACTATAAAATTCAAGTTGAGAATTAAAAGTAAATACATATAATGTTGAAGCAGAATTACAATGTTGTATATCAGTGAAAGTTGTAAAAATTACATGAAAATTATACTCTACGTAGTCAGATGGAGCATGGTTTCTTTTGTCCATTTTGGTCAGTTCATTCTTTATACGCTTAAAGTTATTACCCGAATTTGAAAAACATTCTGTATATTTAAACAATTTTTTGTTAAACAAATTTCGATTGTGTATCCTACCGACTGCGCCAATCGGCTCCACGAACTTTAGTGAATGAGGTTTGTGGTGTACCAATTTAATAAAAAAATCTTTGTTATTACTATGAATTAATTAATTATGTACACACATCTATTCTAAGAGCCTTCCAAAAAATTCAAATAACGAAGTAAAGTAATTATTGTTACTGATCGTATTACAGTTAATGCCCTTACTAAATATCAAAATTTGCACATTTTTTTTTCAGAGGAGTAACTACAGAATTAATTTGTTTGATGCAGAATATTTTTCCAATTATAAACTAATATTTATGTCAGCGGAGACTTCATACCAGTTTATAATTAAAAGTTTCAAATAAACACCGCAGTATATGGGAAAAGCAAATTAACTTTGTGAAATATAATTGCCTTTCTTTTATTTTAAATTATAAAATATATTTATACATGTACCTATGTATTTATTTTTAAATATCGAGATATACATTCAGAAATAAATATTTTAGCAGAAATAATATTAACCCTGTAATAGTGCGGCGGGGTGTACCACACCATTGCTGTCTATTTTTTTTACAAAAAAAGCCGCGTGCCTGAGTGTCTGGTCGCGAATCTGGGAAACCGGGTTCGATCCCGACCGACGCCAATTATTTCGAATTTTAAATGGCATTAAATTGACTCCTGTAGTGCATTCTCCACGCCAGCAATGAGTGCCCGTGAGGTGACGCCTGGTAAACGCCTGCACGGTACAAATATGTCATCATCATTACCGATATCTTCGTACAAAGCAGATTGGCACACCCAGCAACGGGTAATATGCCGTGATGATATATTTATTTTTATTATTTTATATTTTACAAGGTTGTAGTTCTGGTTTCGTGTATTCTGAATGTACTCCGTACTTCACATTGATTTTCACATAGGGTGTGATACACACGGCGCACTAATTACGTTATGAAAGGTAATAATATTATTCGTTGCTGAAATTATCGGCCAATTCACTAAGATAGTTGTCAACATCGTTGGTGGGTAACAACTGAAAGTTAACAATGATTTTTAGTAACTCTTGTAACAACTGTCATTAAATTGGTATTCAGTAAATACATAATCTGCCTGTTTCACATTTTTCTAAAAGTATTTCAAACGAAAGTTTACGCAATATTTTTGTTATTAATAATAATTTTTAAATAATTTGTTGTTATTTTTGAAAATAATTAAATAAAAATATTGGCGCCAAAATTGTCATGAAAAACAACCCCCAACTCCTGTGTCGTAGAAGCACATACATTCATAGCCAATAGAAAAAGAGTTTGTCCATAACCTACATTTATTTTTGTTATTTAGATAAATAAACGTAGGCGTTAGTTTGTCACATGTTAATAACAAACTCCTAATTTGATATTTACCGTTGACATTTTCCATTGTAAATGTGTAATAAAGTAATAATGACTAATACAGACTATACTTAAGCTAAGTCGGATAGTTTACCGAAAGTCGATAGCTGAATGGTGGCAGAATTTGTCAGAAAACGATTGTTTTACTGCTGCCAAAATAAGGGGTGTTAACGAGTTAAGGTTAAATAAAATGTAAAAACCCAACAATCATATCTTTGACCTACTGCTTCCAGCCACAATTTTCTTTTCTTCGTATCTTTTGGCATATTTATAAATTCACTAGTAGGTTTGCTCCTACCAGCAATTTTGCAAGAAGGCACAATACGATATTGTAAATTACTCATTTCATATTGGATTTTTTATTATTTAACACGAACCAAACTAAAAAATTTGACACTTGTTTGACAATATGACTATACGTATCATAACACTTGTAACAAAACACAAAGAATTGACATTATAAAGGGATGAATTGGAGCCGATGAAGATGTACGTGCTGTGACGTCACATTCTGTTTCACATCACGTGACCTCCAAAATATCCATTTTTTAAAAATTAATTGTAAAGTATCTAATGGATATTTGCTGATATTTTCAAATTTGAGGCTATTTAAATAATGATATCTTTTTAATTTAATACTTCTAAGGCATATACAAATTCTTGCAACAGCCCTATTTCACGTTTTGACAATTTGAAGTTTGACGTTAAAGATGTATAACCCTCAATTGTTTCAAGCGTAGTCCAAAGTACATGACGACATATGTTGATGTCCGCAAAACGTATACTTACAACTAACTTCATGACTAATTTTAACAACGATTGTTAACAAAAAATTAATTAACAATATTGTTTAAATATTTTTTAAATAATAGCAGTTTACGGTGTGTTGTTAACAGAATTGTTAAAATGAGTTGTAAATTCAAATTGTTTCGTAACCACTTTACTTAACAAATACCTTATCGAATTAGCTGATTTTTAAAAACGGTCGTTCTGAACAATTTTTAACTACGGATTCCTTAATATAACAATAATGGAAAGACTTGATTAAGTTTTGGTAATAATTGGACAACCGAAAGTAGTAGTTACAAGAAAAAATCATATATTATTTATCGATAATTTATGTAAATACTTATATTAAAGAACGTTAAATTCTTTATTCGAAAAATATAAATTCATTAATATATCTTCTATAGATTTAGAGATAAAGAAATGCATATATAATAATTTGATGTAAAAAATCTCAGATCAAACTACTACAAGGCAAAAAATTCAAATGTTTGTAATTGACACATAAATGTCACTGTCAATAATATTTGTATACCACTGTCAAAAATATTTGTACATTATTATGAAGATTATGAAAATAAAAAAAGTCAACAACGCAAAAGAATATACGTAAAAAAGAATATAAAAGGAATTTGCAAAAAATGATGAATATAAAGAAAAAGTAAAGGAAAGTAGAAAATGAAAATTTCAGGATACTGAATATAAAGAAAATGTATGTATTGTACATAATTTATATTAAAATATCCCATAGATTTTGCAAATATATGTGAGAATTATTTTGTAGTGAGACATGAATATATGTATTTGTATTTAAATATATTTTTCGTTTTATGCGTACAACCAGGTAAAATATCTGGCGAGAGGTTATGTGCTGGCCACATCAGATTTTTACCTTCCGTCACCTTTAGGTAAGGAAGGTATTGTCTTTGGTCAAAAAATTCGGTGGTGAGTTTTTGATGAATAAGCACGTTTTAGGGTCCCTAGAATACGATTTTACTATTTTTACGATGATGTCTGTATGTGTGTGTGTGTATGTATGTATGTATGTGTGTCTCACAGACCATCGTGTGTCTGTGTGTGTGTGTGTGTGTGTGTGTGTGTGTGTGTGTGTGTAACAAAATTTTCGTCTACGATAACTGCCATACAACAATTCTAAAAATTATAATTCTTTCGTATTTCTCTTCGTTACATCCATGTGAAGAGCTGATTAGATTTTGGTTAGAATTGGACAACCGGAAGTACCCCCATTTGAAGATTTTAACAGTTTTTCTTGAAAAAACTATGTTAAATATCATTTTTTCACATTTAATGTTATTATAAATATTAAAGAATATTTTATTCTTTATACGATTTGACTGCATTTTATACTTAATATTAAATGGATATAGGGTTAAAAAATTATAAAAAAACTAAATTTCATAAAGTAGCCATAGCTATGAAAACAGCTACTATATTAAGAAAAATTTTATTGAAAGATGTCAGTGTCAAGTGAAATTGACATAGTGTCTGTCTTATTATTATTAATATTACTGGAAATATAGGATCTTTTGCTTTCTGTATGTAATTTGTATAAAATACATACAACTGCTTTAAGGTAATTTACAAGAAATAATAATAATAATAAATCTTTTTTTTCTGCAGATACATTACACTGTATATAGAAAACGTCACAAAATAATAATTTTCTATACGGAATTTGCATAAAATACATGCAACTGCCGGAAGGTAAAGTACAAGAAATATAATATTTAGCAAGGAACTTTCTGTATGAAATTTGTACAAAATACATAGAACTGACGGAAGGTAATGTGCTGGCTACATCAGATTTTTTCTTCTTGCGACAAATAATTTTGTTGACATTGGACATTTTAAAACCATTAGTGAAATAAAATTCTTTAAAATGCTAGCGAAATAGAAAGGAAATAAACATAACTTTATAAAGCAAAATTGAGTAAAAATAAAAACTAAACTAATGGTGTGTTGTACAGACACTTCAAAATTAACTTCTCATATACATGTTTAATAACGAAGTCTGGAGGTTTATTCCTTATAAAATCAAAGCATAATATATTCTTTCCCGGCAATTTGCCATCGCCTGGAAAACTCATTAAAGCTAACGTTCACATGAAAGTTCCATCTATCCTAATTTAATATATTAGGGATATTTAGAGTTTAGTCCGGCGTTGAAGGCGATAAAAAAGTTTGCCGCTGTTCCGTGCATCCGTTGCATATAAGCTCGGGAAAATGACATTCAATATCCATAAAACGACAGCTCAAGATATGACTTCTCCGAGACCGGAGGTGGGTTAAGTGCATCGAGCGGTAATGCCCGCCTGATCGCCTCTCGCCTTGTTTTTAATAAAAGCTTGATGACAATCTGTATGGACAAATAAACAACGGGCAGCGTGTTCGATATCAACGCCGGCTCGGTTGATAGCACTTTTTAATGGGTTGCTCTCTGGAATTGATGTTTTATTCTTATGCTGTGGACAGTAATTAAAAACTGAGTTCCGTTGCAGAGTTTCTCTCTGTCTTTACCAGAAAACATCAAAAGAATTTGTTTATTTCATGCATTCAAATTCATATTTATTTTAATGCAAGGTGACTTCAGTTAACGTATTTCCTATTAGTTTTGGAACAAATTTCAATAAAAAAAATTGTAAAAAAAATCATTTACTTGAAGTTTTCTAATACTGAATAATTAACTGTTTCAAAAGCAACTAAATTATGAAACTAAATTAAATAAAGAAAGCTGTGTTCTTCCACAAGGCAAAACTTTCTGAGGACACCTAGCATCATAGGCGCGACTTTTGGATTTTCTTGTGAGGGCTAAAAAGAGGTAACAAAAAATTTACCAAATAAAAACTTAATTTCTTAAAATTAATACATATAGGTATGCTACGTTTACAGTTTTGAAAATGGTTTCAGTTTTCAGTCAAAATTATGCAAAACTGTTTACATGCAGTTTTTATAACAAGTTTAAAAATTGATTTGAAATCAGTTTCAGCGCATGCGCATTTAGCTGATGTAAGTGACAGATCCTCTTCACTCCAAATACTTCGTTTTGCTATTAATCCAATTATTTTTTATACTTCGTACCACTACGCACTAAAACTACACAACTGTCAGTATATTTGAAGGTTAGTAACACAAAGCGACAGAAACGTTATGGTCTGTACGCATGCGCAGTATCGAAACTGAATTTTAAGTGTTTACATGAGTAGTTTTGAAACTAGTTTTCAAGTCCAACCCATGAATTTTAGTTTTGGTTTGAGATAATTCAAAACCGTTTTGACACTGTATACATGGCGTTTTCAAAACTAAAAACGGTTTCAAAACTGCATGTAAACTAAGTAATAGAAACAGATTGTACAAAAGATACGAATTTATCGTATGACTTAAAAAAATATCTTCCTAATTTTAAAAAAATCATGACTTTTTTAAATTTATGGCGAAACTCAACGTAAGACAGATAGAATATAAATTTTAATTGTATGTATGTTGAGAATATACACAGAGTGATCAAAAATGCCAGAAGTGTACCGTTCCATACTATTTATTTATTACTATTTCCATGGGCGTACTTTTCCAATTTGGAAGCTGTCATAATAATAATCTCAGGAGCAGTCTTATTTATGTTCATCCGAATGAAAATATACTTCAAGAAGAAATCTGTCACGCTCTTCATTAAAAGCATATTTAAATGAAATTAAAGATATTTCTGGAAGACATCCGAAACAAATATTAAATGAATCAACGAATTAAATATTATGCACATGTCATCATCTGTCATATATGGAATATAGTTTTGATGAATGGAATATTGGAATATAATTTTGACATTATTTTGGAACAAAAGTGATCACGTGACCGTCAACTATTTTTGTTCACTGTATATAAAATTTATTTCACAGGAGTCTGCAAAATCGACCGTAATTTTCACTAGAATTTTATTATTCATTTCCGACAATACTACATTTTAAATCCGGCAACCCTACAATATGACAAGTTGTAAATTTTATAAAATATATAATAGAATATGTATACATTGTTACTTTGTATAAGTAATTGATGTATTATAAATATTTCAAAATGACTGTACATACTTTTTGTTCGTATTAAAAATAATTTGTGTGTGGCGGCAGAACCCCATCAAATTTTTCCTTGTGGGGGCAGAGCCCCCTCAGATATTTCCGTGTGGAGGCTGAAGCCCTAAAGCCCCCACGTAGTCGGCGCCTATGCCTAGCATTAGGTTTTGGGCGACATTTCCAATTTCTCGGATATTCCTATATATGCCCAAAATAATCTATGGGGCAAGCCTGGGGAAGGTTTAGGGGGATTGTCGAAAGCAAACTTCTTGGTAAATCCCGACTCCGAAGGAGGAGGGGTTTTACCTAATGTCAGTTTGCTTAAATGATTTTGCTCAAAAGTAAAAAGAATGAGTGCTTAAAAATAAAATTTATCTGAGAAAATCAGAGAGGTCGTGTGGTTTTTAGTGAAAAATATTCCAAAGACAACGCAAAATGAAACAATTTAATTATTACTTTATTTTTAAACTTGAAATATTAATTAACTGTCACACTCACAGTTATAAATAATAACAACTGTTTATTTACTTGATAGCGAAAATTTATCAGGGTAACGAAGTTTTATCATATTATATATCATAAGTGGTAAATTTATTGAGTGGCATTGACAAAAAAATCACGAGTTGTCAAACGAGTGATTTTTGACCAATGTCACGACATAAATTAGCAGCAGGCTTGAGTAAAGCAATCGGAAATTTTTTCCAGGACAAAATTTAAACACGAATGGTATTCGGATGACTATTTCCAAAATAAAAATCAGGTAATCATTTATATATTTTCATTCTTAACAAATTTTTATTGTGTTTTGAGATGTTACATTTAAGTTTGCTTTTTCAACGTTTTAAATAGATTCCTGACCGAATCGACTCGTTTTTAATAAAACCGGATAACACTGAAAATATACACACTTTGATAGTTATGTAAACAATGTTTCTAAAACGTCAAAAAATTTTCGCTTATCAAAACTCACTTGTAAAAGTACGACATCTTATTGGCTTAAAGGGTGCGAAAATTTTATTGTGACGGTGTTTTGTCGAAATGAAACTTGGTAACTAGATAAAATCCTGAATTTGGATTGGCTTATAAATTGAAATAGTCATAGTCATAAGTGGTAAATTATTGCCGGAATTTTTTTAGATTGTTACGAGAGTTGGTTGCCTAGTAATTTATTGAGTGGCATTGACAAAAAAATCACGAGTTGTCAAACAAGTGATTTTTGATCAATGTCACAAAATAAATTTGCAGCAGGCTCGAGTAAAGGAATCGGAAAATTTTTCCAGGACAAAATTAAACCACGAATGGTATTCGGATGACTTTTCAAAATAAAAATCAGGTGTTCATTTATATATACTTTTGTTCTTGACAAAAATCTTCTAATTTTTATTGTGTTTTGAGGTGTTTTTCAAAGTTGTAAATAGATTCCTGGCTAAATCTACTCGTTTCTAATAAAAACTGATAACATTGAAAATATACATACTTTGACAGGTATGTATACAATATGTTTCTAAAACGTAAAAAAGTTTTAGCTTATCAAAACTCACTTGTATAAATACGACATCTTATTGGCTTAAAAAGTGCGAAATTTTTTTTCTGCAAATCTATTAAAAGTGGGCTTTTTAATATTTGTTTTTAGCGTTAAAAATGTCATTTTATGACACCAATGTTAAAAGTGACAGATCATTGTTACTTTTGACACTAGTGTTAAAAGTGAATGTCAAAAAATTATTAGAAGTACAAATTTAAATTAAAAAATAATGTTTGTAGTAAAAATAGGGTATGATATACGCGTTAAAAGTGATTTTATTATGTTCGAAGGTTTGGATCACTCCACTTCGCGTCCTTATCACAAAATAAAATGTCACTTTTAACACTTATATCATAAATAACTACTGTGACATTATTTTGTCAAAATGAAACTTGGTAACTAGGTAGAATCCTGAATCTGGATTGGCTTATAAATTTATGAGTGAAATAGTTAATATAATACTGTTCCCATTAGCTGAATTTTCAAGTGTTTTGCATTATGATTGGTTAAAATTTAGTCGCTAATGCTAGGTGTAAGCAGAAAGTTGCGCCTCGTGGAAGAACACGGCCCTTTGAACCATTGAACAGAGAATAATAATTGAATAAGCCAACTTTCTAAATGTAGCTCCAATATATAAATATTTTATAATTATAAAGTTAATTTCGCTATATCTTGTAAAAATATTAAAGTTTAATTAATTTTAATCCTTTAATATCATATTCAAATTTCATTAACGTAAATTATTATAATACTACTTATCATTTTAAAATCAATATTGCCGCCTGATTATTTTAATTTATCAAGAGTCTGCTTCTCATAATATAATTTAAGAAACTTCTCAAATTAACGATAACATTAATTAAAGTATAATATAGAACAACCAATGTAAACAAGTTTTTTTTTCTAATTAAAATGAAAACAGGAGGGATCTTATTTATTGCAAATAACCTATATCAATGCCTATAAAAAACTAATTAAGTTTATATAATATATTCCTGGTCTGAAGTGTTTTTCTGGTGTCGTAATATGACCGCCAACTTGTGTACTCGGAGTTGTCAACTGACATAGATGAAGGCGCTATAATTAATCATAGCAACTTCAACTCTGTCAAATCTCGGCATAATAGTTACGCTGTGGATTGTGTGGACAAATCCCGTCCCGTACCACTAACAACTCTTCCTAATACCACCACTCGAAATTCGCCAAACACAGCGTCATTCTACCACCGAATAATTACGTTCAACAAAAAACATTGTGTTACATTCTGCTCTAACAAACAACAACAATTATAATGGATTTTATAATTGTAATTTAAATTCGTGCATAGGGTGTTGCAAAAGTAATGCGTGTGCTTTTGGGGGATAAAACAAATTGTTACAAGCCCCACCGAGTCGCAAGGGAGATTTTAAATAAAACACGTGGTAACATTAAATACTAACAAAAGAACATGAAATTTATTAATAATTTAAAATATAAAAATGTACAAAAAGGTGAAGTTAGATTTGTATAAATTAACAGAACAAGACAATAAAATAACAGCTTACTTATGTAGAGTAGGAGATATACGTTGTATTATAAACTACTCTACATGTGTAAAAATATAACTAAGAACGTTAAACTAGTATAACATGTAAAGCAAAATAATAAACACAAATGAATTTGGATCAGAGCGAAA
The DNA here is from genome assembly GCA_963082715.1 of Harpalus rubripes. NCBI lineage: Eukaryota > Metazoa > Arthropoda > Insecta > Coleoptera > Carabidae > Harpalus > Harpalus rubripes. Next base: position 59,731,721 of record OY720451.1, read on the forward strand.
ACGGGAAACACTTTTATTTATTTCGTATCTAACAACATTAAAACATTTTCATATGTACGTCACGTCAGATGGCCCCATACGCAATATCAATCCAAAACTTCATCAAAAGTTAGTGCTAGGTTTGTGCTGGTTTGTGCTAGAATCTTAAAGTTTGTGCTGTTTATTTGAGCCAATTATTAACAATTGAAATGGGGAATCTGGCGTGACACTAAGAGTAAACCCCTTTTGTTTATAACATTATTTCACAAAAAAGACAACAAGCAGTTAGTGCTAGGTTTGTGCTGCTCAGATTCAAGTTATGAAAGCTTGTGCTGTTTATTTACATCTATTATTAACAATTGAAATGGGGAATCTGGCGTGACACCAAGAGTAAACTCCTTTTGTTTAAAACAATATTAGGGTAACAGTAACGTCAATAGTTAGTGCTAGGTTTGTGCTGCTCAGATATAAATTACAGAAGTTTGTGCTGTTTATTTACATCTATTATTAACAATTGAATTGGGGAATCTGGCCTGACACCAGGCGTTAACTCATTTTATTTAAAACAATACTAGGGTAACAGTAACGTCAGTAGTTAGTGCTAGGTTTGTGCTGCTCAGATATAAATTATAGAAGTTTCTGCTGTTTATTTACATTTATTATTAACAATTGAATTGGGGAATCTGGCCTGACACCAAGAGTAAACTCATTTTGTTTAAAACAATACTAGGGTAATAGTAACGTCAATAGTTAGTGCTAGGTTTGTGCTGTTCAGATATAAATTATAGAAGTTTGTGCTGTTTATTTACATCTATTATTAACAATTGAATTGGGGAATCTGGCCTGACACCAAGAGTAAACTCCTTTTGTTTAAAACAATATTAGGGTAATAGTAACGTCAGTAGTTAGTGCTAGGTTTGTGGTGCTCAGATATAAATTATAGAAGTTTGTGCTGCTTATTTACATCTATTATTAACAATTGAATTGGGGAATCTGGCCTGACACCAAGAGTAAACTCATTTTGTTTAAAACAATACTAGGGTAATATTAACGTCAGTAGTTAGTGCTAGGTTTGTGCTGCTCAGATATAAATTATAGAAGTTTGTGCTGTTTATTTACATCTATTATTAATAATTGAAATGGGGAATCTGGCATGACACCAAGGGTAAACTCATTTTATTTAAATCAATATTAGGGTAATAGTAACGTCAATAGTTAGTGCTAGGTTTGTGCTGCTCAGATATAAATTATAGAAGTTTGTGCTGTTTATTTACATCTATTATTAACAATTGAATTGGGGAATCTGGCCTGACACCAAGAGTAAACTCCTTTTGTATAAAACAATACTAGGGTAATATTAACGTCAGTAGTTAGTGCTAGGTTTGTGCTGCTAAGATATAAATTATAGAAGTTTATGCTGTTTATTTACATCTTTTATTAACAATTGAATTGGGGAATCTGGCCTGATTCCAAGAGTAAACTCCTTTTGTTTAAAACAATACTAGGGTAATAGTAACGTCAGTAGTTAGTGCTAGGTTTGTGCTGCTCAGATATAAATTATAGAAGTTTGTGCTGTTTATTTACATCTATTATTAACAATTGAATTGGGGAATCTGGCCTGACACCAAGAGTAAACTCCTTTTGTTTAAAACAATACTAGGGTAATAGTAACGTCAGTAGTTAGTGCTAGGTTTGTGCTGCTCAGTTATAAATTATAGAAGTTTATGCTGTTTATTTACATCTTTTATTAACAATTGAATTGGGGAATCTGGCCTGATACCAAGAGTAAACTCCTTTTGTTTAAAACAATACTAGGGAAATAGTAACGTCAGTAGTTAGTGCTAGGTTTGTGCTGCTCAGATATAAATTATAGAAGTTTGTGCTGTTTATTTACATCTATTATTAACAATTGAATTGGGGAATCTGGCCTGACACCAAGAGTAAACTCCTTTTGTTTAAAACAATACTAGGGTAATAGTAACGTCAGTAGTTAGTGCTAGGTTTGTGCTGCTCAGATATAAATTATAGAAGTTTATGCTGTTTATTTACATCTTTTATTAACAATTGAATTGGGGAATCTGGCCTGATACCAAGAGTAAACTCCTTTTGTTTAAAACAATACTAGGGTAATAGTAACGTCAGTAGTTAGTGCTAGGTTTGTGCTGCTCAGATATAAATTATAGAAGTTTGTGCTGTTTATTTACATCTATTATTAACAATTGAATTGGGGAATCTGGCCTGACACCAAGAGTAAACTCCTTTTGTTTAAAACAATACTAGGGTAATAGTAACGTCAGTAGTTAGTGCTAGGTTTGTGCTGCTCAGATATAAAATATAGAAGTTTATGCTGTTTATTTACATCTTTTATTAACAATTGAATTGAGGAATCTGGCCTGATACCAAGAGTAAACTCCTTTTGTTTAAAACAATACTAGGGTAATAGTAACGTCAGTAGTTAGTGCTAGGTTTGTGCTGCTCAGATATAAATTATAGAAGTTTGTGCTGTTTATTTACATCTATTATTAACAATTGAATTGGGGAATCTGGCCTGACACCAAGAGTAAACTCCTTTTGTTTAAAACAATACTAGGGTAATAGTAACGTCAGTAGTTAGTGCTAGGTTTGTGCTGCTCAGATATAAATTATAGAAGTTTATGCTGTTTATTTACATCTTTTATTAACAATTGAATTGGGGAATCTGGCCTGATACCAAGAGTAAACTCCTTTTGTTTAAAACAATACTAGGGTAATAGTAACGTCAGTAGTTAGTGCTAGGTTTGTGCTGCTCAGATATAAATTATAGAAGTTTGTGCTGTTTATTTACATCTATTATTAACAATTGAATTGGGGAATCTGGCCTGACACCAAGAGTAAACTCCTTTTGTTTAAAACAATACTAGGGTAATAGTAACGTCAGTAGTTAGTGCTAGGTTTGTGCTGCTCAGATATAAATTATAGAAGTTTATGCTGTTTATTTACATCTTTTATTAACAATTGAATTGGGGAATCTGGCCTGATACCAAGAGTAAACTCCTTTTGTTTAAAACAATACTAGGGTAATAGTAACGTCAGTAGTTAGTGCTAGGTTTGTGCTGCTCAGATATAAATTATAGAAGTTTGTGCTGTTTATTTACATCTATTATTAACAATTGAATTGGGGAATCTGGCCTGACACCAAGAGTAAACTCCTTTTGTTTAAAACAATACTAGGGTAATAGTAACGTCAGTAGTTAGTGCTAGGTTTGTGCTGCTCAGATATAAAATATAGAAGTTTATGCTGTTTATTTACATCTTTTATTAACAATTGAATTGGGGAATCTGGCCTGATACCAAGAGTAAACTCCTTTTGTTTAAAACAATACTAGGGTAATAGTAACGTCAGTAGTTAGTGCTAAGTTTGTGCTGCTCAGATATAAATTATAGAAGTTTGTGCTGTTTATTTACATCTATTATTAACAATTGAATTGGGGAATCTGGCCAGACACCAAGAGTAAACTCCTTTTGTTTAAAACAATACTAGGGTAATAGTAACGTCAGTAGTTAGTGCTAGGTTTGTGCTGCTCAGATATAAATTATAGAAGTTTATGCTGTTTATTTACATCTTTTATTAACAATTGAATTGAGGAATCTGGCCTGATACCAAGAGTAAACTCCTTTTGTTTAAAACAATACTAGGGTAATAGTAACGTCAGTAGTTAGTGCTAGGTTTGTGCTGCTCAGATATAAATTATAGAAGTTTGTGCTGTTTATTTACATCTATTATTAACAATTGAATTGGGGAATCTGGCCTGACACCAAGAGTAAACTCCTTTTGTTTAAAACAATACTAGGGTAATAGTAACGTCAGTAGTTAGTGCTAGGTTTGTGCTGCTCAGATATAAATTATAGAAGTTTATGCTGTTTATTTACATCTTTTATTAACAATTGAATTGGGGAATCTGGCCTGATACCAAGAGTAAACTCCTTTTGTTTAAAACAATACTAGGGTAATAGTAACGTCAGTAGTTAGTGCTAAGTTTGTGCTGCTCAGATATAAATTATAGAAGTTTGTGCTGTTTATTTACATCTATTATTAACAATTGAATTGGGGAATCTGGCCTGACACCAAGAGTAAACTCCTTTTGTTTACAACAATATTCGGGTACTAAAAACGTACATAGTCAGTGCTAGGTTTGTGCTGTTTAAATACAAATTATGAAATTTTATACTTTTATTTACATCTATTATTAACCCTCGGAGTACTAAAAGTGGGTCAATCGTGACCCAAAATGTACATTTTTTACTGCATTCCTTACAATTATTTTTTTACGTTCCTGATTTTTCTCAAGTTCTCCTATTATGTTATCTTCTATTATTTTTGATATTATATTTATGAATATGAATTTTATTTCTCCTGATATTTCATAAAAAGCTTGTTGCGTCACGTCAGACCCGTTTTCGGAATTAGAGTAACTATCGAATACATGTTATTTATTTGTCTAGCTGTGCAAGTTTATACTTGTTCCGCGCGGCGCATCATAATAATATCGTTTGCTGTATTTGTAATTTAGTTTTAGCCTTATTATTGACTTTTGAGAATCTACATGAAATTTTTTTGTCAAAATGTGGAGCAAACGGAGACCTCTGACTGATTCTGAGTTATTCAAATATACAATGCTCGAGTCTGATGAGGAAGAAGAGGCTGTTGTGAATCAATAAGTAGGTGAAAATGAATCAAATGAAATGACAATAAATACTCAACTAAATGTGACCATTTTATAGGTTTGTTTGCAATTTGCACTCAGATCGTAAAGAAATTAATGAAACTATATGTAAATATTATAATAAAGATGAAGATGGTGAACCATTCTAAAAAAACATATCTAGTTTCAACAAAGCAATTATTATTATATTTTATGTTTTGTAAAAATATGTTTGTATTACAGATATATTGTGAACATTTACCTAGAAAATAAAAAATAATTTTTTATTTACTTTTTTCTTTTTGTATTATTATAAACAAAACAATAAATGAAAAATAAATAGTTCATGCTGTTATTGTATTCAAATTAACCACAAAAGCAAAATATATGTTAAAAAAAATAATTTAGAATGTATGGGTCACTATTGACCCGTTTTCGGAAACAAAGTTATCAAATTATTTCCGGACTCCTAGGGTTAACAATGGAAGTGGGGAATCTGGCGTGACAATATTTGGATAATAACATAATTCACAGTTTGTGTTAGGTTTGTGCTGCTCAGATTCAAATTATGAAAGTTTGTGCTGTTTATTTACGCCTAATATTAAATATTGATTTTGGGAATCTGGCGTGACACTTACAATAAATCCTTTTTGTTCATAACAATATTTGGATAATAACGCAAACCGCAGTCTGGGCTAGGTTTGTGCTGCTCAGATTCAAATTATGAAAGTTTGTGCTGCGGTATTTTCTTTGTATAGCTATAAGAAACACTGTGAAAAAGTTCATTGCAAAATCATGCCCGCAAAAAAATTATTCAAAGTCAAAATTCGCGAAAATCAGTTTTTCTCAAATATCTCGTGAAATACCGATAGGTACAAAGCAGATTGGCACATCCAGCAATGGGTAATATGCCGTGAAGATATATTTATTTATTTTATATCTCGAGAAATATTGATTTTACTTCAATTTTGATTATAAATTGTTTATCAAAATCTGCACAAAAAAGGTTCCATATGAAATTTACGTGGGACAATAGTTTATGAGGTATGAGGCCAAGAAAGTTTGGAGCAAGGCGCATACTTCACTATATATATTTATGATGTATACAGACGATATGACGCTTTGTTTTTAACATGCAAATTTATTAATTGTTATATTTTCGCTATTTGAAACAAACGAACATAACATATAGGATAAATTACACATCGTTGGAAAGCTAAAACAAAATCTTTTCAATGGTATATATTTCCAATATGGCGTATGTGAAACATTAAAATTTTGGCATCATAACTCGATATCCAACAGTGATATCCTAAGCATTTTTAAATAAAATAAACTTACTATCCAAACTCAAATATTAGTTTCCAAATAATTTTTATTTCTATTTTACCATTCATCGAGTACAGACGTTTGTTAAATATTGTGTGGATTCTTCAATACTCAGAAAAGTAAGTACGCTAATTCTATAAAATAATATATATATATATATATATATATATATATATATATATATATATATATATATATATAACGTCACCTTACGCACAAAACTTACTATTGGAAAACTCGGGCAGGTTATTGTCGTTATACATATTTATTTTTGAACCATTATTATTATTATTATTATTATTATTATTATTATTAATAATAATAATAATAATACTATTATTATTATTATTATTATTATTATTATTATTATTATTATTATTATTATTATTATTATTATTATTATTATTATTATTATTATTATTATTATTATTATTATTATTATTATTTACAATAAATGGTAAAATTAATTAATACTGCCTGAATGCTTTGATATTTTAATAAATGATTTAGTTTACTTACAACATTATGTATAAAATAATGACTATAATCATAACGAGCTTAATTCATTAAGTAAGTAAGAATACAAAGAAATCTTTTTTTTGATAATTAATATGTAAGTGGTACATACCCAGAACTAGTTTTATTATTAATGTGAGATGTAAATAAATGGTACAAACTTTTATAATTTGTACCTGAGCAGCACTAACTATGGACGTTATTACCCAAATATTAAATATTTCAAACAAAAGGAGTTGACTCGTTACTCCCCCCCCCCTTTTCAATTGTTCATAATAGATGTAAATAAGCAGCATAAACATTTATAATTTGTATCTGAGCAGCACAAACTTAGCACTAACCACTTGCCTTATTATTACTCGAATATTGTTTTAAATAAATGAGTTGCTGTCACTCCAGATTCCCCATTTCAATTGTTAATAATTAATGTAAATAAACAGCACAAACTTCTATAATTTATATCTGAGCAGCACAAACCTAGGACTAACCACGTACCTCATAATTACTCGAATATTGTTTTAAACAAAAGGAGTTTACTATTGGTGTCATGCCAGATTCCCCATTTCAATTATTAATAGTAGAGGTAAATAAACAGCACAAACTTTCATAATTTGAATCTGGGCAGCACAAACCTAGCACAAACTGTGGATTACGTTATTATCCAAATATTGTTATAAACTAAATGGGTTTACTCTTAGTGTCACGCCAGATTCCCCACTTGATTTGTTAATAATAGATGTAAATAAACAGTACAAGCTTTTATAATTTGTATCTGAGCAGCACAAACCTAGCACTAACTATGGACGTTATTAATACCCGAATATTGTTTTGAACAAAATGAGTTTACTCTTGGTGTCACGCTAGATTCCCCATTTTAATTGTTAATAATAAATGTAAATAAATAGCACAAACTTCTATAATTTATATCTGAACAGCACAAACCTAGCACTAACTATTGACGTTACTATTACCCTAATATTGTTTTAAACAAAAGGAGTTTACTCTTGGTGTCACGCCAGATTCCCCACTTCAATTGTTAATAGTAGATGTAAATAAACAGCACAAACTTTCATAATTTGAATCTGAGCAGCACAAACCTAGCACTAACTGCGTGTTGTCTTATTATCCAAATATTGTTATGAACAAAAGGGGTTTACTCTTAGTGTCACGCCAGATTCCCCATTTCAATTGTTAATAATTGGCGCAAATAAACAGCACAAACTTTAAGATTCTAGCACAAACCAGCACAAACCTAGCACTAACTTCTCATGAAGTTTTAGATTGATACTGGGTATGGGGCCATCTGACGTGACGTACATCATTTTCATAGGTGTCTTGATCGAACTATGTGATCGACACATGGTTGCTAGATGTAACTGTAACATATCTCCCTCCTTAGAGAGAAGAAAACAATGACAGGTAATGAAAGGGAAGTCATTACTTGTCATTTTACAAAGAAATGACATAAATTGAATGACTTTATTTGTGGGACTTGGGGAGAGGAATGAGTGTTATCAAAATTGTGCGGCTATTGTAAGTAAGCAGGTTTTAGTCTGTCTATTGATACGGTGTCCAATTTATCTTTAATTAAAATTTTGAAAAACTTTTCGTATCGTTTGATTACTTTGTAAGGCCCATCGTAAGGTTGTTGTAGGGTGGGGCTTATTGCATTATGCTTTATGAAGACATGTGATGTGCGAAATAGATCGGGGTTTACAAAATATGGTTTGTTTTTTAAGATTGGGGCTGTATACTTTAATTTGCTGATTATTTGTTTTAACTGTTGGAGATAGTGGGGCATGTTAGGGTCTGGAACTATTGGTGATTGTGTGAAGAATTCGCCTGGAATGTGTAATGTGGTGCCGTAGACAAGTTCTGCCGGGCTGCAATTAATAGGTTCTTTGCACGTTGTGCGAAGACTTAATAAGACGATTGGTAGGTTAGTTACCCAGTTTATAGGGTCATTATATGTTTTAAGGGAAGTTTTTAGCTGCCTATGGAACCTCTCAATCATGCCATTTGATTGTGGATGGTATGCCGTGGTTTTTATGTGGTGTGTGCCCAACATTTTAAGTAAATTTTTGAATAATGACGATTCGAATTGTTTTCCCCTGTCTGTTGTAATAACAGAAGGAACTCCAAATCTAGATATCCAATTGTTTACTAATGCTTCAGCTATAGTTTGTGTGTTACAATCTTTGATTGGAATTGCTTCTGGCCATCGTGTGACCCGATCTATGCACGTGAGTACATGAGAAAATCCTTGGGAATTGGGTAAATGGATTAAGTCGATATGAATGTTGTCGAAGCGACTGTTTGGTTCGGAAAATGGTTTGAGTGGAGTTTGGGTGTTTTTTGTTATTTTTGAACGTTGGCAGTGTACGCATTGTTTGGTCCAGGATTGTATGTCTTTGTTCATTTTATACCAAACAAATTTAGAGTTTATTAATTTTGTTGTTGTTTTTATTCCTGGATGGGATAGCGAGTGAAAATGGTCGAAAATGTTAATTCGGAATTCTTTTGGTATATATGGTCGGTATTTACCAGTGGATATGTCGCAAACTAAGGTACAGGTAGAATTTGGAAGCTTAATGTTTTTGAATTGTAAATTGTTCGTTTTATTTGTCTGCAGTGTCTGTAGTTCTTTATCGGTTTTTTGAGCTGCTGCGATTTTGACGTAGTCGATGGTTTTGTCTGTGAGGATGGAGTTTATTTGGATTCTGGACAGCGCGTCGGCTACGGCGTTGTTTTTGCCCGATACGTGTCTGATGTCGCTTGTTAGTTGTAAAATGAAGTCCATGTGTCTTATTTCTCTGGAGGTGTAGTTGTGGGAAATTTTGTTAGCTCTTGAAGGAATTTGTTAATGAAGATATTTCAGGAAGCGGAAGGTCAGCAGGTTGGGTATCGGAAACAGGAACAGGAACAGGTATGTCGTCCATCCTGTTTGACAATCGGGGTCACCAAATATGTAGAGTAGGAGATATACGTTGTATTATAAACTACTCTACATGTGTAAAAATATAACTAAGAACGTTAAACTAGTATAACATGTAAAGCAAAATAATAAACACAAATGAATTTGGATCAGAGCGAAAACGGGAAACACTTTTATTTATTTCGTATCTAACAACATTAAAACATTTTCATAGGTGTCTTGATCGAACTATGTGATCGACACATGGTTGCTAGATGTAACTGTAACACTTACATTAAAAATTGACACTAACAAAACATTACTAAAGACCTATTATCTTCTACCGAAGTCTATCCACAAGAGAGAGGGATTTGTCGGAAAAATGTTCTAAACTGCCAGTTTCCCATTTCCTGGCCCATTCAAAATCCAAGTGCAAGATTTTAAAAACTTATTTCAACGTATTGTATGACTAGCGAATGAAAGTTGACGTTTAAGTTATTTTTTGTGAAACCGGACGCGAAATAAGCATTTCGCAGCCGTAATACAAGCCGCGAATTTGGATTTCGCGACTGTTGTTATGGTAGCGGCCGCGAAATTAGGTAAACAATCACTTTGACACTTGAGGATTGTATGGTTTCGTTTATCAAATATCAATTCCATAGCCACCTTGAAAGCTAACTTTCTATTAACAATGAAACTTTTTAAAATTAATAAAATTTGTAATTACATATTTTTAAGATTGCACAAATTATTTTATAAATATGGTTTCTTTTGAAACCCTAGAAAATAATAGAATTGTACGAAATTTTCACATATGAAATTTTTGCATGAACCCATTTAAATACTGGACTAGGAAATCACAGAAATACAGTATTATGTCTGGCTGAAAATAAATGTCTGACTAGCGTTCCTGAATATCAAAACAGGGGTGCGTTTAAAATATTTTAAACATTTTTCGTTTATGTTGATTATAACAAAATATTTTGATCTTTAAACTATTTAGTTTGGCAATTATATGAAATAGGATTATTTTAAATTTCTTCTAACAGTAATTCCGACTCTAGGGTTGCTTACACCTGAGACAAACGATCTAGAAACTGACATCTGCGGCAGTTATGATGTTCATAACATTCCTAGGTATGTTAATATAGCTATTACCTTCTGTCAACTTTAGGTAAGGAAGGTATTGTCTTTGGTCAAAAATTTGGTGGTTTTGGTTTTGGTGAGTTTTTAATGAATAAGCACGTTTTAGGGTCCCTAGAATACGATTTTACTATTTTTACGATGATGATGTGCGTGTGTGTGCAATAACTAATACTAAAATTCCAAAAATTATAATTCTTTCGTATTCTTCTTCGTTACATCCATTTGAAGAGCTGATTAGATTTTGGTTATAACTGGTCAACCGGAAGTACCTTAATTTAAAGATTTTAACAGTTTTTCTTAAAAAACGATGTTAAATATAATTTTTTTCAGATTTAATGTTATTATAAATATTAAAGAATATTTTATTCTCTATACGACTTGACTGCATTTTATACTTCATATTAAAATGATATAAAGTTAAGAAATTATAAAGAAACTAAATTTCATAAATTAGCCAGGTATGCTAAACTTTGTAAAAAGTTGCTACATTAAGAAAATTTGATTGAAAGGTGTCAGTGTCAAGTGCAATTGACTAGTATGTTTGTGTTATAATTTTACTGGAAATATAGGATCTTTTGCTAGAAACTTTCTGTATGGAATTTGTATATATTAACTGCCGAAAGGAAATGTACGAAAATAGAATATTTTAAAAGCAACTTTCTGTATGAAATTTGTACCTAGAACTGATGGAGAGTAATGTGCTGGCCACATCAGATTTTTTTAAATCAAATCTCAGAAACACGGGCGTCACTTTTAAGGCATCCTGCATATATTTATAATTCAGCAAAGATATTAAATTTAAAAATAAGCTTATCTACTTTTCTTATTAAATATCATGATAATGAAACCTTAGGTCTGCGAAGTAAACTAATTTCTATCTTAAGGAAACTTTTCTGTACGTATTTGTTTTCGCAGCAGTATAAAACTCAATAATATTATAAAACTTTTTAACGTACGATTTAGATAACAAGACAGGTTGAAGAGAAGAATAAGAAGTCTGTGGAGGTAGCATGAAACCCATTCCACACTAAGACTGTTCATAGTAAAGTACAAGTTGGCGTTGGCATTACTTGAAATTCAGCTCACGCGAGTAACTAGCGTTTAGTTACCGGACTTCTTGCTGAAGTAGATCCGGCGAGAGCACTTCGGCTGTGCTCGGGCAAGTTCGCCGGAGCGAGCACCTATCTTGGCTTATACCGGAAGTACAAAGTCCTGCGGCAACGGGATCTGACGTGGATACAGCATCAGTGGCGTGTGTGGATGTTGTTTGTTATTTAGATGTTGTATTGTAATTTGGATTTATGTTTTCTGGATAATACAGTGAACTGAATGCTGAAAGCTCATGGCTACTGGATTGGATACTTCCTTTATCATAACCAGGATTAATATTGGAATACAACATGCATGATTACATGAATGAACACTGTTTTATTCAACTAACTATGCTTTTGATATTCTGTATTTTACCTCCCGCTACTCTTGGTAAGGGAGGTATAGGGATCGTGCTAAAAATCGCATATCAAGATTTTGGTAAATGACCACGTTTTAAGGTCCCTAGAATCCAGTTTTAATGTTTTCACGATGATGTCTGTGTGTATGTGTGGATCCTCCACTCTAACTCAAATACTATCATTTAGAAAATTTTGAAACCTTGTATTTCGAAATTTTTCTGTAATGGAAAGAGCCCATTAGATTTTGGTGAAAATCGGATAACCGGAAATGGCACTTTACTAGAAGCTCAAAATACTTTTTCTTCAAAAAATACCTTTAAATGTTATTTTTTGAGATTAATGTTATTATAAAAATTAAAGATTATTAAATTTTCTATAGATTTGCATTAATACTTTTTCTATATATTTTATGGATAAATTTATAAAATTATCTATAATTTAAATCCCAGAGTCTAAGCTTTAAACAAACAAAACGCAGTTATTCATATATATGTAACTGACAGATAAATGTCACTATCAAAGAACTAATCATTTCAAAGTTATATTAGTAACGTTTTAAAAAGAAAAAGTAAATAGAACAATAGAAAAGGAATTCAATACACTTTCCAGCATAAGTAAATATGTAGGTATGTATATAGATTAATAAAAATTAACGATGCACAAACATGTTTAAGCTAATCCTCATTTATGGATTAGTGAATTCTATTCTATCCCGGTATTTAAAATTTAATCTTCATTTTATTATAGCTCCGATGGCTGAATGGTAAGAGCAACGCCTCATGTCATGAGTCCCCTTGGGGCTCTTGGTTCGAATCCCACTAAGGCATGGATGTATGTGAATGTGAACCCACTCTGTAATTGGGATTTAATCCTGTTGAGGGGTTTAAAAAAAGGCAGTTACTTGCATTATATTAGACTATATTTTAAGAAATAAACTGTCCAAATTAGAGAAAAATTCGCTAATCCAAAAATAAGGATTAATGAAAAAATTATTCCAGATCATCATTTGTTTACTTTGTTTCTATATTTATTAATTACGTTCTCAAAATTATTCTAAATCAATTATTTTCGGGTTAGTTAAATTACTATTTATCGGCGTTACAGTTGGCTTTGACAAACAAAAGAATGTAGACTTGTTATATATCATTAAAAATCTTATAAATTAAGCAAAAATACGAGACTATTTTTAAAATAGGTTTCCATTTAAAAAATCATAAGTTAGTGTTATATCTTGAGAATTATTTAGTTCTCTAAAAATCTAATTACACGATTTTATTCTATATAAAAAACGGTAAAAATTTTGTAAAACAATTTTTCTCTAACTATCATAACAAATAAGATATAATATATTTTCAAAATGAGCGAAAAACGAGTTTTTGCCTGTAGCTCAGAAACAAAAGAAGATCGAAAATTTCTGTGGTGACTATTAAACTTTTCTGGAAAAGTTGACCCTGCAATGTGCAAACGGTTTTGATCTATCATTAATATTACCCGAGATACCTTAAAAAACATCGAAAATGAGATATCCTGTACTTTGACTGTAACGTAAACACTAGGAAAACACGCTCTCGATTGACAGTATTGCCAGATCTCACAAATTATCTAAAGTTTGCTGAAACGTCGCTCACCCATGGCTACAGTTACAGGGATAGTAAGAAGAATATTAGAAGAATGCGAAGAGCCAATTATTGTACTTTACAAACTTTAGGATTTTAGGAATGTGTATGGTTCTTCCTGATATTTTTCTAAAAACCGTTTAATGCACCACAAATTTATATATGCTTCTGTTGTTGGCGCCCCGGATGCTCTGGGATAATGCGGTTGCACTTTCCGTAACAACCCTCATATCGTCGGCATCATCCACCATGACGTAGTCTATTACAACTGCAGGAATAAACAAACACTACATGTTCCGGCAACAAAACGTCTGCACGACTCGACGAACTAATCTAGACCCTTACAATTTTACTCCATGAGTAACTAATGTCGACTCTTAAAAACAATGCGTTATCTTCAGGACAGAATTATCTTAGGGGTACAGGGTGCATAGGCTAGGGCATTCAAAGTCACGTACGTATACATAAAAATTTCTAAACTTAATGACCAACAAATAAATGTCGTGACTATAATAATAATAATAATAATAATAATAATAATAATAATTTTATTCCATCGACATATATACATATGTATAGAATACGTCATTCGTACATACTTCTTTTAAAACAATAAAAATAATAAAATAGGAAATAATAATGATAGAAAGGAGACTTCATTATGAACTGCTCAGATATTCATTTAACGAGTAATACGTTTTATCCAAAAGAAAGATTTTAAGTAAAGTTTTAAATTTACTTTTGCTTTTCTCTTCTCTAATATTTTTTGGCAAATTATTAAATATATTTATACCTTGTATTTGTGGTGTATTTTTCAACGAACTATGCTTCACTGTAGGTGTATGAAATAAATCTTTTTGTCGAGTATTAAAAGAATGTACGTCTGCATTCGTTTTAAATTTTTTTTATTGTTATATACGAATAGGCAAACTTCATAAATATACAGAGAAGTTAGAGTGAGTATATTTAAGTTTTTAAAAATTTGTCTACACGAATCTCTGCGAGAGATGCCCGCTATCGTTCGGACTACCCGTTTCTGGATGATGAATACATCATATGCCGAGGATGAGGCACCCCAAAAACAGATGCCATATCTTAATCTGGACTCTACTTGTGCATAGTACAATATTACGAGTTGTTCTTTTGTTATAAAATCTTTCAAATGCCAGAAGTTGTAGCATATGGAACTTAATTTTGATGATAGTTTTTCTAAGTGATATTTCCCATCTAGAGTTTCACTGAAATTGTAGCCAAGGAAATTTTCGTTCTTTGATTTTTCAATTACATGTCCATTTATTGAGATATTTAGATCTAATTCTTTTCTGCACTGCACTATCATAATCCACAATAAAGAAGTGGTCATCATAGGCAGACGTAGTCCATTACAACTGCAGGAATAAACAAACTAGTCCAAATCCTATAACTTACGTTAGTAGAAATAACTCTCTTACGATGGCATCATTCTCATCCACTAACTTTCCTGCAGCTCTGGTGTTGCCTGCACTATTGTCTTCTGCCTGCTGTGGCCTAGTCGCCTAGGGCATTGTGTGCAGTTGCACAAGTGGCCGAGACTTGGACAAAGGCTGCAGAGCACGCACAGGCCGCGCGATTAGTCTTTCTTACGGGAGATATATGGCGCTTGTCGTGTGCACTCCGCTGCCAGATTAAGTTACGAACAATGCACGCAACGATGATGACGGCAACTATTTAACACCCACCGCAACACAACACAACACGTGATTTTCACGCCAGATGATACCGCAATTAATAATACTACTGGGTGTCCAAATTTTACCTTCCGTTTTTAATTTGCTGCTATGTATACATATCGCTGTTAAAATGTTGTATTATAACGACATGTCAAGTAAAAACATTGCATTGGGAACAGGTAAGGCGACAAAAATGAATACCATCGGTTCGTCGAATGGCATAAGTACAATTGAATTTTATTAAAAATCACAACATGGTTTTAAAGTTTTATCAAATAAAAAATTTTGTTCAATAATTATAACTTAGGAACAAAATACTTCGATTCAAAATAGGTTATGGGACAATACATATCTGTGTGCCTTTGATAACAATAATGAAAAATAAAATAAAATATCTATGCAATATACATGCTATGGAATGTAAAATGTATAATTGTATAATATTTATGAGATCTACGATAAATTATTAGTAGGCAACTTTATACAAAGCGCACGACGGAAATCTTTATACTGACCTTGACAAAAATATACGTCAAAGTTCAAGAAACATGTAAGTAAATGGAATACACAAATTACATATTAACTAACGGTTCTCCCAAATTAACGGGAAATATTTTCCAAATTGTCGTCGACTAAAAAGTACACAGTGACAAGTACTGATAATCTGACAGTCCTTACACTTTTCGGATGAGTGCTGCTTGTACACACTCAAGCTGTTCACAATACAAGTTCGCAGTGATGGTTTGACCCCGTTCCAAAAACTCATAATGAACTATTCCGGTTGCTGTCCACCGAACACACAATAAAATCTTGTTTGGGTGCAAGGAAGCCTTGGGAGTGTGTGGTACCGAATCAGTAGACGATA
Organism: Harpalus rubripes; assembly: GCA_963082715.1. NCBI lineage: Eukaryota > Metazoa > Arthropoda > Insecta > Coleoptera > Carabidae > Harpalus > Harpalus rubripes. The sequence continues at coordinate 59,747,928 of OY720451.1, forward strand.
ACCAATGATACGAACACTTAGTATTTGAGTACAATATCCACTTTTCGTCGCAGGTTAACAACCAATCAAGAAATGGTTCATTATCGTTGCGTGAAATGTTTGCCGAACAAATGCTAAGGCGACTTAATTTGTTATCATTTGACAATTCATGTGGGACCCATTTGCTTAACTTCCACATTTTCCTAGCTGATGAAGGTGCAAACGAATGGTTTCATCACTCACATTGAACCTTTCTGCAAGCTCCAGGCACGTTGTATTAGAATTTGCCTCCACAACTTGTTGATGATCCTTGTTGTTAATGATCTTCGGTCTCCCAGAGCGTGCTTCATCGGTCAAGCTGAGATCTCCCGAAGAAAATTTCTTGAACCATTTGTGTTGTTCGATTACTTACGGCCAGGCCGGATTCGGAAGATTCAGCAGCCCGGGAAAATTCTAGCATGATCGGCCTCATCTCCAGTTTTTTAAATTTATAATTATAGTGCCACAAAGTAATAAATTAGTTTTGGTGTTGGATAATACGAATTTTTTGCCTACATAGAAATTGAACGGTTATAAAAGATGTTGAAATATAAAAAAAAAACGCTCCTAAAAATAGTATTTAAAATATAGAACAATATTAAATTATTAATAAATCGAGAGTGAGGAAAATTCTGGATTAAAAAAATTAACTGATCAAACCTAATCTTGAAAACAAAGAAAATAAAGCATTGAATGATTCGACCCGCAGATAATGGAAGTATTACAGTTATATTGAATACCAATTTATATTTTCAGAAAATAGAAGAGCTTTTGAATCAACGAAATTATAAGAAACTTGGAAAACATTCTGCTACCTCTATAGAAAACAAAGTGCTCTTAAGAAATATAAAGAATTATATTCCGTTTAGAACAAGACCAGATCTCACTCCATATTTTAGCAAGCTTTCACACCTGGACGGGGGGCTACCCAAAATCCATGAGAAAGATTTAAGCATATCAGAAACCCGTCAAAAGTTCCATAAATTCGCCTACTTATAAACTATCACAATTTCTATTACCAATCATTCAGCCATTTCAAAGAAACTGTGAAGAATTCAAAACAGTTTGTAGAACTTTTGAGCTAAATACAATTACAACCACAAAATCTTTTTGTCAGTTTTGATGTTGTAAATTTATTTACGAGAAATTTTTAGAAATCATCAAAACAAGGCTTGAAAAAGATATCAACTTAAAAGATAGAACCGACTTGCCTCTTGATGGTATTATGGAATTTTTGCCTACAGAACTCATATTTGCAAGAAAAAGTTAGATAATTTGTACAAGAAGATGGTTTGCTGATGAGTTCTTCTCAGTTATAGCCAATTTATACATGGAATTTTTTGAAGAATTAGCACTAGATACAGCCAATATAAGACCTAAACTTATATATATATATATATATATATATATATATATATATATATATATATATATATATATATATATATCGATGATAGAGAAAAGTCTCATGGAATTCCTGCGTTCTTGGATGTTTTAACAGAGAAAGCGTACCATGGACTAATTACATCAGTTTACCGTACCGTAAAAAAATCTACAAAGTAGGAAATTATCAAAACCTCATATATTCGAGCTCGGACTATATTTGCAACACCGAAAGAAATTTTGTCAAGAATTAGAAAATACTGAAAACGATCTAAATAAGAACTGTTATCCAGTGAAGTTAATAAGATGATGCTACGTACTCAAATTTTAGTTTGTAATCACCGAGCGGCGGCCTCAGAAAGCCGCGGCCTCGGGAAATTCCCGATTATCCCGACTGGCCAATCCGACCCTGCTTACGGCATCATCTTCGAATGCGGTACATATTTTTCGTGCCGCCACTGCAGCTTTGGTACCAAGTTTGTACTCGTAGAGTAAACAACCTCGAATTAAAGTTATATTCCTTGCCATTTAAAACTATTCAAATTAGGAATTAAACAATTTTCACCAAATGTGTATGTATACGACAAAAGAATGATTTATATTAAAGTAGATGACAGATAACAAACAAGTGCTATCGGTCAACAACTTAAAAAATTCATGGCACTCTGCTACATACAAAAACCGCACGAACTTATTTGGTTGCCTGATATTATATTTTGTCCTGTTATCGGATAACTGCTGGACAATAAATTATTATTATTATTATTATTGTTATTATTCTTAGGTATAACATAACACCCTGCATGTTGTGGCAAAATATTTGGTACAATCCCATTCTCTCTTTCTAAGGGTAAGGTGTGTTAAAAATGCATTTGTACGGTTACACTAAAAACAAACTATACAGTTCCACCGAGAAACAGAACGAATAATCACTATTTTCCGCTAGTACTGCTGGTGCTCACCTCTGTGGGTCGTAGCATTACTCCTCCTGCACTTTCAAATTCAACGTCGCTCCTGGCGTCTTTTCATCTCAACTACAGCGCCAGGAACAATTACGCTTGTAGGAAGAGTTGTCGCGTAGACTAGACCACAGCTTCCACGACCGGGACGACTCGTCGACCTCGTGTTTTTTTTTACATCTCATGAGTGTTTTCTCATCCAATGTCCTACCCTACACCACTTTCAATTACAGTGGAGTGGGTGTGGAATTAACGTACGACAGGGATTAATGCAATTGTATGAAATGACTGAGAAAAGGAGGTTATTTAAATTGCAACTGCACCCAGCAACATACCGAGATAGTTAAAAATTTTGTGTAGATAATCTGCTAATTGTAGTAAGAGATAATATATTCAAGATTATTAGTGATTATATTCAGTATCCTTAGAATATCAACTTTGTGATCTAATATGGTTTAAAAATGTCTATACTCTTTAATGAAGTATAGTGTACTGCAAGATTACGGGAAGATATATGCGATAATACATTGAATAACTCCAGCGCTTTATAATTATAATAATATTGTATTTTAACATATCCGTGAACAAGAGAAGTGATATTTTAAACAGGAAATTATTTTTTTATAGCTGATTTTAAAGTGTGATAAAATTATTTATTTACATACAAAATACAATAAAAAAAATCTGATGTGGCCAGTACATTACTGTCCGTCAATTATATGTATTTTGTATAAATGTCATACAGAAAGTGTCTTGCAAAAGATTCCATTTCTTGTATATTACCTTAAGGCAATTGTATGTATTTTATACAAATTCCATGCAGAAAGTTTTTAGCAAAAGATCCTATATTTTCAGCAAAATTATAACAAACATACTGTTAATTGCATTTGACACTGACACCTTTCAATCAGTATTTAACTCTATATCCATTTAATATGAAGTATAAAATGCATTCAAATCGTATAAAAAATAAAATATTCCTTAATATTTATAATAACATTAAATGTAAAAAATGATATTTTACATCGTTCTTTTCAAGAAAAACTGTTAATATCTTCAAATGACGGTACACCCGGTTGACCAATTATAACCAAAATCTAATCAGCTCTTCTAATAGATGTAACGAAGAGGAATACGAAATAATTATAATTTTTGGAATCGTAATATGAGTTGTCGCAGGCAAAAATTTTGTCATACACACACACACACACACACACACACACACACACACACACACACACACACACACACACACACACACACATCCACACACACATCCACACCTACATCCACACACACACATCCACACACACATCCACACACACATCCACACACACATCCACGCATACGCACACACGTACACACACACGCACGCACACACGCACGCACGCAAGCTCGCACGCCCGCACGCACACACACTCACACACACACACACGCGCGCGCCCACACACACACACACACACACACACACACACACACACACACACACACACACACACACACACAGAGAGAGAGAGAGAGAGAGACAGAGACAGGCAGAGAGAGAGAGAGAGAGACATCATCGTAAAATTAATAAAATTGAATGGACCCTAAAACTTGTTTATTCACCAAAACTCACCACCGAATTTTTTGACCAAAGACAATAAAATCAAAGTCAAATTGGCCTCTGTACTCCACAGTACGCCCTCCACAATTCTTCAATCCATTTCATCCGATCATTAATAGTCTCGATTCAAAGTTTTTATGTAGATATATAGACATGTCTACATACTTCTAAAACTAATAACAATAATAAACGCCTAAAGTAAATTTAAATAATTATAATAGTACCAAATATATATATATATATATATATATATATATATATATATATATATATATATATATATATATATATATATATATATATATATACAACACTTACTCGCGCGGTGTACAATCGTATTTACAAAATATATTCAGCAAGCTATGGACAGCCAGCAAGACCCCCCCCCCTTCTCTATCAATGAGCACCCACAAAATTTTTGGAAAGTCGGCTGTCTGATTTAATAAATACATTACAGCGAAAATATTATCAGCAACGAGCATCGTTTTAAATGGAATATTCTTAGTCGAAACAATATGAATATTTGAAAGATAAGCGTTTTATATTCATCCTTATCGCACACGCTTGTTGCCAATTTGTTAATTCGTATATGATACAGATTGCAGATGCCCTTGATCATATTTAAAAAAAATTGCTGTAGCTTGTATATTTCCCTAAACATAATAACAATAATTGAACCTAACAGTTTCGTAGCTTGTCTAAATATGGGTTAAGCCTATTTTCAATGGAGAAAAGACTGAAAAGGCCCTTGCTGGGAAGGCGCAGCAAAAGTTGCCCTTCACGTTCGCTGGCTCACTTGTGATGACGCGCACAGAGTGTTACATTTATCACGCTGAAAACCTATTTTGTTGCTTCTTTTGTCCATTATAGTCTACCTGCCTCTGCTGCCGTAACTCTGTTGTCGTAACTCTAGATCCAGCTTCACACTGGAAATAAAAATGAATTTTATCAACGAGAAAAAATTTATCATTTCCGCTTTAAAAATCTTCTGTCTTATGGCGGTTTAAAGCTCGTAAATGTTTTTGTGCACTTGAAGAATAGCTTTGCTGCTTGCATCTAACACTTTTCTATTTTATTAACCATTTAGACGAAGGGTCAATTTGTTTCTACTATAATCGCACTATTTCTAAATTTTTAAATGGTGAAAAATTTCCATAAAATTCTTTCGACTAATTTAAATATTAAATTAAAAATTGAGTTCGATTCTAGCCGAGTTACAAAGTAGTTATTTCCTCTCGCTAAGAGAAATATTGAATTCATGCTAAAAATCGCATATCCATATTTTAGTGAATAAGCACGTTTTAAGGTCCCTAAAATCCGATTATAACATTTTTACGAAGATGTCCGTGTGTGCGTGTGTGTGTGTGTGTGTGTGTGTGTGTGTGTGTGTGTGTGTGTGTGTGTGTGCGCGTGTGTGTGTATGTGTGTGTGTGCGTGTGCGTGTGCGTGTGAGTGCGTGTGTGTGTGTGTGTGTGTGTGTGTGTGTGTGTGTATGTTGGATCCACGATTTCTCAAATACTATAAGACTTAGACATTTTTAACTACGGATTCCTCAATCTAACAATAATGGAAAGAGTTGATTAAGTTTTGGTAACAATTGGACAACCGGAAGTAGTAGTTACAAGAAAAAAATCACCTAAATATTATTTATCGAAAATTTATGTAAATACTTATATTAAAGAACGCTTAGTTCTTTATTCGATAAATATAAATTCGTTAGTATATCTTCTATAGATTTAGAGATAAAGAAATGCATATAAAATAATTTGATGTAATAAATCTCAGATCAAACTACTACAAGGCTAGAAATTCAAATGTTTGTAATTGACACATAAATGTAACTGCCAAAAATATTTGTATGCCACTGTCAAAAATATATGTACATCATTATGAAGATTATGAAAATAAAAAAAGTCAACAACGTAAAAGAATATAAACTATTATTCACAAAAGAAGACTATTCAAGGTCATTTGTGAGCCGTCTGATATAATATTATTTGCAGATAACTACATTGCATTTCGTATGTATAGACGTGTAACATGAAATATTTACGGGCACATTTTAATTAAAAAAATAAGAGTAATTCATTTGAAAATTATGTTTCTTTCTAAATAATGCCTTTCTGAAAGATTTATGATCTGCACTTAGGTTTTTACAAAATACTAAAATATAGACTTAACTTATAAACCAAGGAATAATAATTTCATTTAAACATCAACGGCATTGGCTAAATGTTAGCACAAAGGGCAGTGTAGTAGATGATTAGGTATCTGTAATTCTACGACATATGTCTTTATTATTTATAGTGTGTTAGAAACTAATGCCACTATTTACGTATATCTGTTACACCACATAAATTAAGTAGACATATGTTAAATAATCTTTCTCTTTCTAATACAAAATGTTGCTAAGCTACTGTTATAAAGAGATGTGTATTCTTTCTTCGACCAAATGACCTTGAATAGTCATCTTTCGTGAACAATAGTTTACGTAAAAAGGAATATAAAAGGAATTTGCGAAAAAATGACGAATATAAAGAAAAACAAAAGGAAAGTAGAAAAAGAAAATTTCAGGATATTGAATATAAAGAAAATGTATGTATTGTACATAATTTATATTAAAATATCCCATAGATTTTGCAAATATATCTGAGAATTATTTTGTAGTGAGACATGAATGTATGTATTTTTATTTAAAAATATTTTTTTATGCGTACAACCAGGTAAAATACCTGGCGAGAGGTTATGTGCTGGCCACATCAGATTTTTTACTTTGATTAATTTGGGAGGTAATAGACCAAATGACCTAATGGAGGAAGAGCCACTGCAGTTGATGTTCAATATACTATTAAATAATTATTACTAAAGCGTTAAAAAAGTTAAGGACGCTAATATACATGTTACCTATAATAAATATGTACACACCGATCTGTGATAATCCCAAAATCCTTTTACATTTAATAACTTAATTATTCCGCATAAAATATAATGCATTTTCCAATTAAAAAGCATTTGATGTGATTGTATTTACATTATCCTTGTTAAGCTGCAATGCTCTAATTCCCGTAATACATTAATCTTATCATAATACCAGTCACATATACGCGCAAGAGCTGCAGGTCATTGGCACTGTCGCAGATCAAAGGGTACCACTACTGAATTACCTTGCAATGCTACGCATAACGCCACAAGGCAACAGCCAACCTATGTTATGTACTAATGACAATGTGGAGTTTGCTCTTGCCAGCCTATGATTTGTGAAATCTAATCATAATCTCATTATTTCATCATGTATGAACACTAAAAAACTATTAATCACAGATGAACACTCTGTTTATCTTGCTTTCCTAACGAAAGTATTCATTCAAGAATGCTTGGGTACCGGCGTGATTATTAACTTTCAGGAATACATCTTCATACTCGAATAAATATAACTTCACTATACTTATGCGTAGTTATTAATCGTAGATACGAGTATACTGATGCTTAGAATTATTAATTTATAATAACTTTTTACTTAGGCATCTCATACTTATGTACAATGATAATGTAAGGGTTTTAAATGAAATAAAAAATAAAACAAGATATTTTGTCCTCGCAGGTTCCAAATAAAAAGCGCAAAGGTCCTTTATACTCATTCAATGCGTCCTTTATACTATCTTACTGTAGGCCAGAGACAACTAACTATCTAAAGAGAGATTGGACAGACTTATGGATGGCCTTGTAACAAAGTGTTTGGTGATGAGGGGTAAACGCAGCACGAGCAAAATAGTTCCTTGCATATTTCTTCAGTGGGCAGCATAATCACAATAATGACAAAGACAACATAGAAGGCAATGAAAAACGATTAGGGCGCGAGCAGACACGTGACTCGAGCGACATTGACGTGCTTGGAATCAGCTGATTTGTGTGCGCATGTCATTTTGACAAGGACAATGTTACGTTGACAAGACCAATGTTTTGATTTATTCTGATTTTTAACTGCTAAAACATTATTTTTAATTTGATATGTTTTACTGCTTAAAAATTGTAAAATAATAACATTAAAGCAGTTCACAATCAAAATAAATCAAACCATTGGTATTGTCAACATTCAATTGCTTTGTTCGTGCAAAATTAGAATATTGTTTCCTGATTTGGAGTCCATTGTATCAAAATTCGATAAGAGTTATGAAATTATTCAGCGAAAATTTGCAAGATATTGTTGGTATAAGGGTCATTTTGGTTCTCAAAATGATTTTTACTACAACACTGCATTGATAAGTCTTAATATGCTATCTCTTGAGAATCAACGCACTGTGCAATCTCTATTGTTTATTTACAAACTAATTAATAATGTTATAATGGATTCCAATCTACTTGCATTGTTAAATTTTCATGTACCCAGAACAAATCATCCTCACCAAAAAATATTATTTTCCATTACAACAGCTAGGACAAATTACGAATTAAAAAGTCCGTTAAGGCGTTCTTCTTCTGCATTTAATGTTTTATAGACTAATTGTGATGATATTGACTTTTTTTTATTGTTTATTATTATTTAAGAAGAAATTGCTGACATATTTCTCACTGTATAAATTTATAACCTGCTTATAGTAATTTTTCTTTGCACAATTTATTGTACTGATAATATGTAAATGTATTATTTTGTAGTACCCCTTAATTGGGAACTTTGTTTCTGTCCACTGAGAAAAATGACTGGTTTTTAGCAAATAAATATTCATAATCAAGGGGTACTTCATTCGTCCAATTATTGCAACCTTGCAACAAATACAATTTAATCTTTAATATGAAATGTATTTTATTCATTCAGTTATATTATTTATTTGACCGTCATTTATTTCATTTAAATTTAATTTAATTTTCTCAAATAAACTAATATATTTATGTTTAGTATTTTAAATTGAGATTTTTAATAAATAAATTTATAATTTTCTGAAATATTTATTTGTTTCTTACAAATATGCAATTGTTTAGAATTAATTTCATAATATATTTGTGTAAACTTTATATTAATTACAATGAAAAATAGTTTTTATTGTATGAATCTATATTTATTTGTCACAAATAAATACTATTTGTGGCAAAATAATATTTCCATTGAGTGAACAATGTTCTATTTGTCAAATGACGATTTTAAGTGAAGTGACTCGTATGGACTTGTTCTTTGTTGTACGTTGCATCTTTTTTATAGTGGTGCTCATTTCTGACAGTGTTCATTTCTGGTGATTCGTTTTTCATTTGTATGCTAAAAAGTAGTGAATATGGGTGACGAAATAGTGAAAAATATACTACTTGAGTGGAGTTTTGGATATTTGCTTTGCATTTTTTAGTGTATCTTTTATACCAAGGCACATACATCGGTACCTGTATGGAATGTGTATTTATATTTTATTATGTAATTTGTGTGTTAATAAAAATATGGCGTACGAATAAATTCAATGTACTAGTCTTTATTTAATTCTTTTCCTTCAATTTTAATCTATTTAGAGTGGATAGGTTATGAGAGATAGGTATTTAAATTTGGCTCAAATATATTATTATATATCCCATAATAATGAAATAAATTTAGCGCAATTAAAATAATTCTTAACGTAAATAAATGCACAGTTCTCATGAAATAGAACATATAATTGATCTCAATATATATTTATTTGAGACAAATAAATGCTTCAAATAAATTATTACATTGCTTCAATTGTAGATATATTTGGATCTATTCAAGCTTAGGATTTATTTGTAACAAATAAATTTACAATTCACGTAATTATATCTTTTTCTCAGTGTCCGGTACTTACTTATAAATAAATAAATAAATAAATAAATGACATTGTTCTTGTCAAAATGACATGCGCACACAATAGTCGGAGATCCAGAGCTCTCTAGCTCGTTTATTTTTTGACTTACACCGGACTTTTGGTTATACAGTTGAAACATACATATTCTTATAGGAAATTTTCCGACAAATTTAGTAGTGGTAGTCCCGATTATCAATTTTGGTGCAAACAGCCAAAAATCCATATTTTACATAAAAATTAGAATTTATTTGCGCTAATACTTTTTTAACTTTACTTCGTGATATCTTCTCTATTTATTAAGATATAACAATAATTCTTTCACATTTTAATTTTTGCATGATCTGTGCGTGTAATAGTGCATAAACAAATTATTTATGTTGATTATAAATAGTATATATTAATTAAAAACAACAAAATGGGAACGCGATTTTTTGTTTTTACAGTGAAATTTTCTATCAGCTACAAACTTTTCGTTATTAAGAGATGGACCCTAATATCAGCGTCAAAGTTGTTGTACGCATATCAAACATGTTTTTTTAGTAAAACATTTTTTTCTTATAATGAACTAGTTCCGAGTAAAACGAATATAAAGTTGGAGAATGTTTATTTTGCTGCGCGATACGTGCGATCGGCCTAGCTTAAAGTGCAAGCCGCAGTCCTCTTTTGTTACTTGATACTTTTTACGTGTAAATAATTATAAACTATGAAAATGGAAAAATCCTAAATATAGTGGGATCTTTATAAAATATACATTTATTTATTAACATGTATATGCTACATATATAAAATGAATAGTAATATTAAATTAAAAATTACAAATTAAATATCAATTATTAATACATTTACCAATACATAGACAAGATATTGCACAATTCACATTATTTTTAATACATTTGCACCGTGCAGTACATTGTGCTTTACATTTGCAATATAAATTTTTACTGCTGAATGGGGGTTTCGCTGCCTTGTCCATAGTAGTTGGTAAGAGGATATCATTTATTACTTCCCATCCTAATAACAAAGGATCTGGAGTAACAGAATTTATATTTACTGCATTTTTGAATATTCTAATTTGATATAGTGACCTTAGTACGTGGTATTTAAATGAATTTTCCGTTGGTGGTAAATGCCTAAAATTTGGAATATATTTTCAAGTAATAATATTACAAAAAAAGAAATATAATAGATATACCTTATATCTTGTTTGCAATCTGCAAAAAGATGTGCACGAAGACTGTCTAAATTTCATCAAATGTTGGTCGGTTGTATAACATTTTAAAAAATAATCTAGCGTTATCAACTGATTTTTCTAAATTTACATTTGGGAACATTGCAATTGGTGTTAATTCAATACAATATTTCATACTAATTTTGTACGTTAATTTTTTTCCTTTATTAAAAGGATAGCTCACTGCATCACAACCAGTAAGTACATAAGTAGTAAGTAATAAATGGCCAATGTTATATTAATTTTTCTTTAAATATACTAATTAAAGTGGTTTTTATTATGGATAATTTAGGATAATCATCACTCCAAGAAATCTTTTTCTCTTTGGGCCTATCACATATTAGTTTTTTAATATCAGTTAATGATAAAATTCTTTCATTTACAAATAATAGTTGGCTTAAATTTGGTAATATCTCATCAAATATATATTTTAAAGTTATTTTTGGGGAATCAGTAACAGTAGTCTTTTTATTTAGATAATTATCCATACATTTTTTATGATATCTGAAATCATTCGCTATCATGTCAAGGTGTGTTGAGCCAAAACCCTGTATTCTTTGTAACATTTTTGTCATAAAGGCTTTTAGCTTTTTCCCATATTATATTTTCCCTTTCTTTTGTAGTTATTAAAAATAATTTTCTTTCATGTTTAACACGTTCCCTTTCGCAAATAAAACAAACTTTTTTAAAATTTATTACATGTCCTTTATTTCTAAGTTTTCTTAAAACTAAAATATTTGAAATGTACACTGTATTTTAATAAATAATCAATCATACGTACCTTCCATAATGACAGGACCCTTATTTTCTTAAAACTATGTAACGAAATACAAATACTTTGTGATAACACACAAAAATAAAGAAACATAGAAGAACAAACGAATACTACAAACTCAAATAAAGTTACTTTATAAGTGTCAAGCGAGGCAATGGCTTGCACAAGCTAGTACGATCGCACGTATCGCGCAGCAACATAAACACTCTTCAACTTTACATTCGTTTTACTCGGAACCAGTTCATTTTAAGAAAAAAATGTTTTACTAAAAAAACATGTTTGATATGCGTACAACAACTTTGACGCTGATATTAGGGTCCATCTCTTAATAACGAAAAGTTTGTAGCTGATAGAAAATTTCACTGTAAAAACAAAAAATCGCGTTCCCATTTTGTTGTTTTTAATTAATATATACTATTTATAATCAACATAAATAATTTGTTTATGCACTATTACACGCACAGATCATGCAAAAATTAAAATGTGAAAGAATTATTGTTATATCTTAATAAATAGTGAAGATATCACGAAGTAAAGTTAAAAAAGTATTAGCGCAAATAAATTCTAATTTTTATGTAAAATATGAATTTTTGGCTGTTTGCACCAAGATTGATAATCGGGACTACCACTACTAAATTTGTCGGAAAATTTCCTATAAGAATATGTATGTTTCAATAATATAACCAAAAGTCCGGTGTAAGTGAACGCTATGAGGCTTTGGATCTTCGACTACAAATCAGCTGATTACAAGCACGTCAAGGTCGCTCGAGTCACGGGTCTGCTCGCGCCTTATAATGGAATTTAAACGTCAAACGGAAAAATTTAATAGCTGACATGACATATTTTTTTTATCCCACATTATTTGAATTTTTATATTTTTAAAACATACAGAGAACTCGTAAGGTATCTTATGAACATGAACTACTTTTTACATAATAATATTTATAAATTTTTCTTATATATATATTTCTGTAGAATTTCATGGAGAACAAATTCTTAATGCTTATATATCGAATATCAATAACTCAGGTGATATAGAACTTCCCAAAACTTACAAATTAGCAGATAAATATCCTGTTGAACATTCATCAAATGAACTTGATCATTTTTTTTTCTTCAAAAGTATTCTATATTAGAGAAGAAAGGAACCAACGCAAAAAGAACTAAAAATCAACAGTAGTTTAAAAGATGACAACATCGTTCATAAAGTTACGACTATATGAGTTATGTGAAGAACTATGAAGATGTTGGAGGTTGATATTCCTTAGCTCCCAATTTTCTTTTTTTTTTCACCTACGTACATCTCTTTTCAACATATCTTTAAAATAAGATTTAATTTTTTTTTCCAAAAAATCGGATGTGGCTAGCACATTACCTTCCGTCAGTTCCATATATTTTGTACATACAAATTCCATACAGAAAGTTTCTTGCTCAAGATTCCATATTTCAAGTACTACCTTCTGTCAGTTCTATGTATTTTTTACAAATTCCATACAGAAATTGTCATGCACCTAAGAGATTATATATTCCAGTAAAAAATATAAAACAAACATGTCAATTGCATTTGACACTGGCATCTGTCAATCAGCATTTTCTTAATATAGTAGCGGGTTCCATGATTATAGCATAGCTGGCTGCTTTATGAAATTTAATTTTTTAACTCTATATCCATTGAATATGAACTATAAAATGTAATCGTATAGAGAATAAAATATTCTTTAATATTTATAGTAACAGTAAATATGGAAAAATTATATTTAACAGTGTTTTTTCAAGAAAAACTGTTAAAATCTTTCGGTTGAGCAATTATAACCAAAATCGAATCATCTTTTCACATGGATGTAAAGAAAAAGAATATGAAAGAATTATAATTTTTTGAATTGTAGTATTTGAGTTATCGGATCCGAAATCTGCCGCCTTGATGGCTAGGATCTAGTATTTTTTAGTTGCCCTAGCGTGTACCCTCTGATTTTTAAATATTTAATTCTACACTGTTAAACATGAACACCACCAACATTTTAGCAAAAACTTACAGAATTTCAAAGAAAGTTTCCCATAAAGCCCCAATATTTTTAAATTCTGAGCCTTTTTCTTAAAATAAATATTTTTGAAAAGTCTCTAGTTTAGCCGGAAATGAAAATTTTGCAAATTTTAATCAAATATGAGACCCTCACTGCAATCTACAGACAAAAATCAATACTGGAAATTTTTATAAAATATTAATAATTATTTTTATGTTTCATAACACATTGAGATAGATTAAATATATTGTAGTTTAAAGTATTTTTTGGATATTTAATTTTTTTATCAAGCAAAACCAATAAATCGATAGATTTTGCATTGGATGATCAAAAATCAATACATGTTCTGGCATCTGTATGGAATATCCTGAACTAATATGTTTATAATAAATTATTTAAACAAATGTATTTTAACTTATAAAATTATTTTTTAAATAAGTTTTTCAATTGTATGCTTTAAAAACGCATAACAACTAATCTTTTGTAAAGTGTTAATAACAATATTTATAATATAATTAATTATTAATTAATATTTATAACCTCAAATCTCAAATGACAGCTGACGGCAATGATTAACAAAACAAATTTAGGCAATTTTTATTTGACTTCAAGGTGGTATTTGGTAAGAAAACATTTGTTGAAACAGCAGGTATGCAAATAAGTTATATTTCAGGTGCTATAAACCGGTTTCCAAAATGTTATGGATAATAAAATAAATCAGTTTGTTTGGAGTACCTACTAAACTTGAAAAACCGGTTTGTGGAAGTGAACTCGTTATGAAAACAATATTTTATGTATTATAATAATAGGGTATGTATATTTGTAAATAATAATCATTATATGGCATTGTTATTACTAAATATGCATTGTTTATAGAATTGCAAATCAGCTGATTACAAGATTCATCTAAGTGCAAACATTACAAATGTATGGAGTTATCCTGCGAAGAATATTGTTGTTTAAGGGATAAAATATCGTAGGACTAAACTTTAGGGGTTGTTTGTGTGTTCTGGCTACTTAATTCAGTTTTGGATTACAGCCAAATAAGAATGCAGGTCAGTACAGATATCAAATAAATGAAATAATTCAGCAGTATTTAGATCTTTTTCATGTTGTAGGTACTTGGGGACCGTATAAAACGACCTGCAGGTATCTCAAAAGTACTATGCGATGCAGGAAATTTTGCAAAAGAAGAAATCAAAGAGATGACGTGAAAGAACAAAATATTGGGAAGAATTTTTTGAACATAGCCTAGAAGACAATAATTTTATTGTTAATGTAGTATTTTTGTGCTAGAATTTAGTATCATTGTAAACTGAATCTGCTGATGTATAATTAATTGATTTAATTAAATGAAATGTATAAGATTTTAACGATATATTATAACTATATAAATTTGATACTTTCGTACTCAGAATTTCATGCTGCGTCTTTTGATATATAATATAACTTTTAATGAAAATTTATTAGACGTATTCAGGAATTTTTTTGCTAACGAATTCTCGAGTATATCTTCTCTGAAAATAAAGTTCAATAATTTATTTTGTACATTTTATAAACTATTGTGTTATATTTGTTGATTTACATATAAACAATAGCCAAAAAAACTATTGAATGTTTTCTGAAAACAATTATTTTTAACTGCGGTACAGGATTTGATGGTCAGATGTTTGTGAAGAATAGGTAGACATCATGTGCAACGGTGGTTGCAATTAGTAATAATGACAAAAAGCAACATATTCATATTTTAAAACAATTAATACGAAATGGTTTATTTTAAAATATAGCTGTATCGAATAATAAAATCAGAAAAACTAGTGTTGTTTGTATATTTCCCCAATGCCCGTTGTAAGTATATTTGTTTATCATTACTGTCATTTTACATTTAATATTATAATTGTTGTTTATATTAATTAACAATTAATTATTTGTTATATTTTTGAGGCTAAATGTAAATAAATCATTAAAAAATTATACTTAAAAATCATTATTTATAAATTGTTTATATCGTAGTTCATGTTATTGCCGAAAGATGCCTCAACTGGTATTGATTTTTGCTAATCCAATGCAAAATCAATCGATTTGTTGGTTTTACTCAATAAAAAATTATATTGTCAAAAAATATTTTAAACTACAATATATTTAATCTGTCTGAATAGGTTATGAAACATGAAAATAATTATTAATATTTTATAAAAATTTGTAGGTATGTAGTATAGATATTTACTTGTAGATTACAGTGGGTGTCTCATATTTCATTAAAATTTATAAAATTTTCATTTTCCGGCTAAATTAGGCACTTTTCAAAAACATTTATTTGAAGAAAAAGACTGAGAATTTAAAATAAGTGAGGTATTATTTGAAACTTTTTTAGATATTCTTTAATTTTTTGATCTGACATTCCGTTAATCAGTCAGCTGATTTTATTGATATATAATAACAATAACAATTAAAAAAATTCATAATTTTATTGTATGAATTCAATTTTACCTAGCAAAAAACAAAATGAAAAACAACCTTGTCTACCTGAGAGCCATTTCCCTTGTTAAAACCGTATGTTTTCCTAAGCACCTGCATACGTGAGTGGAGTACTCTGTTTCAACTTTTTCCATAATTCATAAAAATGTTTTATATTCAAAAGTAAAAACAGCGCATATGAAAGTGATACCCATGATGACTGTCAGAGCGTATAAAACAGGTTTAGATTACAGTACGTTTTATAATAATCGCATATTTCCGTACAACGTACAATGTAGAAGACTACAACTCCTGCATTCCTGATCTTGTATGAGCTCTAGTATGGAGCTTTAAGCTCATGCAGGGACAGCTCGTCCCTAGACAATACCTTCCACTTAGAATTTAGATTTAAAAACAAAACTCCTGAGAAAAATTTTACGTTTCCAATTTTTTTTCTAAATAAGGTCTAATGTAGTTGGCACTCGACATAAGTTTTATGAAAAAAATCTGATGTGGCCAACACAGTATCTCCCGCCATCTGGGGAACCGGATTCAATCCCGACCAACGCCAAATATTTTTAATTTTAAATGGCACAAAATTGACTCCTGTGGTGCACTCTCCACCCTAGCAATGAGTGCCCATGAGGTGACGCCTGGTAAGCGCCCGCACGGTGCAAATATTTTATCATTATCGATATCTGTGTACAAAGCAAATTGGCACACCTAGTAATGGGTAACAAGCTGTCTGTGATGATATATTTATTTATTTATTTACTCATTTTTGGATTATCGAATTTTACTCTAATTTTGCCAGTTTATTTCTTAAAATATAGTCTAATCTAATCCAAGAAATTACATTTTTTTTAATAAAATGATGATTAAATTTTAAATAACGGGATCAAATAGAATCCACTAATAGAAAAATGAGAATTAGCTTAAACTTTTTGGCGAATCGTTAATTTTTATTAATCTAAACACATACCTACATATTTGCATATGCTGAAAACTGTATTGATTTCCTTTCCTATTTTTCATTGTTCATTAAAATCTCGATATGCCATTTCTAACAAGTTACGTATAACTCTATACGGTGACGATCGAAGAGTATTGATCTGGGTAAATATTTTATTTCAATACATAAAACCATGTCATCTAAATAATGTAGAAAAGAGAAAGAATTTACGTTCACACGAGATCGTAGTACTCAATGCTGTAATAAAATTCAATCGAAGTCCATTCACAGCAGTTAAAATAGAGACAATGGAAACCAAGTAAATGTAATTATTTTCGTACTTGCCTTTAATACTTTCCTTCATTTGGAACGGAATACTTGAATAAAATTTAATTTCATAGAAACACTAAACACTGCTTTCTCATTTTACATAATTCATATAGCATATTGAGTACATTTTATTGTGGAAAATCATAATATGTAAATTAAAGGGCTTCCATTTTTACCTCCCGCTACCCTTGGTAAGGGAAGTATAGAGATCGTGCTAAAAATGGCATATCGAGATTTTGGTAAATGACCACGTTTTAAGGTCCCTAGAATCCAATTTTAACATTTTCACGATGATGTGTGTGTGTGTGTGTGTGTGTGTGTGTGTGTGTGTGCGTGTGTGTGTGTATGTGTGTGCGTGTGCGTGTGCGTGTACGGTTGCGGGTGCGTGTGCGTGTGCGTGTGCGTGTGCGTGTGCGTGTGCGTGTGCGTGTGCGTGTGCGTGTGCGTGTGCGTGTGCGTGTGCGTGTGCGTGTGCGTGTGCGTGTGCGTGTGCGTGTGCGTGTGCGTGCGTGTGTGTGTGTGTGTTTGTGTGTACTGTGAGTGCGCGCGTGTGTATGTGGATCCTCCACTCTAACTCAAATACTATCATTCAGAAAATTTTGATACCTTGTATTTCTACCTTATGGTAATATGGGAAGAGGCCATTAGATTATGGTGTATATCAGATAACCGGAAATGGCATTTTACTTGAAGCTCAAAATAGATTTCCTTCGAAATATACCTTCAAATGTTATTTTTTCGAGATTTGTATTATTATAAAAATTAAAGATTATTAAATTTTCTATAGATTTACATAAATACTTTTTCTATATATATTATGGATAAATTTATAAAATTATCTATAAGACTACGCTTTAAACAAGCAAAACCCTTAGTTACACAGTTCATATCTCAAATGTATCTGACAGATAAATGTCACTGTTAAAGAACTAATCATTTCAAATTAATAATAGTAACGTTTTAAAAAGAAAATAGTAAATAAAACCATAGTTATATGGAATGGATCTAAATACTGTTTCCGCAATAACTAAATATGTAAGTTTAAAGATGATGAAGGAAGACATAAATGGTCCAAAACGTGTAGTTTAAAAAGTTCTTTATTACGGACGTTTCGAGCTTAAGGCAAGCCCATCTTCAGCTATCGTAGAAATATACATTAATCTTTAGCAATATTCGTAACAAAATTTCATTACAATTGTATTAATAACGATGAAAAATATGAACTAAGTCATTTACAAATATTTGCATTTTAAACAAACATTTCAACCATTAAACCGAACCAACTTCGAATTGAATTGACCAAAAAATTGCATAGTTTATAAACTACGCAATTTTTTTGGTCAGTTCTCTGCCAGTTTTTGCGGACGGTTTTTTCTCTTGCATAAGCACAGTATCTACGGAGAAAATGCATCCTTTCTGTCTTAGTTTATGCCGGGCGATGCATTAGGCGTATGTTATCTAAATTTAACTATTTATATGGTTTTAACAAGTGCTCAGCAGACTCACTCCATGTTGTCCGTATGCGGTATTTCGCTACCGAAAGTCGGTCACTTCAGTTTGGAAGGAGTGAGAAAAATTTGTTGAAATGTGTTATATATTTATTGTGTATTTTAAATTGTTTATTGTTTATGGTTTGGACACGAATAATAATTGCTTATGTTACTCGTACTTTCGAATCTGTAACATCATAGTACGTTTACTCGTAATTCAGTCGTATCTTCTAAGAATGTTTCCCAAAAGAGGCCTTACTAACGAAAAGTTGCTGAAATACCCACTTAGGAATGGCACTATTGAAATGTATGAAAAAAATAATTTTAGTCAACTGAAGTAGAGGAAGATGGAGGGCGCGATCTAAGGTCAAAATAATGATGCTAAGCTCTCTGAGAATGTAGAACATATCGTAGACGCGTATGTTGCATCAAATTTATTCTTTTACAAAAACAGAAATTTAGGCAGATGCTCTTGTCTGTGTCTACAGGAACGCGTAGTAAGAAGAGCGTATTAAATAAGGATAAAGACCTTCGCGATTTGTATTTAGAAATGACCCGGGTTCTAATTTGTTCTAGTACTAGGGTAGAGAGCTCTATACATAATACATAAGTTCTGTAGTGTACATATTTTTGCTTGGCAGAATTTAAAGTGAATTTGAAAGTAGAAAATATTATCATTGCTGTGAAACTGACGTGATAAAATAAATAGCACGTAAGGTATATAATATATTCCCGCTGGCGTACAGATCTGCTGTGTTTGAATATTTCATAGACACTCCAGAATAGGGTTTCTTTCATACCGGGAAACATTACAAATGGAATTACGAATTGAATTCAACCGAGTCACTGATTATTTTGTTTTGCGTATAAGAACCAGGGAACCATGCATAATTTCATTGTTTTCAGAGACTATTATTTCACTTAATTAAATCATTTACTGTATTCGTATTTATGCCTTTTATTTGTCGTACATCTCTGTTTCTTGAACCGAAGGAATTCGTCACATTGAAACAGAATAACAGTATTTTAATTAAAATAAATTGTATAAATAAATATCTTTAGGTTGGTTGTTTTTACGAGTTACTGAGCATTAAACAAAATTTTAATTAGTTATGTCCACGGTGTAGTATTTATAGGTGAGAGCACGAGATGCGTTGACATGGCTAAGTAACTGGGTAACTGGGAAACAAAATGGCGCTAACGCGACCCGTTACCATTTGACAAATAAAAAGAAATTTAATCTTTTTAAGGCGCCAAATTGTCCAATTTAGCGGCAGCCAGCTACACTATAATCACAGAAACAGGTATTAAATAAATTTATGATTGAAAGGTGTCAATGTCAAGTGCATTTGACATATGTTGTTTTATAATTTTTGTATGGAATTTGTACAAAATACATACATAGAACTGACAAAAGATAAAAGGTAATGATTGAAAATATAGAATATTATGCGTTATATATGAATAATTTAATATTTTAAATATTTTGTGTAAAAACCGGGTCGCAACAAAACCTGACATCTAGCGGCACACTCTATGAACTAGCCCAGTTAGTTAGCCATTCTTCGTAATGCATTGGAATACGTCGTGCACTCACCTATAGATACTACACCGTGGTTATGTCCAACTGATTGTAAACTTTGAATATATACGTAATTATGACTTTCACGAAAAGTTTGTTTTTAGGCGACTATTTGATAAATAGTTTACATCGTATCCTCTGGCAACCGTAACTTTTATTTTGACCTCTGCCAAAGGCTATATTACGACAGAATTTACTTCACAGCCGCTTTTACTTTACGTCCCCATTTACTTTACGAACGCAGTTGTCAATCATTCGTTCAAAAGGCAAATAAATTGAGTGTTATATTACATGCAGCTTTATAAATAGTAAACGGAGTATTGGAAAATTCGTTGTCGCTATCGCAAAGCCAAGCTAAAACACTTACGAGGGTAACACCGAAAGTTTCTACAATTAGTTATCTGTTATCAGTAATTTTCCATGCAGTTTTAAAGTAGGCACGTCATACTCAAAATGCAGGTAACAAGAGAAAATTTTCTTGCCATGATATTTTATGATATTAAAAGTTCGCTCGAAAACAATGCATCGAAAAGCTTGGGGATGCTTTTGGAAATAAAGCACCTAGTAACAGGTCTGTTCACAGCTGATACAATTAATTTAAATTTCATCGAGTTTTTCTCAATGACGATTTACGTGAAGATCTGCCAATTTCTGAAGTTACGGATGAAAACATAGCTGCCATTCGTACAATGATTAAAGAAGACAACCCTGTCACATACAGAACTATACGGGCTACTTTGGGCATTGGAATGACCGCTATAAATACAATTTTTCTCGATAATCTAAAAAGCAGGAAAGTTTGTTACCCTTGGACAGCTCATAATTTAAATGATGGTCAAAAGCAACATCGTGTGGAATGGTGCATTAAAACATTTAAAAAGTGCAACGCAGGTAAATCTAAACCAGTGTATGATATAACAGGTGTTGAATAATGGATGTGTGAATTTAAACCTGAAACAAAAGGACAATCAGCTCAATGGGTCTTTCCAACAGTTCCCAATTCTGTCAAAGTTAAACGAGTTCGAAGTGTTGGTACAAAAATGATTGTCTCCTTTTTCTCAAAATCCGGCCCTACTGTCAATATTGCATTAGAAGTTAGGAAAACAGTAAATTCTAATTGATACATAACAACTGTTTGCCACGCATTTCGACGTAAATTAGTATTGCATCAGGCCAATGCATCCTTACATACTGCTGCGCAAACTAAAGCCTATTTAAAAGAATCAAAGGTGGAATTACTGGAGCACCCACTATACAGTCCTATTTCCTAAATTAAAGAAAATAATGTGTGGTTTCCGACATACAAGTGCAAATGAAGCAGTTGAAGCCTTTGAAAACATGGTCTCCAAAGTGTCTCAAGAAGAATGGATTTCTTGCTTTAACGATTGGTTTTATCGAATGCATAAATGTGTTGAGTTAAAAGAAGAGTATTTCGAAAAACAATAAAAAAATAATTTATGGAAAATTTTGTTTTGTGTCAATAGTTTGTAGAAACTTTCTGATAGAGAAAGAGCTCATAGGCATTTCGAAGTTACATAACATTGTGCCCCAAAGAAAGGTAAATAAAACTAGCCTACTATTTCCTGGTTTTTATGAAATCGTCGGTATCTCTGTTAGGAAACATTATGGCACCAATATTTATTGAAATTTTTTCATTTTGGTATCTAGATTTCATACTTCGACGCTTTGTACTGTTACACGTGACTTAATTCAATGAAATAAGAAGTATTTTTTTATATTTAAAAGATTGCGTATACATACACAAGCAAATTTTTTAAAAACAATATTTTAAATAAAAAATCTGGTGTGGCCAACACAATACCTCCCGCCATTACATGGTAGTTTATTTCTTATAATATAGTCTAATCTAATCCAAGTAACTACCTTTTTTTTAAACCCCTCAACAGGATTAAATCCCAATTACAAAGTGGGTTCACATTTACACGCATGCATGCCTTAGTGGGATTCCAACTCGGAGCCCCGAGGGCCCTTATGACATGAGGCGTTGCTCTTACTATTGAGATACCGGAGCTATAATAAAATGAAGATTAAATTTTAAATACCGGAATAGAATAGAATTCACTAATCCAAAAATGAGGAATAGCTTAAACATTTTTGCGAATCGTTAATTTTTATTAATCTAAAAACATATTTACTTATGGTGCAAACTGTATTGAATTCCTTTTCTATTGTTCTATTTACTTTTTTTTAAAAAAACGTTACTAATATTATTTTGAAATGATTAGTTCTTTAATACTGACATTTATCTGTCAGTTACATACATTTGAATAACTGCGATTTGTTTGGTTAAAGCGTAGGCTCTGGAATTATTATTGATAATTTTATAAATTTATTCATAAAATATATAGAAAAAGTATTAATGCAAATCTATAGAAAATTTAATAATCTTTATTTTTTATAATAACATTAATCTCGAAAAAATAACATTTAGGGCCAATTTTACAATTGATGGATAAACTATGGTATAGCTATCTGAGGTATAACTTTATCCTAGCAATTATACCTTCGATAAACAAGACTGTCTTTTACAATGCATTTTTATCTGTCAGATAGTTATACCAGGAATTACGTTAAATCACTTTAAGTTGATATTAGCACAATAAAATTATCTTCTTGTTAGACTATTTTTCTTCAATATTGTTATTATTTCTGCCTTCTAATTTGCATTTTTCACGATGTAAGATGATACAAATGTTATTCTGACAGTGATGAAATACTTGTTTGACATCTGTCAAACAAATGAATAACAAAACATCTTTTGTGTTTACGTGGTATCCATAAGAACCAGGGATAAAGTTACCCGACGTTTATACAACCGATTTCCATGGGATAAGAAATACTGGTGTTTTATTCTACCTGAGGTTTATCCGAGGTTTGTAAAATACAATTTCCAATTTTATACCTGGTATAGCGTTATACGAGGTTTATCTAATGATTGTAAAAGTGGCCCTTAAAGGCACTTTCGAAAAAAAATTATTTTGAGCTTCCAGTAAAGTGCTATTTCCGGTTAGAGAGTTACAGTGGAGGATCCACACATACACACATACGCACATACGCACATACACACAGACATTATCGTGAAAATGTTAAAATTGGATTCTAGGGATCTGAAAACGTGGTCATTTACCAAAATCTCAATATGCCATTTTTAGCACGATCCCTATACCTTCCTTACCAAGAGTAGCGGGAGGTAAAAATTATTTGTAGTGTCAAGAATTTGGTATGAAGTAGTAATTTAAATATTTTGACACTAGTTGGTAATAATTTTTATTACATCTAATAATAATTTTGTTTGTTAAAATAATAGTCGTTGTCGATATCTAATAACGTAAACTATTTGCAGAGCTGTTATCTTACGTCCGAGCAATTTTCATTTCTTAGTTTTGAAATATCGAACGAAGCTTCGGTTATAAATTTTCATTATCGGGACGAAGTGGTTGTAACAGACGACGAATGTAGACAGTCCTCCCAATACCGTTGGTTTCCAGATAAATTACATCATTTATGACGATTCATTTGACAGGACAGTGCGGAGAGCAAATACTCTTGCCCGGGGACATCAAAGGTGGTGTTTCTTTTCTTTTCCACTGGGGCCATAATCCCGCAGTGGCTGTGTAAGACGACCAGTGCACTCTCGATCGTGGTGGTGTAATACCGAAGCAGCAGAGCGAGCAGAGCTGAGCTACTCGAGTGTTGGTGTTGGACTACACAACCAATCAATCTTCCTGATAGCATTTCACACTACGGGATAACACTCGTCGAGCGAACTATCGCAACAAGAAAACTACATCCACCAACTCTAAACACTAACACTAAATTTTATTGTACGGACTTGGGAAATTCAAATCAAATGATTCAATTGAGGAATTTTCGATTGGTATCGAATTCTGTAAACAAAAGTTCTGTTGACAATTTTTTTTATTCTTGTGGATTACAAAAGGCCAATTGTGAACATATGTAAAACTGTAAATTAGTAAATCTGTAAGCTACAATTTACAGATTTGGCAATTCTGAACACATATCTGTAACAAGCTGAGTTACAGACATATCATTTACGATCTCGTAACGTTTTGACATTTGCGGCTAACTTCATAAATATTTTGTACTTGATGCGGAAATCTATCACGATGCTCTTTTGCACTAAATAAGTAAAAATAATATAGGTATATATATGACAAAATGGTTACTCATTGAAATTTAGCAAAGTTATGTTTTATGTCAGAATAATTTTGCAATTCCTATTTTATAAAATATTTGCAATAAATGCGAATGATAGAATGTCAAATATTATGTGATGCATTGGGGGATGCAGTGGCGGTGCGTGAATTTAGAGTGAGGTGAGGCCAGATTTATAATATCACAATACGAGACATATCGATGGATTTAAAATTTGTGAGAAAAAAATGCTCCGCAGGCGATTCTTTAAAAATTTTCAATGTCAAACCTGTTTTAATACAAAGTAAGATAATATAGAGTTCTTTACAATAAAACAAATTTAACAAATTCTTAAAAAATAAAATCGGTTAAAAGTTATTGTAAGAAAACAGTTACATAAATAATTCATTTAAATAAAATTTTAACATAAAATTAAGAAAAATTCTATAACAAAAGTAACATTGTCAGTCTTAAATATTAAAAAATATTTTTAAATTTATATTTCTTTTGCGATTTTAAAGCTACCAATAAAATTTACGAATTCATTAGAAAACATTTAGTAATTGAATTATAATTATGATGCAAGATGTGAGCATATAAGCAATAACTACAGAAACAGAAAATCTAAAAATAGAATATTGCATTAAATTAATATATTATATTACTGAGTAATAGCTAGCTGGCTAGCTGTGCGGCGTGAGCGTGTAGCGGGTAGCGTAAAGCTCAAGCTGCAGCTAGTGGGTCTCCCCACCACTCAACCGAGGCCAAGAATTCTCAACCTCACCTATTATTCCGATGCTTTTATCTTGCTATTTTGCGCTTGAAAAATTATATTTATATAGTTCAAAAGAACTAATAATGAAAATATTAGATGCAAAAGTAATCATTGTAATGATTTATTTATTTATTTAACTTTTTTCTTAACAGTTCAATTAGATTATTTCCATTGTTGTAAGTAGTTCGAACTGTTGTTTTGTCTCTTGGTTGTTGGTATTTGTATATTTCTACAATACATGACTTATTATTGTTTAATTTTGTGTAAATGTTTAATTTAAATAACCGTGACAAGTAACAGTAGGTACAATTAAAATAGAAATAAATAATAGTTTCAAATTTATGAAAACATAAAAAAATAACAACAGTAACAATAAATAGTAATTATTAAACCGTTTTTACAAAAACTAATTGAAAAATAATACAAATATACTTGTTTGAAACAAGCATTTTCTGTTGTAAGCGCTTACGTGCTGCTCGGAACGAGAGAGGCCAACTCATCGCTTGGCTCATCTGCAGTAGTGTAGATGTAGAGCGTAGAGAGGGTAAAATCATTCCGTCTCACTCGTACTTATGTATTGCGCTATTATTGTCCATGAGGACAGTATAATTTGGCCTCTATGTGTAAATTCGTGTGAAAATAACACTATTTGTATCGTTATTTGGCATATTATAGTAACAATGATTATTTATGAGTTCAAATATTGTAGATTTGTATTATTCCAATACATTTTAAATGAAAAATAAAATTATAAAATTTTACAAATGTTTTGAATTTAAGAGGTGAGGCCTGGCCTCACCTGCCTCATCTGACGCACCGCCACTGGGGGGATGTAATAATGCTAACAAAATTACCGATTGAAGCATCAATTTTTATAAATTTCCTAAAAGATTATATGAGGAACAGATGTTTAAGAAAATAAGTTTTTCTTCTTCTAACATGAAAAATTCTTTTAGGTGTACATATTTTCTAATTGTAAAAGATACTTATCGTATGAATAAAATTCCAACAATAGTCGTCTGATTGCAATGATTAATTATATAAAAATGTGTTTAATACTTGAACAAAATATAATACAAGAAACAGAAAATTGTATTAAAATTGTTTAATACTTACAGTTGTATGAAATAGAAGTCTATTTTTGACATAATTCGTCTATTTATTAGTGATTTTGTACATGTAATGTTAATGTTAAAGGTAGAAATTCACATGGTTCGTATTTTTCGTGTATTTTCTTTTCCGAGCTAGTACAACTGATTCCACTTAGAGCCTGGTATATTTTCAATGAAGTATCTTGTTCATTTATTGCGAATATAAAAGAAAGATGCCAACATCATACACTGATATCGTGTAACATTTAACTAATATTATAAATTATAATATAAATTTAAATATGATAAAATGGTTTACAGAAATCACACATATGAGAAAAATTATATTTTCTGCCACAGTACCTTCGCTGGTATTTTAACTTTTTTGATTGTCGCATCACATCATTTTAAATATTTTCTTTATTCATTTCAATATAATATGATGTACAATATTCAACACAATAGCAACAACTCAAAATAAAATTGTAAATTGTATCACTTTCTCCAAATGTCAAAGTTGATTCGGTAACCAAAAACGATAATGTAGCCATTATAGGCGCTGACGCACAAAATGTGCATATCATCTATACACAAGTTATTATTGCATTATTGTTTTTAAAGCCCAAATGATTACTAATTATTAATTAATAGACTATTAATATTACCGAAAAACGGAATGAAATATATCTGTCAATTATAGAAGACGATTATGCGTTAATAAGTAATACCAACAACGTTTCGGCGGAAATGCGGCCTCCAAACCAACACTGCGCCTCTTTTAGCCCATTGTAATTCTCTCCGCCGTTGACATCTTTTAACATTCCAAACTACCTTCTACCCTTTCTCCCAAGCATTTTCCCTACAATTATAATTTTCTGAAGACAATCTCTCCTTAAATAAGTAAAAAATAAATAAATAAACATAAATATGCCAATCCGCTTTGTATGCAGATATCGGTAATGATGATGACATATTTGTACCGTGCGGGCGTTTACCAGGCGTCATCTCTCTCCTTAAAGTATGTAGAATGCAATTGACCTTTCTCTGTCTTAATTCATTCATAATTTTTCTCTCTTCTGCACTTCATTGTTTTTCAACTTCTTCTCAAGGTCCATGTTTCGCACCCAAATAACACAATACTCTATATGAAGTATTTTGCAAATCTTTCCCATAATTTTATATTGATGCGCATTTTTGTTTGCAGTTCCGAAATTTTAGTGAGACTGTCTTACCTTGGGCGATCTCTTCTTTACTATTGCTATTCTAAGTTACTATACTTGAAGGAGCTTATTTATTCTACCTTCTCTCCTTCTAACCATATGTTAGCGGATTGTTTCTTCTTAGCTATCCTTATTAATTTTGATTATTCCCGATCCCGTCTTACATATTCACATACTCCTCGTAAATACCTCATTTCCACGGCAGTCACTCTTTTTTTATGCTTTCCCGTCCATGCCCAACATTCGTTTCCATACATCAAAGCAGGCACTAGCACTCCATTATACACAGTTAACCGAGTTTCTCTAGATACGTTTACGTTTCGAGCAAACGTACCCAGAGCACCCATTACCTTACACCCCGCACTCACTCTCTTTTCAATTTCTCTAATCAATAAAAAAGTTTTAAATTTAGATAAAAGTTTAAAGACGTGATGAAGTGCATACCGTGTGTCTGTCTTAGGGCCGGTATTTCCATCTTCGGATAAAGTACTGGATAACCTATCTGTCAGATAAATGAACAATATCGCATCAAAAAATGACATTCAATATAATTTACCCCATTTATGCTCTTATTTCGATGCGATATTTTATCATTTATCTGACGAATAGTTATCCTGAACTTTATTCGGAGATGGAAATACTGGCCCTTAAAGGTGTACATAGGAGATTAACATGGGAAATCAGTTTTTTGAAAATTCCTGCTCGTCTAATTATTTTAAGCAAAAACGCGTCAAATAAAAGTTTTAGGGCATAAAATTCTGCATCTAATTCAATAAATAGAATTACCTTTACATGTTTTGTAACGACAGTAATTCAATATGAAAATGTTGAAGATTACGTTAAAATATCGACAGCCATGGAATTGAACAAAAAATAAATAAATGCCTAACGTTTTATCTCTCAAAACCTAACTTATTTGACGTTTCTGACAATTTGATTTGAAAAATATCGTTAATTATGATAATAAGAGAAATATTATATTAGACTAGTAAATAAAGTTAAAAAATACAGATTTGTTTAAATAATATGAATTTATTAAAAATGCTGTGATGTACTCCCAACTCATTTCCAATACATCTAGTAATACAGAAGGGGACTACACTTATTCCCAACACTCTTTCTTCCAGTAACGCACGGTTTTATGCTCGTCCTATATTCTGATTACGCGGCTCACATGCATTTTTTGAAGACACATTAGCAGTCTTCAAATTTTGTCACGAATTTAGCAATTGTGAAATCACGCACTTCATTAGTATAAATATTCATTTTCTAATATTTATAATATTTCAGACAATAAAACTAGAGTCAAATTCAAATTGTCAGAAACGTCAAATAAGTTAACTTACTTTGTGACAGATAAAACGTCAAGCATTTATTTATTTTTAGTTCAATTTCATGACTGTCGATATTTTCAACGTAATTTTCGACATTTTTATATTTAATTTCTGCCGTTACAAAGCATGTAATTCTGTTTATTGATTTACATGCAGAATTTTATGCCCTAAAACTTTTATTTCAGGCGTTTTTGCTTAAAATAATTAGGTGGGCAGGAAATTGCACAAAACTGATTTCCCATGTTAATCTCCTATGTACACCTTTAAAATAGACACACGGTATACATATCTACATTAAATAATTCAATACCAAAAGGAATTTTCTTTTGTTAATCGAACTTTCCCATCAGGCTTCATTATGAATAAAATACTTTATATTCCCGAGGTACCATATATTTAAACACCTGTTGTTTTCGAAAGGGTAATCACGTGACCATATAGCACTCTACTCTACACGAAAGTGTAATTAATTCAGAAATATATGCTTAATAAATTATTTACTTCGATTCCATAAATAATCCGCAATAAGCATTTATCACTTTCCATTTTCTGTTCCATTCATTGGAATTTTTGCCTTTAATGATAATTGATAGTAGGATTACCTTCAAGTCGAAAAAAACAACGTAAATACTGACTTTTGATTGTAGCAGCGAGCATAATCAATAAATCAATTTCAGCGCATAACGATAATTAAACGGTGAATAAACAAATGTCACTCGGAGAATAACAAATGCAATTGCAATTATTATCGTTTGGCGCTGATGGTTTGTCCTTGAAAGCACCTGGTCAGAGAGCTGACATGCTGAAATTTCCTTACGGTAAAAATATGATAAAAATTTAGTTCACGTTCACTTTCATTCCTTGAACTTTTATCCCATTATTGTAATTTTCGAATGTCGGAATTACTTTTCAATTATAATGTATGACAATGGTCTTTTAATGCATGATTTCATTACGGTTCATTATCAGATAAAAAATAACTGTTTTATTCTATAAATAAATTTATAGCTTAATGCAAGAACAACCAATGACATGATAATTTAACCTAATTTTTTGAATCAGCGATTTAAAATCAACAAAAAACATTAACTTCTAAATTATTCATGTTGATAACAAATGCCAACAAACAAAAGCCTTTAACATTGGTTATTATTGCAATAAGTATTTTGTTGTATAAGACATGATATTGGTTCAATGGATACCGAGTGCTGAATTATTTAAATAATCTTTCTAATATATCCAGTGGTCGATTTGGGGTGGTATACGGTGGTATGCCATACCAGTAAAAAAAATTTTTTTATTAAACGTTCCAAACCTATTTATATCAAAATACTGCATACCGGTATGCTGTTGTAATGTCTTCAAGATTAACATTTATTATCAATCAACATTAATAAAACTGACTTGTGTATATTTTTTTACAATTATTATTTATTTTTCTGTTTTCTATTTTACTTACCTAGGATTTATATCTGTCTTCATTATAAGATATTTTAATTTATGTTTTGTATACAATATACAGGCTGTCTCAACTCGCGCTCCAGAGCGAATGAGGAAACACGAGACTGCACTCTGATGTGTAATTTCGAAGAAAAAAAAATCTAGCTTAAAAGATATTCGAGAAAAGACGACTTAAAATTGACCAATCAGAGATCTACACCTTTAACGTGGGTTTGCCGTAATTTTACGTTACTAAGGTTTTATATAAATCAAATCTTCTTTAAAATGTGTGGGCGACTGTAGTTTTCGAAAAATGTCAGTGTCAAATTAAATTTAAATTTGACAAGGTGAATAAAAAAAGGCAAATTCTTACCTTATTCAGCCGCTGATTACTTAGAAATGATTATAATTTTCGGAGAATGTGGACGTAACGCCAGAGGCAGCACGAGTCTATTCGGAACGTTTTCCGGATAGAAATCTTGTGGATCATAAAGTGATATTGAGAGCCATCGCAAGGACGCATGAGACCGGTCAAGTTATGCCAGATCGAAAAGAAACTGGTGGTGCTCCCAGAATCGCTCATACAGTTGAGAACGAAGAAGCTGTTTTAAATGTCTTTGAGGAAGATGGTACCAGAAGTATCAGAGAAGTCGCGGGCCAATTAGGTATTTCCAGGGCTTCGGTACATCGAATTTTGAAAAATAATCGGCAACACCCGTATCATTACACTTGTGTATAGCATCTACAGCCGGAAGATTACCCTGGTAGAAGAGAGTTCTGTACATGGTTGCTAAATCAAGAGATACTCGAACCAAATTTTGTTTCGCGGATTTTATTTTCGGACGAATCGATTTTCGCCCGACAAGGATGTTACAACGTACTGTACGATATAAATGATGATCTCGGATGACACCTTCGCTAACCTACATTTGTTGACAGTGAAAAGTCAACTCTAAAGTGTCAAAATTACAGTAAGTCAAACAAATTTTGTAACTCACTAGTAGTATTTTTAAAGCCTGGCAACCAGTTTTATTATGTAATAATATTATCACACCTCAAGATATCTTTCCGGATTGGTGGATTAAAAAGTCTTGTAACTCCGTTATGCAAGCAGCCGCAAATTATTTTCTTCTATTTGTTGGCAACCTATTGTCGTCGGCAAGTGTCAGTTTCGTATGGGGCGCGAGTTGTGAGACACCCTGTATAATATAATATATGCAATGTTTATTTTCTTTATGTGTATGTTATTAATGTTAAATATATTTGTGACGATTTATATGTAATTTATTATATTTAAAATATTGCTGTTTAGAAAAGCACTCCACCCAATGTTTGAACACATATATACATGTACATTTCTTTTAACTTCGACAAGGCATACCACTAAAAAAAAAATGCCACTTCGACCACTGAATATATCTGATAAAAGCGTCTTGTTAAAAGTGCTCTAAATAAAGGGCACTGAATAAAATAACAACTGAGGGGCTTATTCTACAACTCAGTGGTTAATTTTTAACCACTGTTTAAACTTTTTAACCAATCAAGAATGTTGACATATAACAAAAAAAGAGAATTTTAGTTGACAAATCAATATCTATTGAATAAAAATTTTAACCAGTGGTTAAAAATTAACCACCGAGTTACAGAATAGGGCCCTTAATAAGGTCCTTTAAGGACCATATTTTCTTTTGTAAATAATGTGAATACTTTTTAATAAACTGTGTTGACGGTTTAAAGCCATATTGTGTTTTTATCTTCCGTCACCTTTAGGTAAGGAAGGTATTGTCTTTGGTCAAAAAATTCGGTAGTCAGTTTCTGATGAATAAGCACATTTTAAGCGCGTGTATGTGTAGGTATGTACGTGTTTGTCTGTGTGTGACAAAATTTTCTAATACGATAACTCTAATACTAAAATTCCAATAGTATATTATATACTCAGGGAATAAAGTGCATATTCAATCCTGTGGGTGAAATTTATTTCCCGAGCCGAAAGTGAGGGAAATAATCACCTGAGGGATTGAATGCACTTTAGTCCTGTGGTATATACGCTATTTTTCGCACTCCCGTATCAAATGGAACCATATTAGTGTACGATTTCACAATACAAATTTTGTTCAAATTTAAACTCAACGCCTGCTCAAAATGTAGTGCAGATACGAATAAATAAATCATAGTATCTACATGATGTTATGGAAATTTAATTAACATTTAATCCCTCTGGGACAGAATTTGAACATTAGTCCCTGAAATGAGTGATTAGAAACGCTCTTTAGTCTCGGGAGTGCGAAAAAATTATAATTCTTTCGTATTCCTTTTCGTTACATCCATGTGAAGAGCTGATTAGATTTTGATTATAATTGGTCAACCGAAAGTACTCTCTTTTGAAGATTTTAATAGTTTTTCTTGAAAAAACGATGTTACATATCATTTAATTTTATTATAAATATTGTTACGATGCATTTTATTCTTCATATTAAATCGATATAGAGCGAAAAAGAAATTAATTATCATATATTAACCAGCTTATGCTATAACTCTGGAAGCAGCTGCTATATTAAGAAAATTCTGATTGAAAAGTGTTAGTGTCAAGTACAGTTGACAGTATGTTTGTATTATAATTTTACTGGAAATATATAGGATCTTTTACTTAAAACTTTCTGTATGGAATTTGTATAAAATATATACAACTGCCTTAAGGTAATGTACAAGAAATAGAATCAGATTTTTTCGGTTAACCTTGTGAGTTGTCAGCGACTGGTTGGTGCCCAACAATTATACCCACTCCCGTCTCTACTTGAGACATTAGCCTCACTGTTCCTTTCACTGGCCCTTCCAAACGGGCGCAGTAAAAAGTCTTTAAATCACCAAAAGACAATTAGGAAACTTTAGACTCTTGAATTTTCGATTTGTTTTAACCCCTTGAATCAAATTCCAAAATCACGAGTGTCAATTTTGAAATATACATGCACTCAAGTAACATGGTTGAATTTTATTCTAAATGATAATTTATTTTGTTTCAGGTAAACAACTTTCTTTCTTTCAACTTTTGGTTGCATCTACCATAAAAATAAGTAAGTGAAAATGTTCTTTTACTTTAATCTTTTCTGCAATAAAATAGGGATTACTTTTGTAAGTGTAAGAATTACATGTGTAAGCAGATAGTTTATAGAAAAATAAATCCGGTAACTTTTCATTCCCTCTAAATTTACGGTAGAGTTGAATTTTCTTTGAAACTAATTTTAGTTGCAGTTGAATACGTGTTCTTCAAGTTTTCTTGTCATCCTCGAATCTGTTTACATTTTCTTATTCAATTCTTATCGGATAGTGCAACACAAATAGTTATAATAAGAGTTGCATTACAGAGCATTTGTCTCAATGCTGCTCATCTCAAATACAAGGAAAATAAAGAAATGTTCATCCAATTTTCGGAAAGAAATCCAATGTTGTCGTTTTCACAACTGTTTATCTGGATGGTGCTTCTCCGTTCCACATTTTCTTACCCTAACAATAAGAATAAAAAGAGCGTCGTTCGAAAACAAAACTCTATATTGTTGGTAAACATAAAGGGAAAGTTCCGGGCATTTTGGTTGGTCAGGTTAGTGGCAAGGTTCTATGCTCTAAGGCGTTTTACTAAACGCTGTTCTGTCAGGAATTGCATTAACTTTCATATTGTTCGGCCGGCGTCGCGGCGGCAGCGTCGCTCTAAATTGCTAGATGTAAAGTGGGAAGGCAGGTACCGACGAGATGCTACAGATATATAAGCGATCAGGGGGGTATTCACATTTTTTTAAAGGAGACGCTGAAAATATATTTTTGATATTTTGCGTCTATAACAAAGCTATTACAGCACCTAAAAGAGATCGTTAATAGCATATTCGAGTGGTGTAATAGATTACTAAAATATCGCTAAATATACGAACATAAAATATTTAAGAATTTTTTTTTTATATATAATACTGATTTTAAAATTGAAAATAAGAAGAAGATATGTTAATAAAGTTAAAAAGAAATAGAAAAATACGGAGCTAGTTGGTATTACAAAGATAAGGTTAGTTTGAATTTTCCAACGTCACATTAGTATCACCAAATGGTACCAAATTCCCTAAATTTTTAAACTATGTATAATTTTTATCTCCCGCTACCCTTGGTAAGGGAGGTATAGGGATCGTGCTAAAAATAGCATATCGAGATTTTGGTAAATGACCACGTGTAAGGTCCCTAGAATCCAATTTTAACACGTTTGTGTGTATGTGTGTATGTGTGTCTGTGTGTGTGTGTATGTGTGTGTGAATGTGTGTGTGTGTGTGTGTGTGTGTGTGTGTGTGTGTGTACGTGTGTGTGTATGTATGTGTGGATCCTCCACTCTAACTCAAATACTATCATTCAGAAAATTTTGAAACCTTGCATTTCAAACTTTTTCTGTAATGGAAAGAGCCCATTAGATTTTGGTGTAAATCGGATAACCGGAAATGGCACTTTACTAGAAGCTCAAAATAGTTTTTCTTCGAAAAATACCTTTAAATGTTATTTTTTCGAGATCAATGTTATTATAAAAATTATAGATTATTAAATTTTCTATAGATTTGCTGGAAAATGCAGTTATTCAAATGTATGTAACTGACAGATAAATGTCACTAACAAAGAACTAATCATTTCAAATTAATATTAGTAACGTTTTAAAAAGAAAAAGTAAATAGAACAATAGAAAAGGAATTCAATACAGTTTCCAGCATAAGTAAATATGTAGGTATGTATTTAAATTAATAAAAATTAACGATTCACAAAAATGTTTAAGCTAATCCTCATTTTTGGATTAGTGTATTCTATTCTATCCCGGTATTTAAAATTTAATCTTCATTTTATTAAAGCTCAGGTGGCTCAATGGTTAGAGCAACGCCTCATGTCATGAGTGCCCTCGGGGCTCTGAGTTCGAATCCCACTAAGGCATGGATGTGTGTGAACGTGAACCCACTCTGTAACTGGGACTTAATCCAGTTGAGGGGTTTAAAAGAATGGTAGTTACTTGGATTAGATTAGACTATATTTTAAGAAATAAACTGCCAAAATTAGAGTAAAATTCGTTAATCCAAAAATAAGGATTAACTTAATCTTTTTTGTGACTTGAGCTTTAAATGGCGGGAGGTATTGTGTTGGCCACACCAGATTTTTACTTAAAACTGCCATAAAAGGCGATACGACAGAGTCCCAGCACAGGATCAACTTCATAACGTAGTAGCAAGTGACAGACTACATAACCTCATATAAATAATTGTACGCCTATAGTGCCCCTCCCCCATCTTTATTTCTCTTGTGCCATCCTTAAATACGCGCCTGTCTTTGCGCGCAACTGCAGCCTGATGTTTTAGCATCTTCTATGTATATTGCAAACTCCTGCATAAGATTATCAAACTTTTTCTGCTTCTGATCCGAGCAAACCATGTTTAGTAATTCTGAATCGAATATCAAATGAAGTAGTAAGAAAATCTAGTTTGTTCAAAGATAAAAGGATAGAGATAAACTCACGAAGGTAACTTTAAAACTTTCCTCTTTCAAACTATCAATTTCACATATAAAATACTTTCCAGAATTCCAGACATTATAGACTTTTTCTAAAAACTATTAGGTAAACAAATATAAATACTTTTGTAGGATTTACCATAATTTTACATCTGAAAAGTAGGAGAATAACTTCTGCACCATATCTCTATTAGGCTAGAATCTTAAACACCAAAGTTTTACAAGAATATCTCATAATTAAAAACTTTTAGAACTAGAAAGAAACTAAAAGTTCAAAAGAAATTACTTAACCGTTTAAAAAAAATACTTTTTAATTTTATTTATTGGTTAAGAATTTATATTTCAAGCTTATTTGAAAGATGTGTTTTATTTTCTTATTTTATTATATATTATTTTACATTTTTTTATTATTATTAACCGACAAACTTTCACCATATATTGTAGGGGTCATTCTAAGGAAATTGAGATTATTACCTTACGTCCGGAAGCCGAAACATTTTTTTGTTTACTAAT
Source organism: Harpalus rubripes (assembly GCA_963082715.1). Classification (NCBI taxonomy): domain Eukaryota; kingdom Metazoa; phylum Arthropoda; class Insecta; order Coleoptera; family Carabidae; genus Harpalus; species Harpalus rubripes. The sequence goes on from OY720451.1 coordinate 59,784,593, forward strand.
AAATTCATTACCTGGTACCAGAGCACCACAACTGAATAAGTAAAAATCTTCCAAAACGGGATTTGTACAGGCCCGGATTACCCATAAGGCCAACCTAGGCCATGGCCTAGGGCGCCGGCATTCAGGGGCGCACATCGAGTATAACATCGGGAAAACGGAAAGAGAGAAGTGCCTGCAGTTACCAGACGACGTAAACCATCACATCTGCTTTAATTATACAAAATCAGTATAGTAAAGTGATTGGTAAATCCTGTTAAGCTATGGTAGTTGTCGAAGATTTTAAATAATTCTAATATTTATATCCCGAGTGTTTATTTTTTATAAATCATAACAAATACAATGGTAAATTTTTCATGAGTGTAATTTCTGTCCTATAAATTTTAGAATAAAAATATAAATACGAAAACTATCCAAAATTATTGTTTACACGCGTTTCATTCGAAAGATAGAGAAGCAAAATAAAAGTTGTAATCTTTAGCTACTTATAAAAAATGGTAAATGAATCTGTGATGACTGATAATAGTAGATATATTAAAAAACAAATTTCATAGGGCAATATGTTAACCCACGAGTCTAACTTTAGAAAACAAGCCGCTTCGCGGTGACTTTTACAAAGGACGAGTGCGATCACAGGCCTTATGAACCTTGTTTTTATACAATATTTTTTTATTGAGGTAATTTTATAATTCTATTAGATTTTTAATAAATGAGACTTGTAAAATCAGTTACGTTGGTAGCACTTCCCGCTAACAAATTGAACTTCAAAGATGAAAATTCTTTGTTGATTGATATATGTTATTTATGTATTAGTTTTGAAAGCAGTTAATCATACCATCTCTAGAAATTGAAAAGCTTCAAAAACAGTGCGTTTACAGATCTTCTTAACATGTTTTCAGTGCGTTTATAGACTCATAAAGTCACCGAAAAAGAAAAAACAATTTAATGAAATCAAGCATTATTAAAACTTTGTCATATATATATATATATATATATATATATATATATATATATATATATATATATATATATATATATATATATATATATATATATATATATTGATAGTTTTAAATAGCTTTAGATCATCAGCATATAACAATGCGTTAAGCAACGTGTGACATCATTAATGAATAAGTTAAATAAAAGCGGTCCTAGGTTAGCTCCCTGAGGAACACCTAAACATGGAGTGAAAAAGTCAGATTTAAAGTTATGATATTGAAGAAAAAGTTTGCAATGTGAAATATATGAACGTTTGAGACACAATAGATCAGTACAAAAATTTAAACTGATGCTGCAATTTGAATAATAAAACATAATGATTTCCAGTATGAAACGTTTTTGAAAAATCAATGTAAACAACATCGACCTGTGGGTTGTCAGAAAACTGATCAATTGTGAATGCAGTAAAGTTTGTTAGATTAGTAACAGTTGACTTACATTTAATGAAGTCATGTTGCTCGGGTACAATTTTGTCAGAAACCAAGTGGTATATCCATTTGTATAAAAAAATTCAAAACACTCGGAAATATTAGAAATAATGGATATTGTTCTGTAATTAGACATATCGCTGGCATCACCAGATTTGAAAATTTGAAAATTTAAAGAATATTGTGATATATTGGACAATTCTTTGGAGGTGATCCCTGTATAAACTTTTTGAAAATTATTGTGAAACTCCGTTAGTGAGCTCAAATCGTTCGATTAAGAATTATCTTCCCTTAACCCTTTGAGTCGTTGTGGGTCCACAGTGGAACCACAAATCATATTTAGTTCTTTTGAATGCCTGGTAGGCGCTAGCTGGTACCACATTACTGTATAAGCAGAAGTGGTGCTCTCTCTTGACAAACGAGCAAGATTTTTTATATACCTTGAATATTAACAGTGTTTGTTGGGATTATCTGAGCGTCTCGTGTATGTTGTAACCTTTATTTTGCAAATTGAATTTATTTCAAAATTGAGTCAATGGCTGATTAATATACATTTTTATTTTATATAATAATGAATAAATATCAATTTTTTTTACTTCTATTACAATATAATTTACTGTAGTAGTTAATTTTTGCTTAACATAACATAAGTTTGTAATAATATTGTTATTAGCAATTTAATGTCTTGGAGAAGGGATATGTATATGACGTCATCATGGTAGGCTGGTTGAGGAAGACAGATAGACTGGGAGAAATAGGATAGTTATAGATCAGTATCGAGATTATGATGGCGACATCTAACTACAACTATCTCTTTCCCTCCCTGTCTATCTGTCTTCTTCCATGATCCTATCATAGTGACGTCACACATCCAATTTTTAATAATTATTTTCTTGTAAACTACGAATAATAAATCGATTTTAAAAAATATGGGTATTTTATTTTTTGTGTAGTCATATATGTAACAGTCAAAATTTGGTCACTTACCCCATCACATCAGAAGCACATACAGTAGTAGATGAATGAATTTACATTTGAAGGTGTTGCACACTCCCTGTGGTTCCAAAGTGGAACCACCATTTTTTCGAAAATTGGCAAATAAAATTTGATTTTTCTGACATTATACACTAGTTTTAAAGTGTTCTCATTACGTTTAAATAAAAAAAATTAAAATTTTCCATAAAATTATTTTTTTGAAATAATTCAGGCCGCAAAGGGTTAAAGACTAGTAGGGTATAACTTATAATCAACGTTTGCCATAATTCCGTAAAAAATACAACTACAACCATGATCCCCTAGGGTCTTCTACAGTTTCCGAAGCACTGAACCGCTTACTGCGTACCGTTTACCACGTGGACTGAAACATAATCCTCCTCGCTTATAACGCCATTCTGTGTTTGATATTGTCTCGTAATGACGCCTTTCGTCCTCACCGGGCTGTGCTCGGGCCCTCGGAGATGATATTATACACATTTAAGCGCTTACGACCATGGTGTCACGGAGAAATACAAAAATCTACAAATTCCTTAAGATACCTTGTGTTTGTGTCGTGTGTCGTTCTATGCTACGAGATGGCTGTTAGGATACATACCGAGAAAATTAAACGGCTTCTATGTTTTCCGCAAGAAAATTGTTTCTATTTTCTTATACAAATATACATACTAGAGGATATGTTGTCCTGTAGTTAGCTTCGTTATTATACTTTTATGGTTAGCAATATGTGCTACTTTGGTTTTTAATTATTTCCCTTATAAATATTACAGCGTGATTTACTTAATATAAGGCTCAGTATTCTAATCTCTGGTTAAACTGTCTGTTAACTGCCAGTCAAGTTGTTTACTTGATTATAATTTGTATGTTGTCTACACGCATGTAGTAGACTATAATTATTGTAACTTTTCTGATTTAATTATTTGGGTGAAGTGTAAATATTAGACAATTATTATTAATTAAAATTAAGTGCTTATTACACTATAAAGAAAGTTACTATTAATTATATTAAACAATTATTAAAACCTAATTAAGATTAAAACTATAATTAACTAGATAACACTACTATTTATTTCCACGATATTACTAATTATTTATTTCACTACGCGTTCCAATCTTAGACTGCCGGTCTGTTACAGATCCTTGAAGACTGTTTATGCGATACTTATATCACTTTATTTATATCACTATATACTTATATCATGTTCAACTGTCCGCCTACCGACCTCCACAGCGTCTATATACTCAACAGACTCAACAGCGTCTGTATATTCAACTGCTCGGACAGAAGTCACCTCTTTCACAACACTATCTGTCTATTTATGTAACTGTCTGTCTAACTTCCACAGCCTCAGTATCACCGACTCTCCGTATGCCACAATTCTTCAACACCACTGCCGAGTATTCACTTCCACTTGTCGTTACTGTCCCCGTATACCTAGCTTCCCAATAGTCTTTAACACTACCGAGTATTCTCTTTAACAGCTATTCCAGTATACCAGTAACTTTCAGACTCGCCGTTACTGTCCTTGCACACTATTGCTTCCCAATACTCGTCAACACTACCGAGTATTCACATCCACAGCTATCCCAATATACCAGTAACTTCCCGAGTACCTACTAGACACCAACTGCATACGCTCACTACGATACTGCTGTACTAACACTTTACTCTCCAACACTCCATTTGTCCGTATGTCACTAACCGTTTGCACTAATGTAAGTGTCTGTCCATCTTCATTCACTATGTAAGTCAACTCCCGATCACAAAACTAATGTTGTGTGATCAGGGACTCAACTGAACAAACTAACTGTGTGTCCGTCTTCACTAATGGAACTGCACTATGCTCTCAAACTCACTAACACTCTATGTCAACATCTCTATGTCTCTCCATGTAAGTGTCTGTCGATCTTCACTAATGGAACTATGTAAGTCAACCCCCGATCACAAAACTAATGTTGTGTGATCAGGGACTCAACTGAACTAACTAACTAACTGTCTAACCGCACTAATGTAAGTGTCTGTCCGTCTTCACTAATGGAACTGCATTATGTAAGTCAACCCCCGATCACACAACTAATGTTGTATGATCAGGGACTCCACTGAACTAACTAACTGTCTAGCATATCTACGTCCCTTATATACAGCTGCCATTATTTTCTAGAACAGTCTAGAATATTCGAACACATAATAACAATGAACACAAAAGGTTCAGGCGACCGGAAGTAATTAAACACGTCGCGACCAGTCTGTTTACATCGGCCGGCTACTAGCGCGATTACGTCACCGCTATAAATAGACACTCGCTTACAGTGGCGGCGACAGCGGGCGTTCCATGTTACATTATTTAATTTTTATTTTTTTTGCTTAAAAAGGACAAAAAATATTATTATTACTGCTTAATTTACATGATATATGAATGAGTCTTTGAAAGTATAAGGCCCGGGCCACACTATGCGTTTTGGCGAGACCGGTAAAACCGCACCCGATTAAACGGGATGGATCGTACAGCGTCCACATATATCCTGCTAAACAGCAGCAATGACAACCCGATTCGGACACAGTCGACCCAACACCTGATCAGTGCAGAGCCTAATTAGTATACGTTGTTTATTAAAAAACAAAACTAGACCCTTGTGAACGCTCGCATTATCTCCAATGTGTTCTAGTTGTCATGCGGCAAATTGACCGTCCCGTCAAACCGCAACATGCTGCGGTAGTCTCCGGCAACCGGACCGCAACCGCATAGGTGTGGATGCGTTCATTTAAAACAATAAGTTGTTGTCTTCCCGGTCAACCGGTCCCGTTAAACCGGTCCCGCTAAAACGCATAGTGTGGCCCGAGCCTATTAGGTATACCATACGATGTCGTTTTATTGAAAAAGTGAAGCAAGTTAGTATTTTACGTAACCAATAGATGCCGCTAGTTGTTGGGCTTGGAATTGCTAGTGTTGTTGAGTTGCTAACTACTGATAAAAAATCTGATGTGGCCAGCACTTACCTTCCGTCAGTTCTATGTATTTGTACAAATTTCATACAGAAACTTCCTTGCAAAAGACTCTGTTTCTTCTACATTACCTTCCGGCTGTTGTATGTATTTTATATAAATTCCATACAGAAAATTTCTAGCAAAAGATACTATATCTCCAATAAAATTATAAGACAAACACACTTATGTGGACAGACCTTTTCAATTTAACGGCTATTTCTTTCTATCGCTGCAAATAGTAAGAAAATGGCGCGAACAACTGCCAGTTGGGCTGTCAAACGAAACGTCAAAAATATTGCAGTCATTAAAATACCTGTATTTTCGGTGAAAATTTGCATCGCTAGACATTTTCAATAAAAGCTTTTATAATTTATTTCGATAAGTATTTTTAAAGTTATTTGACATATTTCTCACATCTTACGTCTAATTTTTTTTTAAACGCCAAGGATCTCAATTGTTCTTACTATGCGCAGAACATTGCGCATATCTTCTATCTCTTTAAATTGATAAGGTCTATTGCACTTGACAGTAACATCTTGGTTTCAATCAGAATTTTCTTAATATAGTAGCTGTTTCCATAGCTATATAACATTAAATATGAAAAAGTGATATTTAACATAGTTTTTCAAGAAAAAATGTCAAAATCTTCAAATGAGGATACTTCCGGTTGACCATTTTTAACCAAAATTCAATCAGCTCTTCATATGGGTGTAACGAAGAAGAATACGAAAGAATTATCATTTTTAAAATTGTAGTATTAGAGTTATCGCAGACTAAATTTCTGTTACACACACACACACTCACACACACACACACACACACACACATTCACACACACACACACACCCACCCACCCACACACACACACACACACACACCAACACAAACACACACACACACACACCCACACCCACCCACCCACACACACACACACACACACACACACACACATACATACATACACACACACACACACACACACACACACACACATATATACATACATACATACATACATACAGACATCATCATAAAAATAGTAGAGTCGTATTCTACGGACCCTAAAACATGCTTATTAATTAAAAAATGATCATCGAATTTTTTGAACAAGGACCCTTCCTTACCTATAGGTGACGGAAGGTAAAAATTGACATCGAATGTCAGAAACGTCAAATAAGTTAACTTACGTTGTGACAGATAAAACGTCAAGCATTTATTTATTTTTTGTTCAATTCCATGGCTGTCGATATTTTTACCGTTATTTTCGACATTTTCATATTTAATTTCTGTCGTTATAAAGCATGTAAAGATAATTCTGTTTATTGTTTTAGATGTAGAATTTTATACCCTAAAACTTTCATTTAACGGATTTTTGCTTAAAATAATTATAGGCGAGCAGAAAATTGCAAAAAACTGATTTCCCATTTAAAATAGACACACGGTATAGAATTGTATTGTTGATTATTAAAGTTAAAAAAAAAACCTATTAGTTTTTAAAATATTCGTCTACCATACAGTCTAAGTCCTAGTTTTAATATACACATAAATAACCAATGTTCTAATTTGTTCCTATTGTAAAAACCGCTATAAAAAGAGAAAATCTGTTTTCATATCTATAACATAATAATTTATTATATTCGATAGTACTTCCGTACATTAATTAAATTTTTAAATACGTTATCTGTTTTTATAAATCAAATTCTTAATAATATGAAAGTAAACCAGGTTAATAAAATAAATTTTTAATATTACAAATAATAAATGAGGTACATATTGTACAAATGTAAATTATTGTAATTATAATATCACTCCGCATATCCGTTTACAAATAAAGTGCATTTACTCTAAAAACACAACATCGTGAGAAATTATTAAATTATTTCATTTCACTGTTAAAAAACTTATAGAAAATGTAAATTTATTCAACATACAATATGCAAATAACAAATATAAGATACTGAGACTGAGACTGCAATACATTATAATCAACGATAGTAAAACATAAAAAATGTGTTTGAAAATAAACATGGCATTCATTAAATCATTAATATTTATTCCTTCTTCATTGAACACGTGTAAAAATAAAGCAGATTATAATTACAAGCACGAACACAACGAATTACGTTTATATGACAATGGGGTCCTGCATAACAAAAAAAATCTGATGTCGCCAACACATGACCTCCCGTCAATTTTATGTTTGAAATAGCAATGAGCTTTAAGTAAAGTATCACTTCCAGTTGATCGTTTGTAAACAAAATCTAATTTGCTGTTCCAATAAATAGAAAAGTCTGTAATACCAAATTTTGGATTATATTTTATAATGTTTTTCCTCGAAAATCTGTCAACAGCTCCAAATTAAGTACCACTTCCGGTTTATCATATAGGTGTAATCAAAATCTAATGTTGTTTCAAATTATACACGAGTTTCATATACCAAATTTGAGAAGTTTTGATTCATGTTTATTATTTATTCAAAAAAATCTGTTTTTAGCTACCTTTATAGTTGTTTATCAATGTTAGAAAACATCTAGTATGTCGTTCTCATTAATATAAAAGTCATAAATACCAAATTTGAATTTTTTTGGATTGTATCAATTTATTTTTCACGAAAATTTGTTCAGAGCTTCAAATTAAGTATTACTTCCGGTTTATCAATTTTATCCAAAATCTATTATGTTGCTTCTCTTTATATAAAGTCTTAAATACTAAATTTGATAAGTTTTGGAGTATATCATGATATATTTTTCACGAAAATCTGTTCAGACCTTCAAGTAAAGTGTCACTTCTGGTTTATTAATTTTAGCCAAAATCTAATGTATTATTCCCCTTGATATACAAGTTTTAAAAACTAAAATTGAAAAGTTTTGGGTTATATTTAATATAGTTTTTTATTAAAAAGTGTTATGGGCTTCAAGTAAACAGTCACTTCTGGTTATCCAATTTTACCTAAAATCTAATCAACTCTTTATATGAATGCAGAAAGCTTAAATACGGAAAATAGAAATATTTAGAAGTTTGTTATAGGAGTTATCGTGGACGAAAAAATCGTCACACACACACACACACACACACACACACACACACACACACACACACACACACACACACACACACACACACACACACAGACAGACACACACACATACACACATATCGTCCTAATCCATAGCAAAGTTTATTACAAAAACCAAAGTAAATAAATAAAATAAATATATCATCACAGCTTAGTCTCGTGGCTGCGTGCCTGAGTGTCAGGTCGCGAATCTGGGGAACCGGGTTCGATCCCGACCGACGCCAAATATTTCCAATTTTAAAAATAGCACAAAATTGACCCCTGTGGTGCACTCTCCACGCCAGCAATGAGTGCCCATGAGGTGACGCCTGGTAAGCGCCCTCACGGTGCAAATATTTCATCATTACCGAATCTGTGTACAAGCAGATTGGCACACCCAGCAATGGGTAATAAGCCGTGATGATATATTTATTTATTTATTTATTTATTTATCACAGCTTAGTACCCATTGCTGGGTGTGCCAATCTGCTTTGGACACAGATATAAGTAATGATGAAATATTTACACCGTGCGGGCGCTTACCAGGCGTCACCTCACGGGCACTCATTGCTGGCGTGGAGAGTGCACCACAGGGGTCAATTTTGTGCTATTTTTAAAATTGGAAATATTTGGCGTCGGTCGGGATCGAACCCGGTTCCCCAGATTCGCGACTGCAGAATTTAATTCTCTAAAACTCTTATTTGAAGCATTTATTTCTAAAATCAAAATGAAACCATTTTATTGAAGAAAAACTGTTAACAACTTTAGGTAATATATCACTTCCAATTAGGCTATTTCAACCAATAGCTGCTACGTTATTCCGTCGTAAGTAATCATGTCAGGAGAGTAGGGAGCAGCGAATGACGCACCCAATGGCGAAGCAAAAATCCACTGTGGAGAGCGCCGCCCCACTATAATTATTTTGCGCGGGAAAATTGAAGATCGGATTCTTTTGAATTCTTATTTTTAGACAAAACTTTCAACAAATGATTGTAAATTTTTATTCTTAAGTCCTGCATATCTGACCTCCAATGACAAGGTAACAACACTTGAGTGACAAACCCGACGATAAATGAATTATGATTTTATAAAACCGTACTATGAAGTTATATAGATTGGTATTCCTCTTGGCAAGCTAATTTGGTGACAATTATCAATTTGAAGGCCCAAGATCAAAGAGAAATAATTATCACTACAAAGCTTTCAATAATGAAGTTTGAAACTAACACCGAATGATATTTGTCAAATTAACTTTGATGTTATAATCAAAACTATTTCGAACTTTGAAACATAATTAATTTTTTTTTAACTATGATGGCGTATGCTTTTATTAACTTGTTCTATGAACGCTGTGAGACGACGCTTATAACTGATGTCAAAACTTTAACCGTAGGAAGATGGCTGTGTCCTTCATCTTCATATACAATTTAATACAAGAGATATATTAATATCCAAATCAGCTGTTGTGTCTGGCAAACTTTCTTACCTAACTTTATTTGTTGTCTGCTCGAATTGTCAAGCTTTGTACACTTTTATTCACATAAAATAATAGTTTTTATAGTACCATATAAGAATATACAGGGTGTTTCAAAAATACTGTAAAAATATTTAAGGGCATATAGTACTGACCAAAATAAGTAAAAAAGCCTAATCAACATAGGACTGATCTTCAACTGTTTCCGAGAAAAGTGATAAATCAAAAGAAACAGACAAAGATAGTGATCGATCAAAAGTTTGTTTGTCAGTAAATAAAATCTGATGTGGCCAGCACATTACCTTCCGTCAGTTTTATGCATTTTGTATAAATGTCATACAGAAACTTCATACATACATACATACATACATACATACATAAAATCACGCATTTCCCACTTAGTGGGTTAGCACAAACCCGAAAGAATTAAAATAACATCATCCAAAAAATAATCAGTCTCTCTTTCAACAACATTCTTACTAACCTGACATCATAGGTACAACATATATTCCTCACTCTTAACATATTAAAGTGACCGATTTTCGGTAGCGAAATACCGCAACCGGACCACAATAATAGTTACAAAACAATCATCCTTCGCCACACATTCCTGTCTAAGCACACTTTTTTCGCCTCGGCCACATTCATAATCGCATTCATACACGCTCTTCTTCTCTTCCCACTCGGAAACTTTCTCTCTTTTAGTACCTTATCAATCACATCCATCCACTTACACACTGGACGGCCACGCAATCGAACACGCTTAATTTCACCAAGATATATTCGCTTTACAAGCCGTTCACTCTTCATTCTCTCGACATGACCAAACCATTTCAACTGGCTCATTCCTACTCTCTTAACAACATTCTTCCTAACCATACATTCTTCATACACCAAATTATTCCTCACGCGATCCCGTCTTACATACAGAAACGTCCTTGCAAAAGATATAATTTCTTAGGCAGGTATATGTATTTTATACAAATTCCATACAGAAAGCAAAAGGTCCTATATATTTCCAGTAAAATTATAACACAACCATACTGTCAACTGCACTTGTAGCAGCTGTTTCCAGACTTATAGCTGGCTAATATATGATATTTAATTTCTTTATAATTTTTTAACTCTATATCTATTTAATATGAAGTATAAAATGCATTCAAATCGTATAGAGAATAAAATATTCTTTAATATTTATAATAAATGTGAAAAAATGATATTTAACATCGTGTTTTCTAGAAAAACTGTTAAAATCTTCAAATGAGGGTACTTCCTGTTGATCAATTCTAACCAAAATCTAATCATCTCTTCACATGGATGTAACGAAGAAGAATACGAAAGAATTATAATTTTTGTAATTGTAGTATTAGAGTTATCGCATTAGAAAATTTTGTCACACACACACACACACACACACACACACACACACACACACACACACACACACACATACACACACACACGCACGCACTCACACACACACACATACATACACACACACGCACGCACTCACGCACGCACGCGCACACACACGCACGCACGCACACACACACACACACACACACACACACACACACACACACACACACACACACATACACACATATACAGAGTGTCCCATTTAAGGTACGAATGCATTGGGATCTCGAGAACCATAAGAGCTACGAGGTTGGTTAAATTAGACAAAAGTTGCCCCATTAGGAGACCATTTTAATGGTATTTTGTTATTTGCGAAAAAATGCATAGGTCACAAGATATAGGCGAAAATGTAAATTTGAGCGTAACAGCAACTCTTGCTACAGGCTTTCCTCGTCGATAAAGGAAAGCTTGGCCTAGGGGCAGGTCTTGGGACCAGCTTGAGCTAATTGTATCTATGATAATTTATTACATGCAAACAAGTTGTTAGTTCTCAGTCGTCCCCTCGTGAATTAGATTACGCAGATCGGGAAAAATGCGTTAAAAGCCTCGTAGATTAATGGCTGCGCTGAGGTGAATTTTTAATTAAGTGCAGTGTGAATTTCAATTTGTTTCACTCAGGGCATTAATTTTAATTAAATCATTGTTGACTTTCGAATATGTTAATGAATGAAAAGTTTTTTCTTTCCCTTTTCCGAAAAATATACATTGTCCCATTGTCGTATTATAAAAAATCTGGTGTGGCCATCACAATACCTCCCGCGATTTACAGCCCGAGTCACAAAAAAGATTAAGTTAATCCTTATTTTTGGATTAGCGAATTTTACTTTAATTTTGACAGTTTATTTCTTAAAATTTAAAATATTGTTTAATCTAATCCAAGTAACTACTTTTTTTTAAACCCGTCAACAGGATTAAATCCCAATTACAGAGTGGGTTCATATTCACACACATCCATGCCTTAGTGGGATTCGAACTCAGAGCCACGAGGGCACTCATGACATGAGGCGTTGCTCTAACCATTGAGCCACCGGAGCTATTATAAAATGAAGTTTAAATTTTAAATACCGGGATAGAATAGAATTCACTAATCCAAAAATGAGGATTAGCTTAAACATTTTGGTGAATCGTTTTTTATTAATCTAAATGCATACCTACATATATACTTATGTTCGAAACGGTATTGGATTTCTTTTCTATTGTTCTATTTACTTTTTCCTTTTTAAAATGTTACTAATATTATTCTGAAATGATTAGTTCTTTGATAGTGACATTTATCTGTCAGTTGCATACATTTGAATAACTGCGTTTTGTTTGTTTTGAGCTTCATGTAAAGTGCCATTTCTGGTTATCCGATTTTTACTAAAATCTAATGGGCTCTTTCCATTACAGAAAAAGTTTGATATACAAGGTTTAAAAATTTTCAGAATGATAGTATTTGAGTTAGAGTGGAGGATTCACACATACACACATACCTCATCGTGAAAATATTAAAATAGGATTCTAGGAGCCTTAAAACGTGGTCACTTACCAAAATCTCGATATGCGATTTTTATCACGATCCCTATACATCCCTTACCAAGGGTAGCAGAAGGTAAAAATTTTCGCTACAAATAAACTGCACTTAGGGGCAGTGTCGGAAATAAGGAGATCAAATTTATTAGGGGAACATGTATGCGTCTCTTTCTCAAAGTATGCAGAAGCATTCAAAATAATTTCTTTACACCGTTTCGATAAAATATCTTCCGAAACATCAAATTCACCCATTCCATCATCTCCAACGATATATAATGTTGACGTTTTAAAAATAAATAAATATTGATAATAAACAAAACAATTAAACAATATCCTTAGCAATGCCAAAGCTTAAGCATTATTGTAATCAAAATTATTATAAATGAAAACTTATTTCACATATTCTAGTGAGACATAAAATCTTGTATGCACCACGAGCGTTACTAGATGATAATGGCCATCGGATGACATCTATCTCTCGGGCCGAAGGCATCTTCGTCGCCCTCCTGGCATTATCATCATCGTAACGCCCTTGGTAAATAAAATACTATTTTATACGCTCAGTCGAAACTTTATTTTCTTTGTCAAAAATTATGGAATCTGTCTTGAATTTCTGTTGTACCTACTTGTACACCTTTAAATATAACACGTATTGATATATATATATATATATATATATATATATATATATATATATATATATATATACATATATATATATATATATATATATATATATATATATATATATATATATATATATATATATATATTATGTTCATTTTCTTTAATTCGCTTATTTTTCATACATTTTCAAATGAAATTATATATTTGATATATCCTACTGGCCGCCATTAATTCATTTCTCTAAAATTTCGTTGATGTTGCATGCTATTCTGCGGGTCCCAATACAAACGCGCCTGACTTTGAGGGGGCCCCGTTTCAAGACAGTAAAGTAAATAATAGTAAATATTTATAAAATGCTCTTATTCGAAAAGACAAAATTACTATAAATCTTACAAATTAACGTGATAAAACTGAACAATATATTTTTTATTTGTTTGCATTAGAGCTCTTGTTATAAGTAAAATAATTATCATATCAATCGGTTCGTTATTATTCTAACATTGTTATATTGAAATAATAACTGGAAATGTTGATTACAACAAAGAATATAATGATTATAAGTCAAAAATATTGATTACAAGAATAAATCCCACAATGAATGCAATATAAAATAGCTACTAGCATTTTGCGAGGAATCAAATGCTTTATGATTTACATACAATTCTGAAATCTGTTGTAAAATTGTTGATTACAACAAACGATTTTGATTATATTTCCAATTTTAAATGGCACAAAATTGACCCCTGTGGTGCACTCTCCACGCCAGCAGTGAGTGCCCGTGAGGTGACGCCTGGTAAGCGCCCGCACGGTGCAAATATTTTATCATTACCGCATCTGTGTACAAAGCAGATTGGCACACCCAGCAATGGGTAATAAGCCGTGATGATATATTTATTTATTTATTTATTTTATTTATTTTGATTATAATCTATTGATTACAAGAATGAATCTAAGAAAATTTCATCAATATATTAAATCTAGCAATTTTGAAGAACATTGTATATACAGACACGAGATATAAAGTGGTAGCTTGATACACTTACATTATATTATCTAAATTGGAAGAAAATAATTCAAAACCAGTTCATAAAAAGAAATATAAAATATAAAGCTGTTAAAATATACGAGTATATGCATTATCTAAAAGCCTTATTGTAGTTATGCATGGTATGCTGTTACCTCTTCACGTCTCCTCTATGAATGAAAAATATAACATAAAGATATTTTATAAAAGTTTAATGCTCTTAAGTGCACTCTCATTTTACTTTATCAAATATTGATGTAGGAACTTTAAAAAATATTATTGTTATATATCTCTTTCTCAAATTATAAATATCTTAAAGGAACCAAATAAAATCTTTATTGAAATGTTATTGTTACAGAAAAATTGAATTGAAAATCATTACTGAACAATTCAGTAATAGTATTTTCTGTACCCAGGACGTTACGATAATGAATGCCAGGAGGGCGACGAGGATTTAGCCCGAGTGCCTTAGGCCCATGGTATAGATGGGCATTATCATCTAGTAATGTTCATGGTGCATACAAAATTTTATGTCTCACTAGAATATGTGAAATAAGTTTTCATTTATAATAATTTTGTTTACAATAATGCTTAAGCTTTGGCGTTGCTAAGGATGTTGTTTAATTGTTTTGTTTATCATCAACATTGATTTATTTTTAAAACATCAACGTTCTATATTGTTCGACATGATGGAATGGGTAAATTTGATGTTTCGGAAGATATTTGATCGAAACGGTGAAAATAAATTATTTTGAATGCTTCTGTATACTTTGAGGAAGACAAACGCAGAAATGTTCCCCTAATTATTCCATTCTCGTCTGTAGAAGATGTATTATATTTTGAGGTTTGTTTTCACATGACACATCAGAGTTCTTTATGTCTTATGCACTTATTTCTGAATATTATTACATTTTAGAGAGTTTGTACTGCTTTGGATGTGTCACATGTGACGGTAAATAATAAAAATTACTTCAAACGTGGATAAATATCGTCCCCAAAAACATTAGTGATCCGTCATCCGTCAAAAATGGATGCGAAACATTGCAGTCTGCAATTCGATGTACCTATTTACTATTTACATGTGTGATGAAAGTAAATTTTAAAACCCTTTTTATAAGCAATTTGAAGTATTACAATTAAATTAAAAATGATTTCTGTGTTGTGCTTTCAAAGCTTTTTTCTTATTACATTAATTGTTGTAATCAATTAATGTATTAATTGTTGTAATCAATACTTATTATTGTAATGAATTATAATTTAAAAAAATAATTTTCATTATATACCATTCATATTATTTCTAATTTAAAGTTCTTAAACGATGATCGGTTATAGTGAAAGCATAATAAACTATTATGCCTTCATATAATGCCCTGGTTCTTATAGATATTTTTATATACACCGTATCTTTGTAATAAACAGTTAGTAATACTTTAGTGAGACATAAATATACATACTTACATATATAGCAGGGGCGGACACAGGGGGGTGGTCCAGTAGGTCCGGACCGCCCCTAAAATTGACAACTATTATATAAAACCTACAAATATATATAATATATATATATATATATATATATATATATATATATATATATATATATATATATATATATACATAAACAAAAAATCTTTATTGTTTTTCAAAATATTCTCCATTTAGACTAATACACTTGTGCATTCTTTGAAACCACTTTTTAAAACATTCAGAATATTCATTTTCTAAAAGGTTCTCAAAAATTCTTTGAAATTCTGTAACTGCTGCATTTGCGCTGGAAAATCTTTTACCTTACATCATTTTTTTAACAGTTGGAAACAAAAAAAAACGCACGGCGCCAGATCTGGGCTATACGGAGGATGAGTTACCAATTGAACTCCCGAATCCTTAAAAAAATCTAATGTTCTGGCGGCAGTGTGAGAGGATACGTTGTCATGATGGACTAAGATGTTACGTAAACCGGTCCTTTGGCGACCTTTTTGTAATTTTGCAAACATCTGTGGTAAAGCCACTTCGCAGTACTATTCAGAATTAACAGTTCTGCGATCTTCAAGTGGAATAACAGCAACAGGATCACTTCGGCGGAAAAAAACAGCAATCATTTTCTTAATGACGCTTCTGCCACGAATTACTTTTGTGGGCAAGTCTTCATCTTCGAATACCCAAACACTAGACTGCTGTTTAGTTTCAGGGTCGTAACTGAATACCCAAGATTGGAAGCTCCTCCGTCAAAATTATGCAACATAAATTTACACAAGTCTACTCGATCGTATTTTTGACTTTCTGAGAGCAAATGCGGTATCCAACGGCTTGCTAGCTTTTTTACCACAAGATGTTTATGCAAAATAGCATTCACCGCCGAGGATCCAATCTTCACTTCCTCCTGAATCTCCCTATAAGTAATATTTCGATTGGACTGAATCAAGCTTGCCACACGATCAACATTTTCTGAACAGGCAGCATCTGCAGGACTTCCAGGTCTTGCTTCGTCTTCTAGCAGCTCTCGCCATCGTCGAAATTTGCGCAACCAATGACTAACAACGGATAATGAAGGGGCAGCATCGCCAAAAGCTGCTTTCAAATTTTCATGGCTTTGCTGGTATCCTAACTGTCTTTTATAGTCATAGAAAATCATAGCTCTAAAAGCAGTTCGCGGAATGCTCATTTTAACTGAATTAAAAATGCAAAACTACTTAACTTACAAAATTAACTACGTTTCACAAGGAAATCGGAACGTTTGACAATTGTGGGTAACGAATGTCAACTAATGCGACATTCAATTTTTGTAATTGTTTCTAGCCAATTGAGCTTCCATGGCCTGCTATTAACTATTACCAGACGAAATCCTACTTTACTTTTCACCAAAAATTACGCCACAGTCACTAATTTTAAAAAATAGCACTAAAGGGGATTTTTATTCCTGGGAGGTCAGTTGGACCGCCCCCAAAAAAATATCCTGTGTGCGCCCCTGATATATAGTTATGCTGGAAACTGTATTAAGATCCATTCCGTATCACTATGGTTCTATTTACTACTTTCTTTTTAAAACGTTACTATTATTAATTTGAAATGATTAGTTCTTTGACAGTGACATTTATCTGTTTGTGATATGAACTGTGTAACCAAAGAGTTATACTTGTTTACAGCGTAGGCTCCGGGATTTAAATTATAGATAATTTTATAAATTTATCCATAAAATATATAGAAAAAGTATTTATGCAAATCTGTAGAAAATGTAGTAGGTAGTCTTTAATTTTTATTACTCAAATCTCGAAAAAATAATATTTGAAGGTATTTTACGAGGAAAAACTATTTTGAGCTTCAAGTAAACTATCATTTCCGGTTATCTGAATTACACCAAAATCTAATGGTTTCGTCCCAATTTATAATAAGGAAGAAATACAAGGTTTAAAAATTTTCTGAATGATAGTATTTGAGTACACGCACACACACACACACACACACACACACACACACACACACACACACACACACCCAAACCCACACACACACACACACACACACACACACACACACACACACACACACACACAAACACACTCACACTCACACAAACACACTCACACACATACACACAGACATCATCGTGATAATGTTAGAATTATCTTTACATGTTTTGTACCGACAGTAATTAAAAATGAAAATGTCGAAAATTACGTTGAAAATATCGACAGCCATGGAATTGAACAAAAAATAAATAAATGCTTGACGTTTTATCTGGCACAATCGGGCCTAATCACCCCTATTCTGTAACTCAATCGATAACTTTTATCGATCAATAATAAATTGTAGCCAATAATTATAGTAGACACTGCATAAAAAATGATGCTGACAGATGATACATTTGTTTCTATTTGTCAAAAATTGTTATCGATCGATAACTATTATCGATTGAGTTACAGAATAGGGGCGATTATGTAGATATTTCAGCAGTTAATTTTTAACAACTGGTTAAAATCCAATAGATATTGATTTGACAACTTAAAATACAATTTTTTGTTATATATCAACATATTTGATTGGGCAATTTTTTTAACCAGTTGTTAAAAATTAACCACTGAGTCACAGAATAGGCCCATATGTAAGTTAACTTATTTGACGTTTCTGATAATTTGATTTGAACAAATATCGTTAATTATGATAATAAGAAAAATAATAGAATTTTGCTTAAATAATATGAATTAATTAAAATTTCAACTACGAAACAAAATTATGTATGATGCTGTGATGTACTCCCAATTCATTTCCAATAAATCTAGTATGTCCGTTTTCCTGTTTGTCCTATATTCTGATTACGCGGCTCACGTGTATTTTTGAAGACATATTAGCAGTCTTCAAATTTTGTCACGAATTTAGCAATTGTGAAATCACGCTCTTCATTATTATAAATATTCATTTTCTTTTAATTTCAGACAATAAAACTAGAGACAAATTCAAATTGTCAGAAACTTCAAATAACTTAACCAAGGTTGTAACACATAAAACGTCAAGCATTTATTTATTTTTTGTTCAATTCCATGGCTGTCGATATTTTCAACGTAATTTTCGACATTTTCATATTTAATTTTTGTCGTTACAAAGCATGTAAAGATAATTCTGTTTATTGATTTAGATGCAGAATTTTATGCCCTAAAACTTTTGCTTAAAATAATTAGGCGAACAGGAATTTGCAAAAAAACTGATTTCCCATGCTAAAGTCCTATGTGCAGGGTGTCTCATTTTCGATGTTTTTTTAAGGTATCTCGGGAAATATTAATGATAGATCAAAACCGTTTGCACATTGCAGGGTCAACTTTTCGAGAAAATTTTAATAGTCACCACATGAATTTTTGATCTTTTTTTGTTTCTGAGCTACAGGCAAAAACTCGTTTTTCGTTCATTTTGAAAATGTATCATATCTTATTTATTATGATAGTTAGCTAAAAATTGTTTTTACAAAAATTTTACCGTTTTTTAGATAGAATAAAATGGCGTAATTAGATTTTTTGAAAACTTAATAATTCTCGAGATATAATACAAACTTATGATTTTTTAAATGGAAATCTATGTTGAAAATAGTCGTGTCTTTTTGCTTAATTTATAAGATTTTCAATGATATATAACAAGTCTACATTCTTTTGTTTTATACATTAATACAAGACGAATTATTAATTTATTGGGGTGAAAATATTGAATATTATTAAGAAACAAATGAAAAAAATCTCTTACAAAACATCATTTGCATATATCTAATAGTATTTGTTTCAGTTTTACTCATTTTTTCAATTTATTTACTTCAAAGGCATATTATACCGTTTTTTTCGGATTGTGTCAAAGCCAACTATAACGTAGATAAATAGTAATTTAACTAACCCGAAAATAATTAGTTAAGAATAATTTTGAGAACACAATTAATAGATATAGAAACAAAATAAACAAATGATGATCTGTAATCATTTTTTTCATTTGTTTCTTAATAATTTCCAATATTTTCACCCCAATAAATAAATAATTCGTCTTTTATTAATGTTTAAAACAAAAGAAAGTAGACTTGTTATATATCATTGAAAACCATATAAATTAAGCAAAAAGACGAGACTATTTTCAACATAGGTTTCCATTTAAAAAATCATAAGTTTATGTTATATCTCGAGAATTACTATTGTCTCAAAAAATCTAATTATGCCATTTTATTCTAAATAAAAAACAGTAAAAATTTTGTAAAAACAATTTTTCTCTATCATAATAAATAAGAGATATTTTCAAAATGAGCGAAAAACGAGTTTTTGCCTGTAGCTCAGAAACAAAAGAAGATCGAAAACTCCTGTGGTGACTATTAAACTTTTCTCGAAAAGTTGACCCTGGAATGTGCGAACGGTTTTGATCTATCATTAATATTACCCGAGATACCTTAAAAAAACATCGAAAATGAGACACTCTGTACACCTTTATGATAGACACACGGTATATTAGACCTTCACTTTGAGCTGGGCCAATAAAAAAATTTGTTTACTAGGCCGTCCACTTTTATCCCCCAAATCATTTATATTATAATGTGAAGCAATTGTGGAGCAGTGTGGCTCGAAATAAAATACTAAGTGAGCGGCGTGGTCCAAATACTTAGACGCCATGTGAGTCATACGTGCTTCACATAGCATTCAACGTATTAAGCCAGAAGAAACTATGTAAATATCAACACAAGACACTAAATTATTTATCTCTCAGAAATCATCTTGTTAGAAACCGGAAAGCCATATTCGTTATCCCGCTTCTGTCGCGTGTTTCCCGCCAATTATCTGGCTGGCAATCGGCAGGGGAGCACCGCAAACAGATTGATTTTTAAATAAGCGTTTCCCTGTCTTCCTTCTCTTCTGTGCCCATGTGTGCTGATGTTCAGCCATTCCGAACACGTTTGATTTTGCAGATGATGCGAGCACGGGCTTGAAAGCATGATATACATGAAGCACAGCACGATGGCTTGTTTAATGAACTTTCCGACTTCAAAAACAACTTCCAATCACAAAAAATCACGTCCATATTGACAGGATCGTTAAGCATTCAATTTGTGATGTTAAATGCGTCTAATAACACATCATGGTAGAGTTTTCAAGCATATAAACAGGTATAGATTGTTTCAAGAAATGATGTCATTAATAATATTAGTATAAGGACTGGAACCGTTTCCAATAAATGCCAGCATTATTTTATACAGGCTGTCTTGGAAATAGGGGGACATGGCCAGTGGCGTACCTAGGGTGGGGCAAACAGGGCAGGCGCCCTGGGCGCCAGAACCAAGGGGGCGCCGCTTGGAGCCCTTGGTATCTATATGTAACTTGGGTGCCAGAATTTAAAGTGTAAAAACTGTTGATTACTGTGCGTATTGACATTTTTCGAAACTATTGAAGCTCAACGCTGGGAAATACTCAAAAACGCTGTTATTAAATCTGAGTCTAAAACAAGATGGAGTGCAAAAGCCCATAAATAAATAACTACCTTGATGGCATACTCAAAGTTCTCGAGACTACAATGGATGATGCAAAAGAAACGAGTGAAACAAGAAGTGATGCTAAGCAATTGTACAACCGTATGTTGACACTCAAGTTTCTGTCTCTGCTTGGATTTTGGACGAGCGTACTCATTCCTATTGATAGAGTTCAGAAAAGACTACAAGATATAAATATGAACTTTCATGATGCCGTCTTAGATTTGAAAGGTTTAAGAGATTATTTTCGCAATGAAAGAGAAACTTTGGTGACAAGCTCTGGAAATTGGACTTAGTCTCTGTCAAAACTGGGATGTTACAACCGAAAAATCTTAGTAAAGCCATGCAAATTATGTTAGCTATTGCAGTTTCCATCGCTAGTTGTGAAAGATCTTTCAGCAAATTAAAACTGATCTTAAATTATCTGAGAGCCTTCATGGGTCAAGATCGATTAAGTGATCTTTCTTTGCTGTGCGTTGAAAGGGGAGAAACTGAAAAGACTGATTTCTAGTACGTTATTAATGCCTTTGCATCAGTAAAGGCAAGGAAGATGCAGATGTAAAAATCATGCAGACCAAATTCGTGGATATGTTTTGTTAGACCTCGTTGTGTCACTCGCCGTCGCCGAATATGTTTGTTTCCGCACATCGTCTCTCTGAACAACTAGACCAGGGGAGATCTCCAACAACTTAACATAAAACCACCTTAGAGATAACTGGACTGACTACTTATACTCGACTGATACATAATTAATGTTAAATATTTGATAGCTAAATAAACATATAAAGAGTGTTCCGCAACTCGACCGATAAACTTATACCATATATTCCGGGGGTCATTACGATCAAAAAATGGTATATGACCTATAGGTTTCTTCGGTCGAGTCGCAGAACACCCGTATATTGATAGTTATTTTGTTATTGTAACGTTAGAATCAAGGTGTATTTAAATAAAACTCACACGTGGTTCATTGACAAGTTTAATACGTACGCACGCCACAACTTACAGTTTTGTACCAGCAGGAAGAACAATAAGACAGTTGAATATATAGAATCAAAACAGGAAATACAACTACCAACATAAATATATTTGACATTAAATATTACTATATATTATTTGTTTAAATAATATTATTATAACTTTACATCCCCTAACCTAAGTAAGGTTAAATCGAAAACATTGTGTACATAAGAGATTCCAAAATCAAGTTCAAAGTATAACTTATAGCTAAACCAATTTTTTTTTTTTTTTTTTTCAGCCAGAATAAACTTAACTAACCATACAAATTACAATAACAAATTTTATGAACAATTTAATAACAATCAGTACAAACTTAATACTACTAATAACATTCATTACTTCCAAATCTATCTGGCTTTTTTATCAATTCTCTATCACGTAATGCATAGTGATGACTAAGTCTTTGTGGTTGATTATTTTCTATGTTGAAATTTGGTTTGCTAACACATGGCCTATAAATTAAGTGTTCCCTAGTTCTTCTATAATGTTTATTGTTACAATCGCTAACTAAATATGATCGCGGCTGAGGGCCACGATTTTTAATTTTGCCACTTTTCCAACTGTTTCTATATTTAAATAAAACATTATCATTAACATTTCGTTCTACCAAGTTCTTTGCATTTTTATTGTAATAAAAAGCCTGTTTTCTCTGTCTATTTTTAAAAATATTTTGTAACTTATTTTGATCAATTAATTGAGGCTCATACAGAGAATCTACAGATGGCAAATTGTCTCTCAAACGCCTATTGTAAATCATTTGTGCTGGTGATAAACCTATATCTGGGATTGGAGAATTTCTATATTTTAATAGATATAAATGAATGTTACCATTCTCAAGAGAACATTTCTTAAGCATATTTTTGCATATATTGACTGCCTTTTCAGCCATCCCGTTACTTCGGGGGTAATTTGGACTTGACAAGGTTAATTTAATATCGTATTTGTCTGTATAATTTTTAAATTTGTGTGAACCAAAAGGGTTGTTATCAGCTACAATGGTCTCTGGAATTCCTAAACTGGCAAAAATTGAGTCTAGAATTTTCATTATTTCTTGTGCTGTTTTATATTTAATCTTTTTTAATTCAATCCATTTCGAGTAATAATCAATTACTGACAAGTATGTTTTGCCATTAAATTCTAAGATATCCATGCCAATTTTATTCCATGGCCTTTTTGGTAATTTATGGTGCATTAGGGGTAATTTTGCGTTATTATTTGATAATGAATTGCAAATTGGACAGTTTAGTATCAAATGATTTAAATCTTTTGACATTTCAGGCCAAAAAATGCATTCCTTTGCTCTAGCTTTACATTTATTGAGGCCTAGGTGCCCTTCATGAATTTTCTTTAAAATTTCTGTACGTTCTGATACCGGAATTATTAGTTTATCCCCATAAAAAAGTAACCCATTATATTCTGATAAGTTATTTCTTATTTGATAATATTTTCGCAATTCTAACGGAAGATTTTTATAGTTAATATTCCAATTATCATTTATATATTGTTTGACTAGCGTTAAAACTTTATCATTTTTAGTAGCCAAAACTAGTTTATTAATTTTATTTTCAGACAAAGGTAATTTTTTTACAATTGTATGCACAAGTATTAGTTCGGGATCTTTATAATTTAAATCTTGTATGCTAGCTCTGGATAAAGCATCCGCGATATACATTTCTCTGCCTGGCAAGTATGTTACATTTATATCGTATTTAAGTATCCTGTATAACAATCTTTGTAATCTACTTGAGACATTATTTATGTCCTTTTTAAATATATTTACTAGGGGCTTGTGATCTGTATTAACTTCGATTTTTCTACCATATGTATAATAATTAAATTTTTCAAGCGCGAAAACTATGGCATTTAATTCTCTTTCAATCGGAGCCCACCTTTTCTCACAATCAGTAAGTGTTCTTGATGCAAAGGCAATTGGTTTATTATTTTGAAGTAAACTAGCACCCATACCATTTTTACTCGCATCACACTGAATTTTTAGTGGTATTTTATGATTAAAATGAACAAGTACTGGAGCTGTTGTAAGGAGATGCTTTAATTTATTTACCGTTTGAGAGTGCGTTATATCCCATGTCCAAGCAACATTATTATTTGTCAATTCCCTTAATGGAGCTGTTAATTCAGATAAATTGGGTATGAATTTCCCTAAATATTTCAGTAAACCTAACAATCTAAGTAATTCCTTTTTATTCTGAGGTTCCGGCATATTTAAAATTGCCTCCGTTCTTTTAGGATCAATTTTTATACCCTCTTTTGAAACAATGAACCCTAGCAATTTTACTTCAGTTTGTTTATATTGAAATTTGTCTTTATTAAATTTAATTCCATATTTTTCAGCAGTTTCCAAGACCTCCTTTAAAACTTTATCATGTTCAGCTTCTGTTGCACCTGCTATTATTAAATCATCAATATAAATTTTACTACCTAAAATACCTCCAAAAATTTCAGTGTTTTTGCGTTGAAATATTTCAGCTGCTGTATTAATTCCAAAGGGAAGTCTCAAAAATCTCCATCGCCCAAATGGAGTTGCAAAAGTACATAATTTTGAGGAATCATTATCTAAACATATTTGATAGAAACTATCTTTTAAGTCCAAAATAGAGAAAAACATTTTGTTTTCTAAATCATTCAGAATTTCTTCAGGGGCAGGAATTTGATAATGTTCTCTTTTAATGTTTTTATTCAAAGCAGAAGGGTCTAAACAAACGCGTAATTTTTTATCTGATTTTTCTGTGATTACTATGTTATTAACCCAATCGGTTGGTTCTGTTTGTTTCGTTATTACACCCGCTTTTTCTAATTTATTCAATGTGGTTTTAAATTGCGGCATTAATTTACTCGGGATTCTTCTTGCAGCATGAATTACCGGCTCATGGTTTTCTATTAAATGTAGCTTGCAAGGCCTACCAGGAAATTTTCCCAACTTGTTATCAAAAACATGCTTATAATTTTTCAAAATGTCCTCTTTAGAACCCAATCCATTAGTACATCTTTTATTCTTATTAATAGTGTTAATACGCTTAATTAAATTTAAATTAATACTTGCTTGCAATCCTAGTATAGGCCTATCTACAGTTTCCACAATATCAAATTTTATAACCCGTTCTTGATTCCTTACTGTACATTTGACATCTGCCGATCCTCGCACCTCAATCCTTGATCCTCCAAAGCCGATTAACTTAACCTTGGCTCTCTCAAGCGGTACCCCTTTTACAATGTCATCAAACAACTTGGCAGGAAGAATGTTGCATTCGGCGCCGGTGTCAACCTTAAAATCAATTTTGTGTTCATTAATCACAACTATTTCTGTTATTTCTTTCATGTTATTGGAAGAAGCTTGAATATTATTAGTACCATTATAGTGACTGTTAGTATTTTTATATTTTCTATTTCTTAAATGTGTTAGTTCATCAGATTTGTTAGAATAGTTTAAAGTATCAATAGATATAGTATCAATAAAGAGATCTGATTCATCACTTGAACTACTAACATGGCATTCATTTACAATTATTTTTTGCTTTTTATTAAAATTGTTACTATTTCTTTTCTTTTTTAATAAACATCCACTTTCAAAATGATTTAATTTTTTACAAAAATTACAACTCTTGCCATAAGCTGGACATTTGCCTCTCCCATGTCTATGACCACATTTAAAACAATTATAATTGGCACTTTCATTATTATTAGCATACTTCTTGTTATTATTTTTATTAAATGTACTTAACTTATGTCGTTTGTTGACTACATCGACGTTGATGCTGCCTGCGCTGTGGTCCGCACCAGTGTCTGCCCCCATCGCATTGGTCTGCTTGCGGCTCACCTCTGCTATCATGCAAACGTCTTCTGCCTTCTTGAGTGTGAGCTTCTCTACCTGCAGCAGTCTCTCCCGTAGTGTGTCGTCCAGGATTCCCATTACGATTTTGTCGCGTACCATCTCATCTTCATTCTCGTACTCACAGCTTGTAACCATTGTTTTGAGTTCTGTTATGAACTCGTTCACTGGTTGTCCATTCTGTTGCCTATGTGCCAGGAACTTGTATCGTTCATATACCGTGTTCTTCTTAGGTTGACAATAGTTATCAAATAACTTCAGAACTTCACTCAATTTTGCTTTGTCAAGCTTCAGTTTAAAAGTATTATATACCTCATTACCTTTATCTCCGATGAGGTTTAAGAATGTTGCTACTTTCACTTGTTCTTCTGATGCAGTTTTACCTGATGCGAGTATATATATTTCAAATTTTTGTCTCCATGTTTGCCAATTTTTACTTAGGTTGCCATTGAAATCTAATATTGGCGGTGTCCTTAGTCCATCCATTTTATTATTTTGTTATATTATTATTACGACGTATTATTATTATTTTTACATTTGCTTATTTTTTTACACCTGACACCATGTAACGTTAGAATCAAGGTGTATTTAAATAAAACTCACACGTGGTTCATTGACAAGTTTAATACGTACGCACGCCACAACTTACAGTTTTGTACCAGCAGGAAGAACAATAAGACAGTTGAATATATAGAATCAAAACAGGAAATACAACTACCAACATAAATATATTTGACATTAAATATTACTATATATTATTTGTTTAAATAATATTATTATAATTTTACAGTTATTGTGCTGATTCATACAGGGTTGAAGTTACTTAAGAATATAAATATGGATATTTTTAAGTAATTTCAACAACAATACAAATGCCACATATCTCGCTGCACTAAACCAAGAAAGAAGTAATCTTGATTTTACATTGTTGACAGGGGGCGCAATTACGACCCTTGCCCTGGGCACCATTTCACTTAGGTACGCCACTGGATATGGCTTAACCACAGATTCCTGGGACCAAAATAAGACGATTTAACTAAACTTACCTATATCCGACTGTGCACCGTTTAGCCAGTATTCTGCTTTAAAGTCTTTAAAAAAAATTAATATTGCTTATAATAACGTAACGCTTTGTTCGATTTGAAAGAAATTTGGTATGGCAATCCATATGACTATAATTCATCTTTTAAGATGGTACTTGCTATTGTTAGTGAACCACTAGTGTATGAAACTTGGTTGCCGCGACCATGATTAAACCATAACTTTTTTATGGCAACGCCAATAATGTAAATTTACTGTTTTTCAGAAAGATACAATCAATAGTAAACTTTCGTATCTCTGTGGAAGTTATGATATCTGTAACGATTTAGTCAGAAGAAAATAAAATGTAATTGCATGCGCCGTGTAATTTTTAAAATAAATTTTATCTAGCAGTCTATCTAAATGTCAAACTACTAATTTTTAATGACAAAAACAATTGTTTATGAGTTATCAATTTTCTAAAGTTGTTTAGGAGTGAGCTAACATTATTCAATCGTCTTATTATAATAATAGCAGTAAAATACTATGAGGGCGAACAAACGGATATGTTACTAGTTTTAAAATATGGCAAAAGAAATTTTTGACAACCCATAAACAATTATTACTGTCATTAAAAATTAGTTGTTTGACATTTGGAAAGACTGCTAGATAAAATTTATTTTAAAAATTAGACGGCGCAATCACTTACATTTTCATTTTTTTCTGACTAAATCATTACGGATATCATAACATACGTAGAGACACGAAAGTTTACTATTGAATGTATCTTTCTGAGAAACAATAAATTTACATTATTAGCGTTACCTTTAAAAAGTTATGGTCTATTTATGGTCGCGACACTCAAGTTTCATACACTAATGGTTCACTAACAATAACAAATACCATCTTAAAAGATGAATTAGATCCATATGGATTGTCATACCAAATTTCATTCAAATCGAACAAAGCATTTCGTTATTATAAAAAAACAAATTTTTTTTAGAAGCACTTTGAAGCAGAATAATAGTTTAGTTAAATCGTCTTACTTTGGGCCCAGGAATCTGTGGTTAAGTCATGTCCCCCTATTTCCAATACACCCTGTATGTATGTATGTATATATATAGTGTGAACAGTGAAAACCGTGACATAGGCGTTTAATATGGGAAAACAGTTTTTTTCAAATATCATCTGTCCCGCAAAACTATAGTGGGAGTTTTTGATATGGTTGGATAGAATATTTAATTTATATATATATATATATATATATATATATATATATATATATATATATATATATATATATATGTATATACATAGGCGTTTAATATGAGAAAACAGTTTTTTCAAATATCATCTGTCCCGCAAGACTATAGTGGGAGTTTTTGATATGGTTGGATAGAATATTTAATTTATATATATATATATATATATATATATATATATATATATATACATAGGCGTTTAATATGAGAAAACAGTTTTTTCAAATATCATCTGTCCCGCAAGACTATAGTGGGAGTTTTTGATATGGTTGGATAGAATATTTAATTTATATATATATATATATATATATATATATATATATATATATATATATATATATATATATATATATATATATGTCTGTTAGAAAAGTATCCGACCTTTAGCTAGGAAAAAAACTGGCGTACTTGAGCGTTAGAAACCTAATAACCTTCAAAGTAGTTTCATTGGGACACCACACACTTCTCTCGTTCCATCCAATAGCGTCTTGAGTTTGCGAAATAGCCAGAAGTCACAGGAGAGTAAGGAGCCTGTTGAAACACAGGAGTCTTTTCTTCGCCAAAAAAGTATGAAATTTGATTTTTAAAATTTCGGGTGGGAACAAATAAAATGGGCACCCTCGATTATAATTTATTTAACATTTCATTTCGGTGCAATATTACCATTTTAAGCAAAGTTTAATGTTTAAATTACATTGTCAAAATAATAATTCTTTATTATTAATTTTAGTCTTTCGCATAGTTTAAGAAATAGATCACATAGCTTAAATATTCATCTGATAGATTTTAGTAATTAAACTCTAGAACAAGTGAAACCTATGACGTCATGTGTCAATCAAGCGAACACATTCTACGGAATGATGGACAGGCATCTCGATCTCATCTCTAGGTTCTTGAAGTGCGGAGCAGAGGCAGGTATCACGCATTTCGCTCCTAGATGAACTGCGGATAAGGAATATGATGAATATTAAGCGAATTGTTCGCAGTCAGCTGTCACCTGGATCGTGGCGCTGGCTTCGCAGCGAGGGTTAATCAACCAGTTCATTGTTCCGCTAACTAGATAGGCAAAGCCCAATTCTGAAACTCATCCCAGAAGCCGGACGGTGAAAAGAGAAAAAATTGCAGAGAAAATTTTGTTCAGAAGGGAATTTATAATTTTAATAATGAATAATTTTTAATTTGGGTAACGGGTAATCAGTTGGATTTTCAAAAGCTTTTGTAATACGTTTTATGAAAATTGTCATTTGTTTCACAAGGTAATAATTAATTCATAATACTAATATTGTCAATGAGGGTAAATTTCTCGAATTATTTAGGTCTTAACAAATACTCGAAATCTCTTTTATCCAGTATTTAGGCCCGGTATCTTAACATCCGTTTAATTTTATTGTCAATTAAAAAAAAAAAAATACCGGGTTTCAGGATGAAATTCATTCATCAGTCCTCTATTTATCCTCTTACAAAACCTACATTTCGGTATACGTTTCTAATTGGGCTACAGTATATCTTGACAGTGGTCTTCGAAACATCGAATCTTCTGGCTACAGTTCGTTGTGACACTCCAACTTTGTCTTTAACGGCTGCAATTAATCTTTGTTCTCTCATGTGGCTCAAAATTTTTGGTCGACCACATTTAGACAAATTAACACAGGGTATATCTTCTTCACAATTTTTTATTGTCCGATACATTGTGGCCGCAGAGATATTGTGCTCGCGATAAACTGCAACAATATCACACTTAGGCATTCGCCCAACAAGATTGTAAATTCCTTTACGCACAAATGTATTGTAATTGTTTGTTTACATTTTAGTTACCATGGCGTTAAAGTGTAAAGCAAAAGCACGCCGGGCGGTAAAAAATATGACAAAAAAAAAAACAAATAACGGCAAATAATATTTTATTTGTCGATATTTATAATACAGTTTGATATATTATTCAACGAAATACCCTCCAAATGAATTGTCTCTGAAGATTTATTTAACTGGAGATTCAACTGATTTCTGTGTTTTTCAGTTGCAGAAATACCAGATGACAGACCAAGTTTATCATGGTCTTTAGTACCAATAATCAGTCGAGCTGTTTTATTTTTTAATTCTACAGAACCTTCCAAATAACCTTCTGCGACTGATGTACTTCTCCAACCGCCGTGCCTTAATGCTAAAGCGTGTCATAAAGAAGAACTCTTATATATCTTAGACTGAAAAGTAAACACAATCTATAGAATAACAATATATACGAGTAATATTGATATGTCACAATACCTTTTCATTGAAATATGCGAGTAACATAGTTTCGTTCAAAATTATCACATTTTTTTCTGTCAACCAGGCTTGCAACACATCGTATTCGTTTTGATATCGGTCCTTTGACTTACCAGGATATAAATCCGCTAAAGCTTCATTAGCTTCTAGCATTTTTTTTTTTTTAGAAATTTCAGTATCATATTCAGATTGAAGCTCCATGCTTGACATTTTAAATTATTTGTTTAAAACAAATGGTTACCAATACAACGCATCGCCTAAATTTTTCTTGGCATAGCCATCTGGCCATCTAATATTTTTTACATAGCAACAAGCTTCTAGTCATGCAATTAAAAATTACGTTTCAGTTGTGCGTAAAACGTTGTACGTACCTCAGGCCGAAAGAGGTTTACGCCCTTGGACGAATAAAAACCATTCGCTTCGCGTCGGGCTTCAAATTTCGTCCACAGGCGTAAACCCTTTCTTTCGGCCCTCTATACGTAAATAACTATTACGCATATCAAATCGAGAAAACTGTCAAAATGAAAACAAGTTAATTGTGATATTTTGTTTCCAGCGACAATTTGATTAAACGTTATTTGATATAAATACAAAAAATCTAAAAAAAAATTTAAAACTTCAGGACCATATGTTATTTTCTATACAGGGAATTTATTTTAACGTGCAACATATGGTCAATCACTTCCATGGTTACTACACACTATTGTCAAAAAATGACAGCAATGTAATATTTGTCCATTTTAAATTGCAACATACAAAATTTTGTATTTATGTATTTTCAATACTGATTTCCAATAAATTAGTCTACATACTATTAACAAAAAATCAAAACTTTAATGTAGCACATCTTAACAAATTTGGCTTACAAAAATTTATAATTTTAATGTAATAAATGTTCAAAAATACCTCCATTCACACTGAGGCAATATCCTAATCGCTCGTAGAAAGAATTGACACCATTTGTGATGTGTTCTGGAGGTATCTCCTGTGCTGCAATACTATTTATAATGTTGCATTTTAAAATGGACAAATATTACATTGCTGTCATTTTTTGACAGTAGTGTGTAACCATGGAAGTGATAAACTATATGTTGCATTTTAAAATAAATTCTCTGTATTTATATTATCTGCTATTCACATTACATCACAAGCTTGGCCATTGGTTGGACAGTCAAAATTCAAATTAATCATAGACCAATCAAAAACTCACTAACAATGACGTAAAGGGTATACATCCCCTAAGAAAGATAACGTTTGGTGTTTTGTTCAAAACATCGACAACAACCTATGAATCAATAGTTTCAGAACATGAAATTCACTGAATAACTGATAACATGTACAAATATGTTGTTGCAATAAGTAGTTTCCCAGTATGTGAATTACAAATAATTATTCCGTTTGTCACAATCCTGTTGAGGGTTAAGAAAAACTAAAATTAAGAATTTACAGAATGAATGAATTAGTTAATTGAATGTCACAATATTTTAGAATCAATTACCTATTTGAAACAGTAATTTTTTTACATTAAATGTTCGCAGCTGTTATCCTACCCGTATCAGTCCTTTAATTTGATAAAAACTTGGAGTTAATTATCAACGCAATATCTTTATCATTACAACAATTTGAAAGCAATATAAAATGATATTTGTAAATGCAAATAAAACTTTCTACATTATTATTTTGTGGGTATTAAGTACAATCTTGTTTGATTTGATTTTCCATCCTGTTGCAACAACCCTATAACATGTAGCTACAGCGAGAGCATCCCCTGAGAAAAGCTCATACATCGTCTTGGTAGATTTCACCTCACCACCAAAACATTATCCGTCCCTCACTACCTGAGATCAAATGTCTTGTCACTCTTTTGTCATCACAGTATTAATGTGTCCTTTGGGAGAAAAAGTCTGCACTGGGAACATCCATTCAAAACAAAAGAGAACCCAGAAAACACAATATATTATTCATTCTTACGTCAAGTCATTGTCACAAGGCACCCGGAGAAGTTCGGGAAAACCCGGAAATGACCGAGTGGCGAGGATGAAAAATCAAGAACAGATCGAACACCCTAGGATTACGCTAAAATTTTGCAAATAAGAAATTTTGCACTATCATTTAAAACAGGTTTTCTGCCGTGATTTGTTAAAGGGCACTAACACTTTTTGTAAAATTGACTTTTTACCTCTCGCTAAGAAAGGTATTGAATTCATACTAAAAATCGCATATCCAGATTTTAATAAATAAGCACGTTTTAAGGTCCCTAGAATCCGATTATAACATTTTTACGATGATGTCCATATGTGTGTGGATGTGTGTGGATGTGTGTGTGGATGTGTGTGGGTGTGTGGATGTGTGGATGTTAGATCCACGATTTCTCAAATACTATAAGACTTAAGACATTTTTAACTACGAATCTAACAATAATGGGAAGAGTTGATTAAGTTTTGGTAACAATTGGACAACCGGAAGTAGTAGTTACAAGAAAAAAATCATCTAAATATTATTGATCGAAAATTTATGTAAATACTTATATTAAAGAACGTTAAATTCTTTATTCGATAAATATAAATTCATTATTATATCTTCCATAGATTTAGAGATAAAGAAATGCATACAAAATAATTTGATGTAAAAAATCTCAGATCAAACTAGTACAAGGCAAGAAATTCAAATGTTTGAAATTGACACATAAATGTCACTGTCAAAAATATTTGTATGCCACTGTCAAAAATATTTGTACATTATTATGAAGATTATGAAAATAAAAAAAGTCAACAACGCAAAAGAATATACGTAAAAAAGAATATAAAAGGAATTTGCGAAAAAATGACGAATATAGAGAAAAAGAATAGGAAACTAGAAAAAAAAAATTCAGGATATTAAATATAAAGAAAATGTATGTATTGTACATAATTTATATTAAAATATACCATAGATTTTGCAAATATATGTGAGAATTATTTTGTAGTAAGACATGAATATATGTATTTGTATTTAAAAATATTTTTCGTTTTATGCATGGCATCAATGATTTTTTCAAAAATGTTATTATGGTTTTCAACTATTTTTACGGTTCTGGAAATTGAAAAATTAAAAACATTAGCATTAGCATTCGGATGCAGTATTTTTTACTGTAGCAAAAACCTAAATACAATTTTGCTCAAAAATATTTGCTTCCTTGCTCATCGTAAAAATAGAAAAATCGTATTCTAGGGACGCTAAAACATGCTTATTGATTAAAAACTCATCATCGAATTTTTTCATCAAAGACAATACCTTTCTTACCTAAAGATGACGGAAGGTAAAAAGTACTAGAATAGAAGCCATATTCACCTAAGTTGACTGTGCGTGTTCTGGATATTTTTGAACTTTACGTGGTAGAAGATTTATGAAGAAAAGATTAGTACTGCAATTAATGAATTTTTGAAAGCATTCAGCATGGTAAAAAAATGGTAAGAAGCTTTTAAGAAGTGCAAGGAAAAATTGGTTTGTGTAAATATTTTGTAAATATTACCCTGATATATTTTACACTTTCATTCCGCGTGGAGAATGAAAATTCTTCCCCCGATTGTATTTTATTGTTGTATAATGGCGTCTTTGTTATCAGCAACATACTACGCAAAGTACGGCTGTTATTTCCATGGAAAATAATGACAACGAATAAGTTGAACGAATTGAAATTCGATTATATTTGAGCCGGGGTCGGTATTCTGGCTGAAACCCCTGCTCACATGAAAGAGATTTGCAGTATAATGTGATCCTAAACTCATTTTACAACGCGTCCATTTGTTATGTTGTGTGAATGAAGCGCACGTTTATTATTCCTGGGAAAATAAAAGGGAATTCACTCGAATGAAAGGACATTAACAAGTTCAAAAGAAAGCAATTTGTATAAATAAACTCGCTTATAAAAGACTTTAAAGCATCCTATTCCCTGTCTGAATATTATTGTTTGTTGTGATTGGTTACAGCCGAAAGTCAGACAAGCGAAAACAAATGTAATAAAGAACAACAGAAAATTTTAATTATAAATCCATCTAACGTTATTAAAATAAAGAAATCCATAGGCATCAGTTCCAGTAAAAAAGCTTTACTTGAATTGCTTAGCCAAACTTTAAGGGATGATTTAATTTAATTTTCGTACCTCCGTCCCTTTTGACTAGTATTACAGAACTCAAAATCGTCCAGAAATGCGCTGTTGCTGACCTAGGCCGGCAAAAGTAGTTGGCATTACTGTTCTGGTGATATGTCAATTTAAGATTATTTTCAGCACAAGAATTAGCAAAACGTTTACAAATTTTAGAGCTAAATCTTTAATTGCTGTAACTTGAATAAATAAATTTTGTCATATATAATATCATAAGTGGTTAATTTTTGCCGGAAAAATTTTCAGATTGTTACGAGAGCCGGTTGCCTAGCAATTTATTGAGTGGCATTGACAAAAAAATTACGAGTGATTTTTGATCAATGGCACGAAATAAATTGGCAACAGGCTCGAGTAAAGCAATCGGAAAATTTTTCCAGGTTAAAATTTAACTACGAATGGTATTCGGATGACTATTTCCAAAATAAAAATCAGGTAATTATTTATATAATTTTTTTCTTGACAAAAATCTTGTAAATATTTATTGTGTTTAGAGGTACTATGTTTCAGTTTGATTTTTCAACGTTTTAAATAGATTCATGTCCAAATCGACTCGTTTTTAATAAAAACTGATAACACTGAAAATATTCAGACTTTGACAGGTATGTTAACAATATGTTTCTAAAACTTCAAAAAATTTTCGCTTGTCAAAACTCACTTACTTGTAAAAATACATCGTATTGGCTTAAAGGGTGCGAAAAAACTTTTGTGACGGTGTTTTGTCGAAATGAAATTTGGTAACTAGGTAGAATCCTGAATTTGGATTGGTTTATATATTTATGAGTGAAATAGTCATAAAAATAATAATATGCTGTCAATATTGACATCTCGTATAAATTAATTAGTTCCAAAATTAGGACTAGTTTGTTTTGAAACTACAACTAACTTCACTTGAGTTTCCACCATCTGTCATTATAAATATGCGAAAGTATAGGGCGCGAGCAGACACGTGACTCAAGGGGCCTTGGCGTGCTTAGTATCAGCTGATTTGTGTACGCATGTCATTTTGACAACAATAATGTTATGTTGACAAAACCGATGTTTTGACTTATTTTGATTTTTAATTGCTAAAATATTATTTTTAATTTCATATGTTTTACTGCCTAAAAATTATAAAATATTAACATTTTAGCAATTCAAAATCAAAATAAGTCAAAACATTGGTCTTGTCAAATTTACATTGTTCTTGTCAAAATGACATGCGCACACAAATCAGCTGATTCTAAGCACGTCAAGGTCCCTCGAGTCACGTGTCTGCTCGCGCCCTATATAATATATATATATATATATATATATATATATATATATATATATATATATATATATATATATACAGGTGTTTCCTTTAAAACAACCAGCGCTTTTTTGGGCGAACTAATGACTTTAGAAAAAATGTTATATACAAGAAATGATCAAGAATAAGGGGCTAATTTATTAATAATAAATGTAAAATTCGACCAGTGGTTCTCAAACAGCAGAACAAAATTATATTTTTTTAAATGATATCCTATATAATTTTTTAGCCCATTAGATAGATAATTTTTTTCTGATTTCAACGATAAAAATATGCTGTAGGGTTGTATAACAATTATTTCGAGAAAAATGGTATTAAAAATAATGTTATAATATTACAATAGGCTATGCAATAAACAGGTATTGATATTTCTGTTGCCTAGTTACGCTAGTAGTAAACCCAATTTTTATTACTTTATTTCTAGTTTTCAATACCATTTTTCTCAAAATAATTGTCATACAACCCTTTGCTATATTTAAATCGTTGAAATCAGAAAATAATATTCTATTTAAAGGGCTAAAAAATTATATAGGGTGCCATTTAAAAAAATATAATTTTGTTCTGCCGTTGGGAGAACCACTGGTTAAATATTCTGTTTGTTGGTATAAAACATCTCTAAAGTTGTTAGTTCGCCCAAAAAAGCGCTGGTTGTTTTAAACAAAATACCCTATATATATATATATATATATATATATATATATATATATATATATATATATATATATATATATATAACTAATGTTTGTATGATATATTTTCAATAGATATAAAATAATTACGCATTTTAAGCTCAAATGTAAGTAATTATAATAAAACTTGCAATGCAAAATCGATAATAATATACATGTTCATTTTTTTAGGTTATGTAACATAGAATAAAGTGTAGTGAAATATACGAAGAATTTATGAAGACGTCGGTACAAAAAATCTTGTGTATCACACGCTCAGAAACTGTTTTGCGAATCGTATTTGCAGACCTCGCTTTCAGCTCGGCCTGTCAAAATAAACTCGGTCTCGCAAATATTCAGTTTCTGGCCAGATGATACAAATAACTATTTCGAGTTTCGTTTCCCCTTTCAAATCCATTTGTGTTTTTATTTAGTACTATACAAGTTAAAAGTTTTTACGTTTTTTTACAAGTGTAGGTAGAGTATATTAAATACCGAACTGATATTTCCTATACTCTACACAATTGGTATCTCACGGTAAATGACTCCTGGAGCAATAACTGGCTTCATGAGAAGTCAGCGATTGCTTCCAGAAAATTAAGATTAACGCTTAAAGTCCTCAGCATTATTAAACTCAAAGGAAACTCATAAATATCCATAAATTTTTAACTGTTTTGTTGTACAAGTTTACGCGTAAACACAAATTAATATTAAAACAGAAATATGGCAAATTTATTCGAGATAAATTAAGAAACTTGAAAAACAAGTCCTTTTTTAGAAAATTGAGAGACGACAAGTTCAGTGAATGAATTAAATTATAAATTATTGCTTCTCCTCAATGATCTGGATTATAACTTACGGCTGATAATGATAGGTCATTTTCGTAAACATGTTTTTCTCATGCCTCTGTTTTATTATCAGTAATCAAACATTATAATAGGTGACATTATAACTGGTTTCACGTACGGTGGAACTACACGCCAAATTTATCATATTTTTGACGTAGAATAAAATTATGAATTTACAAACCCATAAAAACATAAAAAGACAACTTAGAAGCCGGATGGAGGTGATGCTTCAATACATTAAATACATTTATTCACAATCGGTTAGCAATATGTGTTGTTAACGTATAAGCTAGCTGCACATTTTTTTTCGATCAGCTAAATGTGTTTTCTACAAAATTTTAATTAATTAATTTCTTTCACCTAGTTTAAAATATAGATTTTAAAGTTACAAAAACTGAATTTGTTGTTCCAGTATTCTGCTATTTAATATTGGGTACGTCGCCTTTATTAAGAATACCAGCTTTAATTCTTCCATTAGGCATTGGATCCTTAAGTCCTACAGATTTTTCTATGAGTATTGTCCCATTTTTACCTCTCGCTAAGAGAGGTATTGTATTCATGCTAAAAATCGCATATCCAGATTTTAGTGAATAAGCACGTTTTAAGGTCCCTAGAATCTGATTATAACATTTTTACGATGATGTCCGTATGTGTGTGTGTGGGTGTGGATGTGTGTGTGTGTGTGTGTGTGTGTGGATGTTGGATTCACCATAACTCAAATACTATAAGACTTAAGACATTTTTAACTACGGATTCCTCAATCTAACAATAATGGGAAGCGGCGAGTCAGTTTTGGTAACAATTGGACAACCGGAAGTAGTAGTTACAAGAAAAAAATCATCTAAATATTATTTATCGAAAATTTATGTAAATGCTTATATTAAAGAACGTTAAATTCTTTATTCGATAAATATAAATTCATTATTATATCTTCTATAGATTTACAGATAAAGATTCTTAGATCAAACTACTTCAAGGCAAGAAATTCAAATTTTTGTAATTCACACATAAATGTCACTGTCAAAAATATTTGTATGCCACTGTCAAAAATATTTGTACATCATTATGAAGATTATGAAAATAAATAAAAAGTCAACAACGCAAAAGAATATACCTATGCATGTAACATGTTAGGATTAGTTGTATTAATTAATAAAGTAATCATTTAGTTAAAAAGTTTAGTTATTAAAATAGAACCCAAGTAATGTTCATGTCGGTAGTGTTAATCAAGTGTAAAGAGTAAGTGTACGTGTATTCTTCCTTATCACCAGTAAGTGTAAAGTGTGTCATCGTTGGAATCATCAGTATTAGTAGCATCATCCTTTTCCGTACCCCCCTTGGTTACAGCTTGCAAAGAACGTAAAATTAAAATTATCTTTATAAAACATTTTTTTTAAATTGCAAAAGGCATACGTCCGACATGATGCATCATGTATAATAATATGAAAAACAACATATACCTTACCTATATTAAATTAAAGTAGAAAAGTTCAAAAAGCAAGCAATTTTACAAAGAAAAAGATTCTATAACATAAATAATACATGAAGTTGGAAAGAACGAAAAGTAAAAATTGCAAAATACAATATTCCCACGCAGGTACGTAATTGTACATCTCATGAAAAGAGAAAAGTACAGCAAAATACCACGAAAAGATGAAACGTGGAATGTAATGACAAAATCCTTGAAACGCTAATGATATTTGTTCTCGTAAGTCATACTATATTTTATAACTAACCCATTTAGAAAGAAGTTGATACGAGGCTTATATATCTGTCATTTCTAAGTTGCAAAAGTTGGCTTAGTTATAACTTAATCAATTTCTTAAGGTATTGTGAATGAAAATATGAAAT
The DNA here is from genome assembly GCA_963082715.1 of Harpalus rubripes. Lineage (NCBI taxonomy): Eukaryota > Metazoa > Arthropoda > Insecta > Coleoptera > Carabidae > Harpalus > Harpalus rubripes. The sequence continues at coordinate 59,824,299 of OY720451.1, forward strand.
TAAGCAGGGAATATTTTTGAATCATGATTTATAATTTGACAGCTTTGGCAGACACCAGAAGTTTGCCAAATCTGGCAGAGAGTGGTCTAGCTAAATAGTACTCATCCAAAAAATTGCTTAGTTTTTAGCAGCTGGTGTCGCCTTAGCCAGATCTCTCGTGCATTCCTCTTCTAAGTTGGCGCACGAGATTTTCTTCCAAAATCTTAAAATATTCAAAATCGAAAATGTGTTCTAGTGTATTCGAAAGTTTAGCCAAAACATATTTGTTCGTCTTGTTGTTTTGTGTTGAACTGCGATGGTCACCAATCCGAATCTGCTGAATAGACCCAGAAAAATGTGCACAAGTGTTGTAAGAGAATAAATTATGTTTGAGTGAGATTTTGTGTAATTGTTGACACCTAATCTATACCACAGTCGACAAATCTCTCACTTTGTGTAAAAAAAATCTGATGTGGGCAACACCAAACCTCCCGCTATTTAATTTTTATTAATTTATATATATACATATTTAGTTTTTGCGGAAACTGTATTAAGATCCATTCCATATAACTAGGGTTATATTTACTATTTTGTTTTTAAAACGTTACTATTATTAATTTGAAACGATTAGTTCTTTGACAGTGACATTTATCTGTCAGTTGCATACATTTGAGATATGAACTCTGTAACCATGGAGTTTTGCTTGTTTAAAATTATAGATAATTTTAAAATTTATCCATAAAAAGTATTTATGCAAATCTGTAGAAAATTTAGTATTCTTTAATTTTTATAATAACACAAATCTTGAAAAATAACATTTGAAGGTATTTTTCGAAGAAAATATATTTTGAGCTGCAAGTAAAGTGCCATTTCCGGTTATCTGATATACACTAAAATCTAATGGCCTTTTTCCATATTAGAATTAGGTAGAAATACAAGGTTTAAAATTTTTCTGAATGATAGTATTAGAGTTAGAGTGGAGGATCCACTCACACACACACACACACACACACACACACACACACACACACACACACATACACATATACACACACAAACACATACGCACACACATACATACACACACAAACATCGTGAAAATGTTAACAGTAGCGTAACTAAGAGTTCGGGGGCCCACCCGCAAAAAGTTTTTGGGCCCGTTTTAATTGTAGCGTTTATCATGAGGAACTACATACTACGAGAACTTGTGGAAATTGTGACTAGGCTCACTTTCATCTGAGTTGAGATGTAAGAAGCAAAATAACCAATATGGGAGGCCTATAAATCCAAGATTAGGCACCTTTACATCCCACCAAAGTCATTGTATGTTGTGGCATTTATTACGAAAGTATGATTGGCCCGTATTTTTTTTAATGAAATTGGTGGCACAGTCCACTGCTGAAAGTTACAGGGAATTGATTCATACATTTTTGGTATCCCAAATGCAAGAACTTGGACAAAATATGGTATTAGAAAGATGGATCAGTATCATACAGTTTAAATAGTAGCAAATTTTCCAAAATCATTCTCGTATCGTTATTTAATCCCACGTTTTGGTAATATACATTGGCCGCCAGGTGCCCTGATTTAACAGCCTCAGACTTCTTTTTATGGGGTTATTTTAAAGGAAAACTCTGGATCAGTTGCAGGAAAATATTTGCTAAGAAATCGAAATTCTACCGGCCGAAATGTGATAGAAAATAAAGAGCTTGATTCTGCATAGCGGATAAGGGTCTCCTTAGCCAATATTATTTTTGGAAATTGACATTTAAAAAAATGAAGGATTAAATAAATTTGTATGTTGCTATAAAAAAATCTGATGTGGACACCACATGACTTCCTTGTACACAAGACCAATATGAAGTATAGACCCAAGTATATAATTGCACATATTTGACGTAATTTGACATTAGCATCTATTTTTTATTTTTTTGTTATTTTTTGTCCTAATCCATAGCAAGCTTCATTACAAAAACCAAAAATTATATAAGTTTTAAATATACATATCTCGCTTATACGAAGGGCTAATTTTATAATACTTGATGTGCTAGACACATAATTTAAATCTCTAAAAATTTTATTTGAAGCATTTATTTCTAAAATCAAAATGAAACCATTTTATTGAAGAAAAACTGATAACACCTTCAGGAATATGCCACTTCCGGTTAACCAAAATCCACTATGTTATTCCAATTGACATAAAAGTCTTATATACCAAACTTGAAAAGTGTTAGATTATATTTTAAGATAGTTTTTCATTAAAATCTATTATAGGCTTCAAATAAAGTACCATTTCTAGAAATTATGTAATGACCAAAAAGGGAGGTGCACAACTAGATGTTATAGCAGTCCTAAATACAAAATTTAAACTTTCTACGGCTTACCGTTTTTGAGTTATGCGAGATACATACGCACGTACGTACAGACGTCACGACGAAATTAGTCAAAATGGATTCAGGGATGGTCAAAATGGATATTTCCGTTGAAATCTCAAAACCGAAATTTTTCGCGATTACAATACTTCCTTTACTTCGTACAAGGAAGTAAAAAGATTAAATTCAAAATTTCGCAGTAGTAACAAAAATATAAATCATGTAAATTGGGGCCTCTCTAGAGCCGGGGGCCCGCCCGAAATGTGGGCCCGCTAGTTACGCCACTGATTGGATTCTAGGACCTTAAAACGTGCCATTTACCAAAATCTCGATATGCCTTTTTTAGCACGATCCCTATACCTCCCTTATCAAGGCTAGCGGGAGGTAAAAATAAAAATTTGTTTCTCTGTTAGTTTGATAATCCGTTATATCTCAAACCAAATGTGTGTGATTATGAGATATGGTCTTTAAAATAAATACTACTCGTATATCTGCAAGAATAGGTGCGTGTACTTCCTGAATAACAATCAGCAAATAGATCTTAATGATTTGACAGAATAAAATATACATTTAGCATGGAGAATAAATAATACCCGATTGGAATATCTGGCGAGGTAGGTGAACCCGTTAGGTTGTTACGCTACGTTCGCTCTCGCCTCGTATCGGCACGTTGGAGCCATTGGCAATTATTAATTATCCGCGGTTGTATAGTTCCAATAAAACAGCCGTTAGAGCACTTTAACAGCGGATGGAGTGGTTTATATCTAGCGGTGATATTTGCCATTGAGTTTCGTATTAACCCCAACCTAATCATGGCAAACCACTAGTTATTACTCAAATGCCATATTCATTGGGAATTTTGCCTGCGCACTACAGGATATTGCGATTTCCAATTACCGATTACAAATTCACTCACTCATAGAATGTGTGGACATGTATGACCTTCTTCTTAAGAATTTAGATTAGTTCATTATATAACAAATGCTACATTACAATTAGATAGGTTCAAGTTGTTTATACAACAAATAACAATATTCTCCTTGATTTCAAAAAACTATCTTTTTTAATTGACAGTTAAATTAACGGGAAGCTTAATCACAAATGAACATACTATGCCTTATAGTTCTTAGTTTGTTGATTATTCTTACAGAAATATGTTTACAAGTAAATTTATCTACTGGTCTCATCAGATTTATACTTCCCATCAAGACATTTTATTTCGATTATCGATAAATTAACTCAGTAATCACCCCTATTCTGCAACTCAATCGATAATAGTTTTCGATCGATAATTATTTTTGACAAATAGAAACAAATGTAGCATCTGACAGTTTCATTTTTTATTCAGTGTCTACTATTATTATTGGCTACAATTTATTATCGATCGATAAAAGTTATCGATTGAGTTACAGAATAGGGCCGAGTTAACAAAAATATATAAAACAAATTCTCAACGATAATAGGTGTGTGCCTATATAAAAAAATCTGATGTGGCCAGCACATTACCTTCCGTCAGTTCTATGTATTTTGTACAAATTCCACACAGAAAGTTTTTTTTAATGAATCCATATTTCCAGTACATTACCTTCAGTCAGTTCTATGTATTTTGTACAAATTCCATACAGAAAGTTTCTTGTAAGATTCATTATAATTCCAGTAAAATTATAACTCAAAGATAATATGTAAATTGCACTTTGACATTGACATTTGTCAATCAGAATTTCCTTAATGTAGAAGATATTTCCATGTTTATGTGCTATAAACATGGAAATATCTTTATCTTTAATTTCTTTATAATTTTTTAACTTTATATCCATTGAATATGAAGTATAACATGTAATCAAATCGTATAGAGAATAAAATATTCTTAAATATTTTATAATTTAACAGAATTTTTTCAAGAAATATTGTTAAAATCTTCAAATTAGGGTACTTCCGGTCGACCAATTATAACCAAAATCTAATCAGCTCTTCGTACGGATCTAAAAAAAAGGGATACGCCAAAATCGTAATTTTTGGAAAGGTGGTACTGGAGTTATGCGATCCGAAGAAATCGTCACACACACACACACACACACACACACACACACACACACACACATACATCCATCCATACATATATACATACATACATACAAACATCATCGTAAAAATAGTAAAATCGTATTTTAGGGACCCCAAAACGTGCTTATTGATTTTTTGACCAAAGACAATACCTTCCTTACCTAAAGGTGACGGAAGGTAAAAATTGACTAGCATTAATCTTTTTATGTATTTATTGTATTAGATTCAAAAATAAATTTCTTCTAGTTGGGCTGGTTAACATTTTCAACAAACAAATTATAAAACTTACGCAAATAGAGACGAATATTTGGAATTCTATAACAGACACATTTTATTAATAGGAGAAGAAAAGAAAATATTGGTACGTGCTGCTGGTAAATAAAAAGTAACTGAGTATCTAATGAGGTGCATAGGTACGTGAAAGTTAATAAGATTTAATGACAGTGGATCATAAACATTGTTCTGGATTATCTTAGAAAGATGGTAAACAGAATAAATATTACGTCGCTCGTAAAGAGTTAAAAAGTTAAATGTAAGTAGCAACTGGTGATAAGACTTGGAATGGTCAGGATATGTACCATATGTATTAAAGAATAAAGACTTAAGGAACTTTTTTTGAATAGTGTTTATGCGATTCTGATGAACTTCAGCAGAAAGCCTCCAAATAAGAAAATAGTATTCCAATTTTGATCGTACCAAGGAATAAAATAAACAAACGATTGTATTTACATTAGTAAAAGAACGTGTATTGCGAATGATGAAACCTAGTAAGCGTAAGGCTGCATTACAGATATACGAGTAGTTTATGTGTGGCACAAATGTTAATTCCTTGTCGAATTTTACTCTAAGGTCAGTAACAAGATCATTACGGGTTAGAATTTTATTATATAGGGAGTAGTTGAAGAAAATTGGAGAGAATTTCCTGTACTATGAAACTATTTGGCATTTATCAGGGTTTAAAAACAAATTATTGGACAAACACTAGTTGGAAAGATTAATCAGGTCACGTTGAAGAATGTCACAATCAGAAGATGCCATCTTGGTTGATAGAAATTCTATTTTTGACTCTATAATATATCACGGAATAATATGAGTTTGGACTCGTAATTGTTTAAGAATTTTATTGCTAATTTAAATGAAATTATATTTTATTATTATTTCACGACCAATAATTCCATTTTCAATCATGTAAAAAAGTTATTACTTATTTATTCTGGTTTCAATATATTCTTAGAATTAAGTATTCAAGGTTTAAAAAAGGGTACAACAAAAATCTGCATACAAAGCAGCATTCAGTTGTTCCCAAAGTGTACTTGATTCATTTTCCCAATTAGCTGTAATATCACGGCCGATGTAATTTTCAAATAGCGGTCATTGCCCGATGATCCACTCACGATCACATTCACCTCAGCTCAGAAGCTCTCAGCTCTCAACTCTCAGTTCTCGATCCTCAAACATGAATGGGACGTTTCGTAAATAATAATGAGATACATGAATGAACGTAATGTCTATAAGGTTACTATAATGAACGGAAACCGGTCTCCTCTCAGGCGATTGTGGCCCGTTCGGCAACGCCGCGAGCCAGTGAGAGAGAAACCCAATACCTTATTTATCCACACCGGATGTCGATCGACAAATAAAAACACGACTTGACCCCGACTTACGGAATTGAACTGGGGGCAAACAAAACACCAAGCATACAGGTAGAGCTAATTGATTTCTATTTATAAAATTCATTCGAGCTCTACCAATGCCAATGTTTGCGGTGGTTCATGGTTCATTTGCTCTTGTTCTGGTTGTTCTTTATTATTAATTAACGCTCTCTTTCATAAAATTAGAAAATTGTGGACTTATTCTCAATGACTAACATACTCCTTTTATGAAGTAAAATTATTGCTTAAAATTCTTTAAAATTTTAATTAAATCTACTATGTAATATGCAGGCCCGGATTACCCATAAGGCCAACCTAGATGGAGGGGGCGCACAAGTAGTAGTTGGAAAAATGGGAAAACGGAAAGAGAGAAGTGCCTGCAGTTACCAGACGACGTAAACAGTCACATTTGCTGTAACTATACGAAATCGGTATAGTAAAGTGATTGATAAATCCTGTTGAGCTATGACAGTTATCGAAGATTTTAAATAAATCTAATATTTGTATACCGGATATACAGCCCTATTTTCTAACGAAGTGGTTATCGATAACAACTATTTTTCGGTTGCTATTTCCATGGTCAGTTGTTAAAAAAATATTTCCTATTTTCTAACTTATTCAGTTGTTATGTCTTAACGGCAGTTGCTATAATTAGTTGTTATCATAGACACTGCATTTTCTTGGTTGATTTATTCAAAACGACTTTCATGCGACATATCAATTAAGAAAAATATGGCATTTTTTGAAATTTTTACGCAACGACAGGAAATTTTGGTAGCGAATGACGCTCAGGAAAGTAGGTAATATAAATCTTAATATAAATATGTATCTCTCTTTATAGATATTTTTTTTTCAGACGTAACTTAAACGCCCTATATCGCACTTTACTATGCCAGTAATCCAATTAATATTCCTGAATTTCAATTTTTAAAATTAGATTAAGCCGGGAGTTGGCTTATAATTTATATGTAGAACTAAACTTAAATTTACCACAAGGCAGACAAATAACATTAATTCCAAATCATTTAATGGTTCGTTGTTATATTATATTTTTAATTTTGCGTAATTATTTTACTTGGATAATTATATTTTATATTTTGTTAGCTCTGAACTTTTACGCCAGTGGTTCTTACCAACGGTTCGTAGGAGAAGATTTCAATTTTACGTGCTCGCAATCTACCGTTTCTCAAATAATTGAAATAGTTACAAACGCCATTAACCTACACTTACTACCTACAAGAATTAAATTTCCTGCCACTACTGCAGATTTAAGAAGAACGCATTTTTATTCCATTTCGCCTCTTTATTATTTAATTTGCCTTGTAGCATAATTTTGTTATTGGCAGTATAATCTATCATTATATCAAATTGAGATTTAATGGTTTTTGACAAACGTTTCTTTTCATTCGTGTCAAAATAACGGTAAATTAGGTTAGAACCAATAAACAAACGTCAAAAGCCCGTCAAAAGCAAGTATGCGGCGTAAGTTACGACATATCATTCGGCTAACTTCACAGTGAATACAAACGACGGTGGCTATTTTCCTAGTTGAATAACGACGTTGTTAAAAAATAACTTAGAAAATAAGGAAATGATCGCAGTTGTTATGTGGGTTGTTAAAAATAGTAGTTATTTATTAGTTGTTATACAGCAACCACTATAACAACTTTTTTTATAAAATAGGGCTGGTATACTATTTATGAATCTTAACAACTACAATGGTCAAATTTTCATTACTGCAATTTCTGTCCTATGAATTGTAGAATAAAAGTATAAATACGAAAACTGTTCAGAATTCAAAACTGCGTCTAATAAGTCCAAAATTATTATTTATATGTGTTTCATTCGAGAGATAGAGATGCAAAATAAAAGTTGTAATCTTTAGCTACTTATAAAAATATGGTACATGTACCTTTGATGCCTTATATACTAGGTAGGTATATTAAAAAACAAATTTCATAAGGCGAGTCCAACTTTGGAAAACGAATCGCTTTGCGGTGAGTTTTACAAAGGACGAGTACGATCACAGTCGTTATTAAACATATTTTTATACTACTTTTTTATTCGGGTAATTGTATAATTCTATAGATTTTTAATAAATGCGACTTGTAAAATTAGTTACGTTGGTAGCACTTCCCGCTAACTAATTGAACTTCCCAGATGAAAATTCTTTGTTGACTGACAGCAGAAAACGAAAAGCTTCAATACAGTACGTTTTTAGACTTACGAAGACACCGATATAGAAAAACAATTTAATGAAATCAAGCATTAATAAAACTCGGTATATATTGAGAGGGGGGGGTGCAGTAATGAATTTTGGCCTAAAGCGTAAAAAAATGATAATCCGGACCGGGTAATATGCATAATAGTTTTATAGATTTTTTAGATTGTGTGACGGTAATATCATTTTTGATTTTTACCTTCCGTCACCTTTAGGTAAGGAAGTTATTGTCTTTGGTCAAAAAAATCGATGATGAGTTTTTACTGATTAAGCACGATTTAGGTTCCCTAGAATGCGATTTTACTATTTTTACGATGATGTCTGAATATATGTATCGATGGATGTATGCATGTGTGTGTTACGATTTTTTCGGATCGCATAACTTCAATACCACCTTTACGAAAATTATATTTTTTTGCGTATTCCTTTTCTTTACAGCTATATGAAGAGCTGATTAGATTTTGGTTACAATTGGTCGACCGGAATTAAAGATTTTATCAGTTTTTCTTGAAAAAACGGTGTTATTTAAATGTATGTAACTAACAGATAAATGTCTGTCAAAGAACTAATCATTTCAAATTAATAATAGTAACGTTTTAAAAAGAAAAATAGAACAATAAGAAAGGATATTAATACAGTTTCCAGCATATGTATTTAGATTAATAAAAATTAACGATTTTCCAAAAAGTTTAAGCTAATTCTTGGATTAGTGAATTCTATCTTATCCCGGTATTTGAAATTTAATCTTCATTTTATTATCAAAAAGGTAGTTACTTGGATTAGATTAGGCTATATTTTAATAAATAACCTGCCAACGTGTCTACCCTAAAACGTCTTACGTCCACCCAAGGGCCTACCCACTACCAACATACAAATAATAATTTTTGTATATATATATATATATATATATATATATATATATATATATATATATATATATATATATAACAACATACAACATTTTTGTTTAATATGTTTCAACGAGAGCCAATACACGTGTCCATTAATATTATTCTTATATACATAAATTACGTGTCACGTTGTTTGTCCGCGATGGACTCCTAAACTACTTAACTGATTTTAATCAAATTTGCACACCATATGCAGTTTGATCCAACTTGAAAGATAGGATAGCGTACATCTCAATTTATATTCGCAATATTATTTTCTATTATTTGAAAGTTACAATTATCTGTTAGCTCCAAACGATTCTAACAGATGGCGATATCTGTATTCAATAGATGGCGCTATGTTACGTTTCATGTAAGCTACATTATAATAGCATAACCACCACGTGTTGCTGAGGCTAAAGTACACGTTAAAAATACAGTGAAATTCAATTGTTCGTACTTTCTCAATTTCTGGTGTTAACATAGCTGGCAACTGCATATGGTGTGCAAATTTGACACACTGTGTGACATATGTATTTTGAAAAAAATTATTTACCATTTTGGAGGTTAATAATGCTATCTCCAAAGTTCCCCACACTTTTTCAATAATAAATTATTTTGCACACCTCACTTCTATGTGCTACAATATTATGTTTTTCTTATTTTCAGTCAAATGCCACCGAAAAAGTCTAACCTCAACAACGCGCGGAGCAGAGAGGCACGACGCAAACGTGTTGTTAATGAAAATGAAAGTGTAATTTTTCCAATTGAATTTTTAAATTCACTAGATATACCTGGAATGCCACCACATAATCTTCGATTAAAGATTGGTTCACCTATTATTCTCCTGCGTAATTTGAATCCACCTCGATTATGCAACGGTACGCGTTTGGTCATCAAAAAGATCACCGGAAATGTTCTTGAAGCAACCATTTTAACTGGAAAGTTTAAAGGAGAAGTGGTCCTGTTGCCACGTATTCCAATGATACCGTCAGATTCTACGATACCCTTCAGAAGGCTACAGTTTCCGATTCGTTTAGCTTTTGCCATAACTACAAATAAATCTCAAGGCCAAACAATGTCCATTTGTGGTTTGGATTTGGAAAATCCATGTTTTTCTCATGGGCAACTATATGTAGCATGTTCACGAATAGGAAAACCGTCAAATCTATTTGTGTTAGCTAAAAACAAGTTAACCAAAAATATTGTTCACCGATTAGTGTTAAATTAAATTGAAATTAAAAGTATTTGTAATTCAAAATAATAAATATTATTGTTAAAGATTTAAAACTATCTGCCCTACCTACCTCATTTATAAGTTTAATTTTTATACCAGCTTTAACGTTTCCGTCTTCTCCTTGAATAGTTTACTTCAATGTAATATAACAAAAACCTTAGCCACAACAACGTATGGCCGGGTCTGCTAGTATATATATATATATATATATATATATATATATATATATATATATATATATATATATATATATATATATATATATATATATATATATATATAATTGGTGATTAATTTTTTAAATGCAGCACAGTATTTGTATTTAGACTTTTGTACTAAAATAAATAGGGTATAGAAATACAGTAGTATGGTAGACATCATTGACAGCTACTGAATATTATAAATTATACTCAATATTCATATCAAACAAATTATTCGAGAAGTTTAAAAATGGACTATAATTAGAAATAAAAATTTATTTCAAACTATAACACCGAATTCCTAATTAGAACGAGTATTCTTATTATTTCTTCTCTGCAGATTATAGATTTGTCTAATCCAAAGTCCCAACAAGAAGTAATATACCAGTACGCAATATATCTCCTCTCCCCTGGTAAAATTTTCTTCGAGTTTATCGGGCCTAACCCTTGAGTACAGTAGTAGCTCCTGGCTCTCATCTCGTTGTGAAATGGATTCTAAAACGTGGAGATGATATTCCGGCCTCGTCTCGCGGAGATTTCGCCAGGTAGGGCTCTTGAAGCGTAAGATTTGTAACAGGAGGAGAGCAGACACTTGGTGTCGCCCCACATTTGAGTTTGTATACGTGTTTTTGCGGACGTGCGCTCGTGTTCTTGAATTTGGGACGGCACAGCACACAGCACCCAGATACAAGAAGGGAAACTTTAGTTTTAATTAACACATTTGCTGTTTTGGGATGTAATTGGGATTTATAGCTCTTTGCTACTTTGTTCATTTAAGACAAATGAGTTTTTCACAAATTGAAAGGATAAATAATTATTTTTTTGCTTTGCTGAACAAGCAATGACACAATTCTTATGTGTTAAGCTGTTATTCTTTCGTTAGATCAAAGCTGGAATATTGTTCACAGATATGGAGCCCAACCTACAATAAACATATAGATTCTATTGAAGTTTTACAGAGAAACTTTGTTAGGTATATTTACTTTAAACGATATCATGTTTACCCTACTAATGAATTTAATTACAATAACTGTCTAATCGAATTCGGAGTTCTGTCCTTGGACGATCGTAGAAAAATGCAATCATGTTTATATAAATTGGTCAATAATGCGGTAGATGATTCGTCTATCCTCTCTAAAATAAATCTTCTTGTTCCTAGATCTCGAACTAAATTGACATTTACTTACCCGACTCCAAGGACAAACAACGAACTACATTCACCTGTCAGACAGATGTGTATTATTTGCAACAAATTTGTAATTGAATTATTAGAACTAGATATATTTTCTAACAGCATTTCTAGGTTCAAGAAAGTACTGTCTGCTATACTTCTTGCAAGAACCGATAATTTTTAATTTAAGTTTAATAATAGTTTATTTATAAACATATATGTGTATTTTTTTTACTTTTTCTATTTTTATTGTAAGGTGTCACTACTCGCGCGTCACGCGACGAAATTTCTATACATTCAGTGAAACAATTCCTCTGTAATTGGGATATTATCCTGTACAGTGAATTTACAATAAATAAATATTTTTTTACCTTCCGTCACCTTTAGGTAAAGAAGGTATTGTCTTTGGTCAAAAAATTCGGTAGTGAGTTTTTAATGATAAGCACGTTTTAGGGTCCCTATAATACGATTTTACTATTTTTACGATGATGTCTATATTTGTGTGGGTGTATGTATGTATGTAGGTATGTGTGTGTGTTTGTGTTTGTGTGTCTGTGTGTGACAAAATTCTAATACTACAATTCCAAAAAATTATAATTCTTTCGCATTCTTCTTCGTTACATCCATATGAAGAGCTGATTAAATTTTGGATATAATTAGTCAATTAAAAGTACCCTCATTTTTGAAGGTTTTAACAGTTTTTCTTCAAAAAACGGTGTTAAATATCATCTTTTCACATTTAATGTTATTATAAATATTAAAGATTATTTTATTCTCTATAAAATTTGGATGCATTTTATATTTCATATTAAATCGATATAGAGTTAAAAAATCTGATGTGGCTAACACAACACCTCCGCTATTTAATTTTCATTAATTTAAATATACGTACTTACTTATTTAGTTTTACTAAAAACTGTATTAAAATCCATTCCATATAACTATGGTTATATTTACTATTTTTTTTTTATTAAATTAAATATCATATATTAGCTAGTTATGCTATAACTCTGGAAACAGCTGCTATATTAATAAAATTCTGAAGGGCAATCATTAAATTAGCAGCTTTCAATTTTCGATTTGTTTTAAGTATCATTCACAACAAAAAAAATGAAGGTAGCGGTAAAATTAGTGGCAGTGGTAGTGGCCTGGGTAAAAGATTGAATGCGTTATAGCAAACGTATTCTCAGGGGGCTGACAATTATATTACCGATTAATTTCACAATTGTAGTTTGGGAATGGCACCGCAAAATGTCGCTATAGTCGCTATCGGGTTAGTTCGTATACTTTCGTTGAAGTTCGGCTTCTGTTCTTCCTGGTGAAACAAAATTGTTTGAATTTACCTTGGATACGCGAAACGGAAACGTTTAAAATTCAAATAATTTTATGTCATTTTGTGTAATATTTTTATTTTATATCAAATTTTCAGTAAACAAAGTACAATTTCAATAAATAAATAATCACGTTGGCTGCGAGTTTAATTTTAGTTCTGGATTGGCAACGCTAAGATGGCGCCAAAAACTACTTATATACTTTGTTTTTTACATGTACTGTACCGTCTGTAAAGTGTATAGTCGGTGCGTATTCTACTTCTACGTTGCTACTACCGCTACCGCTTAATTTTTTTTACATCTAAATTCTGATTGCATTTGATAAAATGACCAACAGAAAAGATCATTTTGTCGTGTGCATCAGTTGTTGCCGGCTGTTGTGCTATATAAACAAACAGACCTATTAATAAACTTTGCACAATTAAAAGTGAAAACATAACTTACCATTTTCGCTCATTTCAGATGGAATTTGTGCTCACGCATTTACTTTTTTTGAATTAATTTTAAATTCTCTTAATCTCTTATCCCACACAACGGTGTGCTTGTGGGTAAGTGTTATTAATAAGTCATCATCCATGTTAGTTACCTTTTGCGCAAAAATAAAATGACAGCTACAACTGTCAACCATGCACTCTAGTAATTTAAAAAAAATTCCTAGAAACTATAATTAATAACTATTATAAATTTCTTACGCTACCGATACCACTAATTCTAGCACTGCCGTTATTTTTTTATTCTGAATGGGCCTTTAGTCTCTCGAATTAGTTTTTGAGATTCAAAATAGTACATTAAAATACAAGTATCATAAGGCAATCTGTTAACGTACGAGTCCAAGTTTGGAAAACGAGCCGCCAGGCGAGTTTTACAAAGGACGAGTGCGTCAACAGGCCTTATGATACATGTTTTTTATACTAGTTTTTCTATTGAGGTAATTTTACAATTAGATTTTAAAAAAATAGAGTTGTCAAAAATATGATTTGGTGTTTTTTTTTTATCAGTTATGTTGGTAGCGTTTCCCGGTAAAAATTGAAATTTCACATTTTGACAGTTTGTGTATCTTGTGATTTTGTCTGATTGTTTACATTAATACATTGTATCAAGCATTATTATGAAAGAGGAAAACCAATACATAACTCCAAGGTTATTAATGAACCATCCTGATTTGACATATCGGTGGTTCGTGTTGGTTATTATCATAAATAAAACTTGAATATGGGATTGAAGGACGTTACGTGGACCATCAAGCCTTTTTATTGAGAAAACAACATATAAATAAAACTCTTTAAATAATGAATTAATGAAATACTTTAATGAACAATTTATTGCTCTAGACTTTTACTTTCCACCATTTTTACAACACTCACTGCTCAGTTGCATAGATAACGGCAACAGCTTTTCTTACAATTTTTAATACAAAACATATATGGTATATATTCGATAGTTCGCCACAACGTGGAACTGCAAATCATGGATTAAAACGTCAACTTTTCATATTTGTTTGCTAGTAGCCGCCACAAATTGAGTAGACAGTGTTAACATTTTCAAGTAACGTGCTTCATACATTTTATAACCTTCCTGGAATAACAATACATTAAATTCAAAATTGTATTACCATAAATTTAAATTGTAATAAATAAAACTTACCGTTTTAATTATTTTGACAAAGTAAACCTGAGCGCATTGTTTCTTGTTTCATAATTTTTTAGTTGAAATTTTAACTTCACAGATTCTTATTCTTTCTTAACGAACACAGCTATAGCTATAAATTTCTTTTCTTTCTAGTCCTATCACCTAGAGAAAGAATAAAAATCCACAATTAGAAGTAATATTTCAACACAAACAATTTACCATTTTAAGGTTATCTGTCAGTTATGAAAGCATGACTACCACCTCTAGAACATGAAAGGCGCCAAAAGCAGTACGTTTATACATTTTCTAAGCGTCGTGTTTTCAGTGATAAACAGTGCTTTTATAGAAACATAAGAACACCGAAATAGAAAAATATAATTATTCCTTTTGTATGATAAACTCGAATAACAAAAGTCCTCATTTGCTAATGAGAACACAAGAGTTATTGTTTTCGCATCTCAATTACCACGTAACACAATAGCCTTTAATGCACATGGTAACAGCTTAAATTTAATTATTAATACATTCTCTCCGTAAGTGCAAGTGCGAGAGTATTATAGTACATATAGGTAGAGGCTGCTTGCTCCTCTAGCGCATGATTTACCGCGGGAAGTTGGTTCATCGGGTCCGCGGCTTAGACCGGAGTCCGAGAGAAGCTGTTGCTCTGCTGGACACCACTAACAGGTTTCATATCCGGTGGTGGCGGTGTTGTGTTAGCTGCCTCACCAAGCCTAGGTCAGTCAAGCGGCTTCAATGTCAATACTATATTTATTACCTCCTCCATGTAACTACAAATAAGATATCCACAGTGTATGATTTATTGATAAATACATCGATATTGCGATAGTAACGTAAGTAACAAAAGTTTTGAAAAAAGTTAGACTTCTTAATCAAATGGATTTTTACCTCTCGCTACCCTTGGTAAGGGAGGTATAGGGATCGTGCTAAAAATCGCATATCGAGATTTTGGTAAATGACCACATTTTAAGGTCCCTAGAATCCAATTTTAACATTTTCACGATGATGTCTGTGTGTATGTGTGGATCCTCCACACTAACTCAAATACTATCATTAAAAAAAATTTGAAGCCTTATATTTCAAACTTTTTCTGTAATGGAAAGAGTCCATAGGTTTTCTTTGAAAAATACCTTTAAATGTTATTTTTTCGAGACTAATGCTATTATAAAAATTAAATATTATTAAATTTTCTATAGATTTGTATTAATACTTTTTCTATATATTTTATGGATAAATTTATAAAATTATCTATAATTTAAATCCCAGAGCCTACGCTTTAAACAAACAAAACGCAGTTATTCAAATGTATGTAGCTGACAGATAAATGTTACTTTAAAAAAACTAATTATTTCAAAATAATATTAGTAACGATTTAAAAAGAAAAAGTAAATAGAACAATAGAAAAGGAATTCAATACAATTTCCAGCATAAGTATATATATATATATATATATATATATATATATATATATATATATATATATAAACTATTATTCACGGAAAATGACTATTCAAGGTCATTTGTGAGCCGTCTGATATAATATTACTTGCAGTTAACTTCATTGCATTTCAATTGCACAGGCGTGCAACATGAAATATTTATGGACACATTTTAACTGAAAAAATAAGAATAATTTAATTTGAAAATTATGTTTCTTTCTAATTAATGCCTTTCTGAAAGATTTATGTTCTTCACTTATATTTTTGCAAAATACAAAAACATAGACTTAACTTATAAACCAAAGAATAATAATTTGATTTAAACGTCAACGCCACTGTATAAATATTAGCCCAGAGGGCAGTGCAGTAGATAATTAGGTATCTGTAATTCTACGACATATGTCATTAGTATTTATAGTGTGTTAGAAAGTAATGCCACTATTTACGTATATCTGTCACACTACATAAATTAAATAAACATAGGTCAAATAATCTTTCTCTTTCTAATACAAAATGTTGCTAAGCTACTGCTATAAAGTGATGTGTATTCTTTCTTCGAACATATGACCTTGAATAGTCATCTTTCGTGGATAATAGTGTATATATATATATATATATATATATATATATATATATATATATATATATATATATATATATATATATATATATATATGCAGGTATGTATTTAAATTAATAAAAATTAACGATTCACAAAAATGTTTAAGCTAATCCTCATTTTTGAATTAGTCAATTCTATTCTATCCCGGTATTTAAAATTTAATCTTCATTTTATTATATTTCCGGTGGCTCAACGTTTAGAGCAACGCCTTATAAGTCATGAGTGCGCTCGGGCCTCTGGTTTCGAATCCCACTAAGGCATAGATGTGTGTGAATGTGAACCTACTATGTAATTGGGTTTAATCCTGTTGAGGGTTGTAAAAAAAGGATAGTTCTTGGATTAGATTAGACTATATTTCAAGAAATAAACTGTCAAAATTAGAGTAAAATTCGCTAATCTAAAAATAAGGATTAGAGCTGTAAATGGCGGGAGATACTGTATTGGCCACATCAGATCTTTTTTATTGAAACATTGACATAATGAGTTGTTCCTATTTATTTATTCGAGTCGAACTACATAGTATTGTAATAAAAATGTATTACAATTTCCACTCCATTACTAAACCTATAGTTGTTGCTGAAGGCCTAGACCTTATCACACTAGAAGTACTGTCTCTGAAGACCTTATCGCACTAGAAGTAGTATCTCTGACTTGTCACACATTATCCATGACTTCGGTTCATATCGCTGACTTACTCCAGTGTGATAACTACAAGGAAGTCATTTCTTTAAAATGTTGGCTGCTTCATTGTCTGCAGTATCTGTAGATTTGCTCTAGCTGTCTATTTGGTTACATTATTTCTTTTTCAAAATTTTAAATCATTAAGGCTCATTCACAGCTATGAAAATAAAAATAAAATTATACATAGACATAAAAATAACGATATAGACAATAGATCCTTATGACAGTGCTCACAGCTATCGAAAATAAAAATAAACATAAGACATAAGCACAAGGATTTGCAAATGTTAAATATTTTACACAAGCATAAGCACATACATAAGACTCAACCAATTAAAACGGCTGTAAAAGGAAATGTCATTGTGAACTGTCATTTGAATTGTCATTTGTACTTCTTACAAAAAATGCATTTAAATTTAATCAAAAGGGCAGTTTTATTTCTGCCTTAAACTAACAAATTTCTTCTCTGCATCTTCGCCTATTGATTTAAAATGTGCCTTAAATAATTTATGTTATAAATAAAATATGTTGTGTTCAATTTGGATGGCCCGCGTTCGAATCTGACCGAAAATAATTTTGAAGTTTTAAGTCGGTCAGATTGGTGTGGTCTCTCCGCTGTAGCTTTGAGAGCCAGTACAGATATTATGTTATAGAAATCTATGAAAAGAAGCAGACTGGCGCTCTCAGAAATATGTACATACATACCGCTAAATACCAAATTTTAACTTATTATCTTTATAATTTTTATTAAATTTATTCCGTAAAATTTCATTTTTATATACAGAACTAATAAAGTCATTCATAAGTTCATAAAATAAGGGTAATTGTCAAATATGACAACTACAACTACATGAGAAGTACATGAGTCTGTGAATTTGTGCGTAACTATGGCAACTGCCGTTTTATTTTCGAAGCTGTGAACACCAACCATAAAGCCTTATTTATAATTTTATTTCTATGTCTCATTTTCGTAGCTGTGAATGACCAAAGTTCCCTTAATAATCATCTTTGAAATTCTAAATCGTCGAGTTAATTTTCGCAATGATGTTCTAATTTTGCCTTTAGTACTTTGAATGAGTCTGCTTAATTGATTAGTGGGCAAAAGTTTGGGTCGCCCACTTTTTGGTAAATTTATACATACTAGATATTCTTTACATTCTCCTTTAGTTTGGTAAATAGTCGTCTGTCCAATAATTTGTTCCCCAAAAAAGTTAACAATTTCTCGTTTCGACTATCTGTCCAATAAACCTACAGATAGATTTGTGTATTTCAATTTTGTATAACACCTTAGAAAAAATTTAATTTGTCCAATATTATATTAACTTTTGCTGCATACAAGAGTAATGAAATTATGAAAAGTTTCATGCGTCTTTTCGCTTTACATGTAAATCAAAAAGTTATTTGTTTATTTCCGCATGACTGCGTCTAAAGGAAAAGGTTGTCCATAAATTAGCCAGTCCGTTAATTACGCTTTTCACGTATCCTGAAGGCTAACCTCAACCAAGTTTCCTCTACCTGCCAGCAATATATTTCACACTTTACAAACAGAACATGCTGTAAATGTATAAGCACTGCGCAATTCTCTTTGACTGAAAGTCGAAAGCTTCAAGCTCGCCTACAAGCTCCATGCTGTTAATGTCTAAGAGAACAAACTTCATAGATGAATTTGCTTTTAGTTCATGCTGCCTAGACCTTGAGCTTTGAGCGCTAGGTTATGTTCCGTCATGTCGCGATGAAATATTGAAACTTATGGTACGACAGATCATGTTGACCAAGGAAGAAAATTTAATTATGATTTTTGAGTTAGCTAATTTACATACACACATACATACATACACACACACACACACACACACATACATACATACATACATACATACATACATACATACATACATACATACATACATACATACATACATAAAATCACGCATTTCCCACTTAGTGGGTTAGCACAAACCCGAAACAATAATAATAATAATAATAATAATAAAAATCTGATGTGGCCAGCACATTACCTTCCATCAGTTATATGAGGTATTTACGAAAATTCTACCGGTGAACTGTTACCGGTAAACAGCTTTTTATCAGGTTATAGCTGCCGGAATCGATATTTTAAGAACGCAAACAGGGTAGATCCATAACCTATAAAAAAATGTGAAAATTTAAAACAGGTTAGAAATTTGACGTAGTTAACAAACTGACCAGAGTCCTATTTTGAACACATTTTCTCTTTTACGCGCGTGTTTCACTTTGCATCACTACCTTTTTTTTGACATTAGATTCTTCATGATTTCGGTAGATGGATCTGGTAGATATTGAACAATTTTCGAACACAGTAACTTTTTACTACTAGTGTTTTCGAACACAGTCGGTAGATGCGGTATCTACCGGTAGAATTTTCGTAATTGCCTATGTATTTTCTATAAAATCCATACAGAAAGGGCAAAAGATTCTAAATTTCTTGTATGTACATTACCTATCGACAGTTGTACGTATTTTATACAAATTCCATATAGAAAGTTTCGAGCAAAAGGATCCTATATTTCGAGTAAAATTATAAAAAATATACTACGAATATGTCAATTGCACTTGACAGTGACATCTTTCAATCAGAATTTTCTTATATAGTAGCTGTTTCTAGCATAGCTGGCTAATTTATGAAATTTAATTTCTTTATAATTTTATAACTCTATATCCAATTAATATGATGTATAAAATGCAGTCAAATCGTATAGAGAACACAATGTTCTTTAATATTTATAATAACATTAAATGTGAAAAAATGATATTTAACATCGTTTTTTCAAGAAAAACTGTTGAAATTTTCAAATGAGGGTATTTCCGGTTAACCAGTTGTAACCAAAATCTAATCAACATATGGATGCAACGAAGAGGAATACGAAAGAATTATAATTTTTGGAATTGTTGTATACGAGTTATCGTAGACGAAAATTTTGTTACACACACACACACACACACACACACACACACACACACGCACATCCATACACATACACACACATACCACCGAATTTTTTGACCAAAAACAATACCTTCCTTACCTAAAGGTGACGGATGGTAATAACATCAACCACCAAAATAATCACTCTCTCTTTCAACAACATTCTTACTAACCTGACAACATACAACAAATATTCCTCTCTTAACATATTAAAGTAACCGATTTTCGGTAGCGAAATACCACAACCGGACCACAGTAATAGTTGCGAAACAATCATCCTTCGCCACACATTCCTGACGTAGCACACTTCTTTCGCTTTTCTTCTCACATGCTCTTCTTCTCTTCTCTTCTCACTCGGAAACTTTCTCTCTTTTAGCACCTTATCAATCACATCCATCCACCTACACACTGGACGGCCTCGCAATCGAACACCCTCAATTTCACCAAGATATATACGCTTTACAAGCCGTTCACTCTTCATTCTCTCCACATGACCGAACCGTTTCAACTTGCTCATTCCTACTCTCTTAACAACATTCTTGTGAGCCAATACTGGTCATGTAAATGATAACAGCAACTTATTAATAAATAAGATGAATAGTAAAGAACCTAAATTGGAACCTTGCGGAATTCCTGAAGTAGCTATAAACTGAAATGATGCGAATCCGTTGTAGAACACATAACAGAAAGTAATGACGGAGAGGCACCTAGGGAACTCACTTTAGATAATAACAATCCATGATCAATATAAAAGCTGTGTTCCTCCGGGTTGTGATTGTGATTTTGTGAATCCTGATTAATTTAATCGTGATCCTTTTGAAACAGGATTTAAAAATTATAACAAGAAAACAACACAATCTAATGCAAACTATCCTGCTTTATTTTATAAATAATCAACTGTCTAGTGTTATGTTCAGAATTAAAAATGGGTTATATTGAAGTAAAAATAATGTTCTTGGTAAGGAATATGAAGTATGTATATTTCAAACAAATCTTTATGTGGTCCATTACACGCTTTTGTAGAAATATCTTATTTCCCTTGATGCCACAAACCCCACATTCGTAATTTCTACGCTCGAAATAGTTTATTTTCAATTTGTTCTGAACTGAATCCATGTGAATCACTCATAAAGGTTGATTCTGAAGGGTAGGGGAAATGTTGTTTAGCGATCACAAAATTAACACTTTTATCATTTAGATCACGAATCACAGCCCGAAGGAACACGGCTAAAGTAAGCACGTTTTTAAATCACTACAAAATCGGGTCAGCCGCGTTCTGATACGCAACGCAACGCAAACATAAATAAAAGTTTCAAGCAAATACCTAGCTTTATTTTGTTAACCTTATAACACCATAACAATAGAAAAGCATAAGTTTAAACATAACATACATATGTTTCGAACTTTTCACCACAAATAGTAAACAAATAAGTTAAACTCATGTGCACAAGGCATCAACTACAGCAAATTCAGAATCATAGTGAGTTACAAGGGAAGTTTAGCCAACATCCATGTGTCACTAACCGGCATTACACAAACGAAGCCTAGTTGACCTTTGTTTGCGTCATACCTACAACAATGACCCCAGTAACTCATAATGCGACCTGGACAACGCTGCTATTAGTTGCGATGATTGTGCTAAGTTGTTGTACAAGTTCCTGGTTGGCTTGTTCTGCTCTCCCGTTGTTGTGGACTTGTCAGCGTGTGTGATCCTATTCACACACGGATTTATGAATGACAACTGTTTTTGTTTTATATCGCCGTTTTATGTTTCCATTGTTCTAGTTTGAAAATAGAAAAGATAAAGTTGTTTTACGTTCTCATCCTAATAAAATTTCTATTGTTACGATGTTCGCTTGATAATTTGTTGCTAATTCACTTTTATACAGGAGGTTTTATACGGTTAGTTCAGTTTTAGTTCCTCTTTCATTTCAGTTAAAAAAGGTGGCATATTCAGACGTCAGTTATCAGTTAAGATTTGTTCATTTTTCGTGTACACTCTATAGGTACGTTCAATGAAATAAGCAAATGAAGCAAATGTTAGGTAGGAAAACGAAACTTATACTTCATTTCACTTAAGAAAATAGTGGAGGGAAGATAGGAACAGTTTGGTCTTGTTTTTCGATTGGATACTACCCCGATATTATCTAATGAAATAACAAGATAAAAGTGCTCCTATCTTCCCATCACTATTTTCTTACGTGAAATGAAATATAGTACATTGAACAGTTTGCTACTTACAATTATAAACTATGATGCACAACTCTCATTCAAAAAGTTATACAGCAGTCAAATATAACAATTCGTAATTGTATACCGTGTTTCTGTCTTAAAGGTGTACATAGGAAATTAAGATGGAATATCAGTTTTCTTACAATTTCCTGCTCGCCTAATTATTTTAAGCAAAACACGTCAAATAAAATTTTAGGGCATAAAATTCTACATCTAAATCAATAAACACAATTACCTTTGCATGTTTTATAACGACAGAAATTAAATATGAAAATTCTAAAATTACGATAACAATATCGACAGCCACGGTATTGAACACCTTTGATGGTGAATTTTATAAACAAACTTTCGGAACAGCAATGGGCAACCCTTTATCACCCTTTTTGGCAAATTTATTCCTATCAAATTTTGAAAATAATTTGAAAAACAGTGACTTTACCTTTCCCAAAACATGGCCCAGATATTTTCGCCATAATTGATAAAAAATTTGATTTAGAGAATTTCCTGAATATTATCAATTCACAGTACCCCACCATAAAATTTACCGATGAACTAGAAGAAAATAATTCACTTCCATTTCTAGATTTGAAGATTCTGAAATATGACAACAAAATTGAATTTGATATCTATAGAAAAACAACCAATACTGAAAATTATATAGATTCCTCTTCCAATACTCACTTCACTTACAAAATTGCAGCTTTCAATTCCATGCTACACAGATTATTCAACATACCGTTAAGCAAGGAAAAGTTTAATACTGAACTTCAACATATATACCATATAGCCAAAATCCACGGTTATGAAAGATCCTTAATAACGAAACTCTACAATAGACATAAATATAAAATGTTTCTAAAAAACAACACCACGTTTTCAAGAGAAACGAAGGATACCATGTACCGCAAGTTTTTTTTTTTCACAGAACAGTCACCATAAATTTTCCATTTTTTTCAAGAAATTCAATATTACGTTAACCTTTCATAACAAATATACTGTAAAAAATTTATTACAAACACATTCAGAATTTAAAAATGAACTGGATCATTCAGGGATTTATTCCATTACATGCCAAAGTTGTAAACAAATATACATTGGTCAAACAAAAAGAAAAATCCAAACCAGATTCAAAGAGCATATGTATAATTTAAAAAACAAAAACATTTACAGTTCAACAATAGCCCTACATTACCAAAATACAGGACATAACTTCCAGAGCTCCGATGTAAAATGTATCAAAAAATATAATAATAGTCGTAAATTAAAAATATTAGAAGCCATAGAAATGCAGAAAAATTCCAAAATCTTGTTCAACACAGATTTATCACCGTTAGAAAATCCCCTTCTCAAGTTTGTAAAACCAATCGTCAACACCAACCCCCACCCACCCCTTTTATTATTTGTAAATTTTATACTGCTAACCCAACTTGTATTGTAATTGGCTACTGGAATCCCCACCTATAATTAGTTGTATATTTAATCTCAGGCAATGATGTATTTGTTAGTACAACTGATGATGATTGCTTGGCAATCGAAATGCACATTTTGTGACAATAAATAATTTGTGAAGAAAAGGTTCGTTCTACTATTATAAATTCAACTTCACACAACTCCACATATTCATATTAAATAATACTAGGCTAGCAAAGTCGTTCAACAAATGTTGCTTTCGGTTGCTTGTTTTGCTAGACTTATTGAACGCACCTCCTGCGTTGAAAGTAAGAATTATTAGGTGATTATTTGACATAATTAAAACTTGAGGCAGATTATTAAAGTTGTATTAAAATTGATGAATTTAATGGTTGTTGTTACCGTTCAACGTTCGCCTTTCTATTGACGTCTAATGTACAAAACTTGGTGGTTCCGTAGATACGTGAACAATATAGTTTTATTTTAGGTTTAACCGATAAGACACAATAGCATATAAGATACAAGGAAAAGCTGGCATCCATTGTACGCATAACAGTATGCAACATATCAATCATTATTTGGAAAACTTAAAACGATTTTTCAAAGAAAATTCGTAGTCGCAGAGGAGTTCCGTTCCGAGCAGGTCGAAGCATCAATCAGCTTAGACACGAATGTGCTTTCAAAGTAAACACGCAATTCAATAGCGTTAGAATGGAATACAATATCGAAAGGACAGGTAAATTGCTTTAAGTGGCCGAAGTTACAAAAGCAAAAACGAAATCTCTGTTCGCTTCCGCGGAGCCGTGCGCTTTTTACACCGGATCATCGTTCGAGACAGCGAGCAACAGACTGCTATACTACCTTACATTATGTTCGCCACTATTTTATTAAGATAATGGCTCGTTTTTATTTCCGCGGATGAATAAGTAGGCGTTTGCGCAACGAACAAAAAGATTCCGTTACATTCGTGATTAGTTCGCTGTGAATTCAACCGATGAAGGCTTCGAGTGCAAGTACATTTTATTAGTCATGAAACAAAGTATATCTGACAAGAAGATTACTCTCAGTCTAGGAAAAACTGAATAGAAGGTTATTGAAAAGAATTACCAATAATTCTAATGTAAATGAGCGAATTAAAATTAAAGTAAAGTTTGTATCTCTGAAGATATTTAAAACTTTAGTGTTCAATATGACTTGACAATTCTATCACTCGAACCAATTCCTCTATCCTCGTAGTCCTTACACTTATTATCTTTCCGTGTTCTACGAACATCTATATAAATTGTACTTGGCACTGACATCTGTCAATTAACATTTTCCATTGAAATAGGGCGCGAGCAGACACGTGACTTGAGGCGTCCTTGACGTGGAATCATAGGAATCAGCTGATTTGTGTGCGCTTGTCATTTTGAAAAGAACAATGTCACTTTGACGAGACCAATGTTTTGACTTATTTTAATTTTGAACTGTTGAGAAGTTATTATTTTTAATTTCATGTGTTTTACTGCCTGAAAATTGTATATTAATGACATTTTAACAGTTCAAAATCAATATAAGTCAAAACATTGGTCTTGTCAAAGTGATACTATTCTTGTCAAAACGACATGCGCACATAAATCAGCTGATTCCAAGTACGCCAAGGACGCCCGAGTCACGTGTCTGCTCGCGCCCTACAGAATAGCTGGCTGATTTATGAAATTTAATCTCTTTGTAATTTTTTAGCTCAATCCTATTTAATATGAAGAAGAAAGTGCAATCAAACCATATACAGAATAAAATATTCTTTAATATTTATAATAAATGTCAAAAATAGTATATTATGTTATTAGGAGTAGAAAGCGGTCTTTTTGTGTTGAACCCAGCTATTGCGGCCGAGGCGCTAGCCGAGGCCTGGCAAGCTGGTTAAAACACAAAAAGGGCGTTCTACTCCGAATGATATATACTATTTTTTCTTCAAATGTTTCAAATAATTTTTTGACATTTTTTGGAATTTTTTTATTTGTAAAATTTGCAATTTTAGTCAAAGCTGGCTGTGTACACTACAAAACACGAACGATTCAACTGTCAAATAACAATTTTCAATACGATCTGTGTTGATGTGGCTACTGCCGCCGCCAGCGGCGAACTAAGAAACTAACATTTTTTTACTAGTACAACAATAACAATATTTTTGTACTAGTAAGACAATGAATATCTTCTACAGCGTGTGTACAGTAGCATAATACGCTTGAAGAAAAATGATATTTAACTGTTTTTTTTTTAAGAAAAACGGTTAAGAATTGCATATGAGGGTACAATGACGGTACAATGTATTTTAATGAACCAATTTACATCTTCGTTCTCAGTACAATGACGGCCCAGTGATATTTACTGATTTACATTAGCAATACGACCAGGGTACAGTATAGTTTTGTTTCTGTTGAAAAAATATTGTATATCATAGTAACAGTAGGGATCGACCGATATGATTTTTTGTGGCCGATACCGATATCGGCCGATACCGATATACTCATAATCGATATCGGCTGATACCGATATATCGGCCATAAAATTTTGTCGTAAATTTTTTGCTGTATAAATGAGGTAAAAGTGATTTATAATGATATACTGTTACCGTTACACGCATTAACCATAAATAAATCACAAAAAAATGCAGAGAAAATGCAAAAAAAGACATATTTTTTCAAACGTCGTAGAAATGCCATTTTTGTGACTTAATTCACAAGGTAGAAGCTTTATTTCTACGCCTTTGGAAATTTCTACGCCGGCGGAGTAGAAATAGCTAATTTCTACGACGCCGGAGTAGAAATAGGTAATTTCTACGCCAGCGGCGTAGAAATAAAATAAATAAATATCCATAGAAACTACATAGAATTAGCGAATAAAAAGAAAAGTAGTGCGTTTGAAAAAAAAAATTAATGTGTCATTCGGAATAAAAGTGTCTTTGTGTGCCTCGCATGCAATTGTCCGACTCGCTTCGCTCGTCGTGCAAACTTCCATGCTCGCCACACAAAGTATCACTTTTACTCCTAATAACACAATATACTATTTTCCATTGATGTACAAAGTTGCAATAATATATTTAGCTCCACCCCCAAGTAGTGTTGCTAGTGAACAGCTATTTTCTTCAGCTGAAAATGTTTATGAAAGCGCAAGAAATCGTCTAACTCCGGAAAGAGCAGAAAGCTTAATTTTGTTACAACTTGCCCAAACTTAACTTTAAATATTAATTTGTTTAACTAAGTGTGTAACTTTACTTCTACATTTTTAATGACTTTTTTGCTAAATTTTGAATAAGAATAAACTTGATTTGTTTTTTATTTAGTATTTCTGTTTTAATTTCCTTTAAAAAATCCTTAGCAAATGAAATATTAAGCATTTTATATTTTTTTAGGCCGATACCGATATAGGCCGATATCGTACTTTACATATCGGCCGATACCGATATCGGCCAAGAAGACCGATATGGCCGATATACCGATACCGATATCGGTATCGGTCGATCCCTAAGTAACAGCGTAGTATTTCCATGCAAGGGGGAGTGGAAGGTTATGTTTGAAGAGTACGTGCACTTCATGTTGACGTTCACGTCAAAATCAGCCGAGTGAAAGTAAACATATGCTAGTAAGTCATTGACATTTGACATGTTTTTGACTTTTCCATATTCGTCTTTTAGTTAAACCAAATTGTAGTCAAAATGTGCTAGAAATGAGAAATGATTATACATATACATTTATTGAACAAAAGTTATCTGCTTATAACAAAATTTTCTCGATTTTCTTCATTTTCTTCTTCTTCTTTGACAAGAGTAAGGACAGTTATAGCCAAGTGGGTATTTGAGAAATTTTTAAACATTGCACGATATTTTCTACTTTTGATAGAAACATGACATATGCACCACAATCTGTCATAATACATAAAAGACAAAACTATATTGTCATGGTATATTATTATGTTCGTACCGTCGTGGTACCGCCTAATGTAAATGCCTCGTGTAATTGACATACCGTCATTGTATCGTTATTGTACCGTCATTGTACCGTCATTGTACCGCTTGTAAATCAAGCCTAAAACGTGCTTATTCATTACAAACTCACCATCGAATTTTTTGACCAAAGACAATACCTATACCTTACCAAATTTTAAAGTTACGTTTATCATAGATTACGCTTTATAATACACTATAGTCGCCGTCAAGCAAGAATGGACTGATGCTCAATATTTCCCTTCTCCGCACCCTGTTCTTAGCCTTGCGGTATTGCCACTTATTCATAACTTATCATTTTTAACACTGCCTATGAATTGGCAATAGTTTAGTAACCTCCAGTCCACACTTATGACTTCAACTATAATGATATTGTTTCACTTTTTTCAAACAACTAGGTAAATAAATAAAAATATTGTGAGTACAGAAGCATGTGCAAAGTTTTCCTGGCAGTTGTACTGAAATGAAACAGTTACTTTATTTCTGTCTTCGTCAAAAACTTGTAGTTGTACAGTTGATTAAGTGTAGCAGAATTATTTTGCGGTATAATGGTAGATTTATTGGTGTAAACATATATCGTTGCGGATTTTAGTGAGATACTATTGATTAAGTTGCAATGGCATATCGGTTGGTAATATTGAGGTTTGTGGTTTGTAAGGGAAACCTCGGGTTTGGTTTAAACACAAGAGTTTGAGACTCGGTCATCTGTTGCTGGGAGGAGAGTTGACTTTGTTTGCTAAGCCTACTTAGAATAACAGAAGATTCTCTTGCTTGTCTACAAAGCACAGGGAATGATTAGATCTAATTCATTGCTAGTTTTTACTAAAAAGCTTCTACAAAAATATGACGTGGTCATCATATTCTAATTTATATTATATTATATTATATTATATATATAACATTAATACAATGTTGTGACTGACCTAGATCATTTGATCTAAAACACTTATCTAGTTCATTTAATATGATTTTGATCTGATCTAGATTCTTTTATGAATTCAGATCTTGATTTGGATCTAGATCTAAAAACTATAATCTATGATCTTAAAAAAATCAAATATACGGAAATATAAGAGAAACAATTTAAGCCATATCATATGAAAAAATAAATACAAAAATTTGAAACCAGAAAATTCAAGAACAAATTAAATACAAGTAGGTTGTAATTTATTTAACTCACTTAAAAAAATCTATGGTATATCATAATTGTCTGCCTATTGATATGGCCTGTCTTAATTTATTATTTTTCAACAATTCTAATGTTTAAAATTATTATTTTTGTTTTAGTTTCTACTTTATTTGTTAATTCAGTATTAATAAAATTAGGTATGTATCTAATTTTTCTTTCCATTCCTAGTTAATTAATAAGAAAAAAAAAACATTTGAAAATTGTTACTGATCTTTTTTATGATCTAAGAAAAACAGATCCCAAATTCCTGATCTGATCTGGAAAAAAAGTTCTGATCACAGAAATTAACCTATGATCTAATCTAGAACATATTAATTATAAAGATCTTGATCTTGGTCTAGATCTTTATAAACTGATCTGTCACAACACTGTGTAACATAAGTTTTAGAAAAATTTTTAATGGACGATACTGTGGTTTCAGGAAAGTATGTTGAGTCTGCCTATTACTCCAATGTTATTTTTGTACTAATAAAAAAATTAGGGTGACCAGATTTATAAATTGCAAAACCGGGACATTTTTCAGATAATTGTAAAACCAGTGGTTATTGATTTGACAACTAAAAATCCCTTTTTTTTGTTATACGTCAACATATTTGATTGGTTAAAATATTTAACCAGTTGTTAAATAATAACCACTGAGATACAGAATAGGCCCACTTTTTTTAACCACTGGTTAAAATTTTTACCCAATAGTTATTGATTTGACAACTAAAAATTCCTTTTTTTGTTACATGTCAACATACTTGATTGGTTAAAAAAATTAACCAGTGGTTAAATATTAACCACTGAGATACAGAATAGGCCCCTTAGGACCCTATTCTGTAACTCGGTGGTTAATTTTTAACCCATGGTTAAAAATTTTATCCAATAGTTATTGATTTGACAAATAAATATTCCTTTTTTTGTTATATGTCAACATACTTGATTGGTTAAAAAAATTAACCAGTGGTTAAATATTAACCACTGAGATGCAGAATAGGCCCCTTAGTGAGTTAAGATAATGCTTATTCCTGAAAAGAAAATCTAAGCCGCAAGCCCGTAGGGCGAGGGTGGTTAAAATCTTTGAAATATTTTATTCAATTTTGACGAAATAATAATAAAAACCATTATATTTAATTTTGACAAAATAAAAAAAAATATAAATTAGTAGGCAGTGCATGACAATCGCCATGACTAATGAATGAATAATGACAGTTTAAAACGTCAAAATTAAACAAAATAAATTATAAAACCCGTCAAATACTCTTGGAACAAGTTAGAATAAACTTCAAGTCAAATGTTAGTAGATTTATTACGTGCTCATTCTATTCTATTCAATATCGCGTCTATTAAAAGATTTTAAAATAAAAGTTGATGAATAAATGAACGAGCAAATTAATTTCTCGTCCGAAGATCATAAACGAAATGAAATTTTTTCATTGTCCAAAGAGCTGAGCTGTCTTCGCAATGATCGCACGTGATGATATTTTACGAGAATTATTATTGTTAGTTTCAGTTTTACTGCTCTATAAATTTCTTATTTTTTCTTTAAAATTTCATTTCATTTATTTATGAACTTTATTATTTCGCTATTACAAAATTTTATCTTTACAAATATGAAATATAAAAAGTTTTCATTTCTTTATAGATATAACAGTTTTAATTCGTTTTGAAGTTATTGCCTATTACAGGAAAAAATAAAAAATAAACATATACAGGGTGTCTTGGAAATAGTGAGACATGGCTTAACCACAGATTTCTGGGACCAAAATAAGACGATTTAACTAAACTTACTTATATCTGACTGTGCAGCGTTTAGCCAGTATTCTGCTTTAAAGTCTTTCTAAAAAAAGTAATATTGCTTATAATAACGAAAAGTTTTGTTAGATGTGAATGAAATTTGGTATCATAATCCATATGGATATAATTCATTTTTTAAGATGGTATTTGTTATTGTTAAAAACAATAAATTAACATTATTGGCTTTGCTTTTAAAAAGTTATGATCTATTCATGATCGTGACACACAAGTTTCATACACTAGTGGTACACTAACTATAACAAATACCATCTTATAAGATGAATTATATCCATATGGATTGTAATACCAAATTTCATTCAAATCGAACAAAGCGTTTCGTTATTATAAGCAATATTATTTTTTTTAGAAAGACTTTAAAGCAGAATACTGGCTAAACGGTGCACTGTCGGATATAAGTAAGTTTAGTTAAAACGTCTTATTTTGGGCCCAGGAATCTGTGGTTAAGCCATGTCCCCCTATTTCCAAGACACCATGTATACAGGGTGTAAATGAAATAATTGCATTAAATTTGACCAGTAGTATAACTCATCGAGAGCAACAATATTTCTTAATAACTTTTTCTCGAAATCGCATATTTTTTTAGCATTTTTACCACCCCGTAAATGGACGAGTCGTTCCAAATATTTTTGTGATAATTGAATGCAGCAGCAATAGCTATGAAAAATTTTGTTTTAGCAATTGACAGTCCTGTCAATTGTTGCAATTAAATTTTGACATTAGTAATAAACTTGTTTATAAGGTAAAATTCTGTCAAAATGCGAGTACACAGACATTGTAATTACTTACCTATGGTTTATTTATTTATTTTTTACTCGTATCTGTACTACATTTTACTTGACATCACGGTTCACATAAAGACAGTGTCATGGAGTTGCCAACGCATTTACACGGAGCGTTTCCAAATCATCACCAAATCATTCTGTTCTTAATATTCGCACATTTGTTAATCTTGTACATCTTTATCACAATACGGAGTGTCACATATGACAATTTTTAAAAAAGCAACAGTTGTATCTATACCATGTGCAAAAAGTTCAATGTTTTCAGCACATAACAGACTTCAATTTTGGGAATGGCTCATAATGTTCATTTATGAGACTGAATTTACTTGGGAAGGTGTATTTATTATGCACAATACACATCTTGACAGACAAAAATGCTGTAAAAATTTTCATTAAAAAATGTTTGGGGAACAATAAATGGACGACTAATTATTGGTACTCATGTACTTCTTTTAAATGGAGAAAAGTTTGTACTTACATTTTTTGAATAACGAATTTAAACTATTATGATTTGTCGACGATAAATAATTATCTCATAACCTAATAACTATGATTTTTCTCTTCCTCTAGTTACCCCGTCCCTCCTTGTCTTCCTCTATTAATACACAACTTTATAATTTTGTTATCCAAAATTTAAATTTATTTATTTTAAAAATTGTATTATTACGTATTAATTAATAATAATGTTATTTCCCTTGATTCGTTTATTAATTACTGTGACTGTAAGTGTAACCGATAACCGACAATTTTTGAGCTGTTTGTATCCCACTTGAATGGCCGCTGCCATTTTGTTCTCCATGAGCGGGTAACGAAATATGCAGCAAATCTTTAAAGAATTTTAACTCAAAATCTAAAAGACTTAAAAAAAAAGTTATTAAGAAATATTGTTGCTCTCATCGAGTTACATTACTGGTTAAAATTAATGCACTTATTTCATTTACACCCTGTATAAAACGAATCTCTGAAAAGTATAATAATAATTTTACTTTAGATAAGGGTCATGTTGAAATAGATCAATTTATGTTATACCAATGCATAACGCGCGATATTAAAAAAAATACTCGTTATTTTTTTATCAAATCTCGTATAGCATATTTTACATGGTTAGTTTAAGTGCAGTGTATATAACCAATCATCAATTAAAATTATTATTTATATTTCTATAATTTTTAATTGGTTCTTTATATTCTGTTATTTCCACTAGTACAAAAGTAGAGCGAATGCCTACAGTTGGTAGTTTTTAAACAGTTTTTGATGTATCGCTTTGCTCATATGTGTAAAATTTGTTGTACGTAGTTTCATTGTTACAAATCGCAATTCGGCGATTCATTGTTTTTTGTTCCATATTGATGTATGTTCGGGTGTATGCAATTCGACAATCGTATTCAGCAATCTTTGAACTTTATTCTGTTCGTGTAACGTTATTTTCCATTTATTTAACGTATATAGGAAATTTTTGCTGCTCAGTTAAAAGGAAACAACAATGCAGTTTTATTTTTGTTCTAAGCGTGGTAAGCATTTCTCATACAACAAATTATTTATGATAATTTGGTAATGGATTATAAATAATAATTTATTTACCGTGTCAGTTTTCAAGTCCAGTTCTGTAGTGATTTGGTAAAGGGCAGTATCTGATTTGCACAAACTTTGGAGTAGTTAAGGATTTAGTGTTGGTTTACAGCTACTTTATGTTATATACTATTCATACGAAATAATATGTCATATATTTCAATAAAAAATTATTTATTATTTTATTATATACAGGAATCAACCCCTCGGTCAGTTCTATATTGACCTGATACAATGTACGCATTTTTTTCTTATAATTTGACGACATCGCCAATCTATGTTTTTGATTATGTATCATTATTATTTTAACAAATCTAAAATTTTAAAATAACTTAATGTAAGTAATTTAGTCATAAAGATTCTTAACCAGATATTTGTACCCATAAATGTTTTTCAGAACCCTGAGGATGGTCAATTTGTGACCGAAACGTCGGTGTTGTTTATTGTTAATGTATCTATAAATAATTTGCTCTTCAAGGACTGGTTCTCCATTAATTCACTTCTCCAAATTTATATCAACAGTCGATTAAAATTTACTGCAAAAATTATGAAAATTGGGATGCTTTAGACTTTCCGTGCATAGATGTTACATTCAGGTAACATCTATGCACGATTAAAAATTATTTTAGAGGTGCATAGGTGCTACCTCAAAGTAGCATCTATGCACGATTAATTTTTTTTTGGGGTGCATAGATGCTACTCTCTGGTAGCATTCATACACCCAAAAAAAAAAATTTAATCGTGCATAGATGCTACTTTCAGGTAGCATCTATGCACCCCTAAAAATAATTTTAATCG
The DNA here is from genome assembly GCA_963082715.1 of Harpalus rubripes. NCBI lineage: Eukaryota > Metazoa > Arthropoda > Insecta > Coleoptera > Carabidae > Harpalus > Harpalus rubripes. The sequence goes on from OY720451.1 coordinate 59,858,535, forward strand.
TGCATAGATGCTACTTTCAGGTAGCCTGTATTTGTTTATATTGGTTTATTGGTTGCTAAATCCAAAGTGTTAGTATTTAAAGGGAGTAAATTGATGACTGTGTAATGTGTTAGTGGATGGAGTGAAACTAGAGCAAGTGAATGAGTTTGTATATTTGGGTAGCATGATGTCAATGGATGGTCGAATTGGTAGAGAAATTGAAAGGAGAGTAAGTGTAAGGTAATGGGTGCTCTGGGTACGTTTGCTACAAACGTAAACGTATCTAGAGAAGCCCGTTTAAGTGTGTATATTGGAGTTCTAGTGCCTGCTTTGATGTATGAAAGCGAATGTTGGGCATGGACGGGAAAGCATAAAAAGAGAGTGACTGCCTTGGAAATGAGGTATTTACGTGGTGTATGTGGATATGTAAGACGGGATCGCGTGAGGAATAATTTGGTGTAAGAAGAATGTATGGTTAGGAAGAATGTTGTTAAGAGAGTAGGAATGAGCCAGTTGAGATGGTTTGGTCATGTGGAGAGAATGAAGACTGAACGGCTTGTAAAGCGTATATATCTTGGTGACAGAGAGAAAATTTCCGAGTGGGAAAAGAAGAAGAGCGTGAATGAATGCGATTATGAATGTGATCGAGGCGAAAGAAGTGTGCTTAGACAGGAATGTGTGGCGAAGGATGATTGTTTCGTAACTATTATTGTGGTCCAGTTGCGGTATTTCGCTTCCGAAAATCTGTCACTTTAATATGTTAAGAGTAAGGAATATATGTTGTATGATGTCAGGTTAGTAAAAATGTTGTTGAAAGAGAGAGTGATTATTTTTTGGTTGGTGTTAATTTTATTCTTTTGGGTTTGTGCTAACCCACTAAGTGGGAAATGCGTGATTTTATGTATGTATGTACAACAACTTATAAATACAAAATAAGTATATGAAAACATAATTGAAAAATTAATATTGGTTATGTTCTATTACGTTATAGTCAGCCTTGGAAAATAAATATCAAAAAATCCATAATACATTGTGTATAAATTTTTGCAATGTATAAATTGTAGTTCAGTAAGCAGCACTAATAGCATGTGTTGATTCATTTCCTTTCCTCCGGCTAATAAAATCAACTTGATTGCTTTCTTCAATTCAAGTTTCAATTTTACCGTAGCTACAATTATCAGTCTATTAATACGCTAGAATAAATAATCCTGTGACCTCATTTATTTCTTCACAATGCACCTGCATTTGTAATACAATTGCATTTGGTGTGGCTATGCAATTGTGTAGCCGTAGTGTTGCCTAGCCCGGAGAGCCACTTAATAAACCAGTAGGCCTTGATTCTGGAGAAAAAATCGAGTAATGACTCTTGTGAATGAGGCACGGAACGGAAACAGCGTAGACCGAAGAGATACCAACCTGCGCTAATCAACGCGCTGTTACTATTTTTCCCACATAATCCAAGCGTTAAGGCCCTACCATTTCTTAATTGTTTTAATGCAATTAACGCAGTTCCCATGCACTTCCAGAATAGATTCAAATTTGACATGATTAGCACTAATAAAACCACATAAGAAACTTTTACTCATTTATATATCAAGTGCACTATTATTACTTTTATTAATATGATGAAATTAGCATGGCATAATAGAAAATTGTGAGAAATTTTGAATGTAGATGTAATAATTATAAGTTGTAAAGTGTGGTGGTTTTAATTAGATTCAAGACAAGATTATGCCAGAAAATATTAACCAATAGGCGATGTGCACATTTTGATCGTCAGCGCCTCTAACGGCTACATTGGAATTTTTGGTTACCGAATCAACTTTGGCATTTCGAGAAAGTGATACAATTTATAATTTTATTTTGAGTTGTTGCTATTGTGTATGAATATTATACATCATAGTATATTGAAATGAATAAAGAAAATATTTAAAATGCTATATATGTGATGTGACAATCAAAAAAGTCAAAATACCAGCGAAGGTACTGTGGCGGAAAATATAATTTTTCTTATAATACGTGTGATTACTGTAACCCATTTTATCATATTTAAATTCATATTACAATTTATAATATTAGTTAAATGTTACAAGATGCACAAAACATTGGTCTTGTCAAACTGACATTGTTCTTGTTAAAACGACAAACGCATACAAATCATTTGATTTAAAACACGTCAAGGTCGCTCGAGTCACGTGTCTTCTCGTGTCCTACAATAAAAAATCTAGTATGGCCAACACAAGACCTCCCGTCAATTCCAAGGTTGAAACAGCAATGAACTCTAAGTGAAGTATCACTTCCGGTTGATTGTTCGTAAACAAAATCTAATTTGTTGTTCCAATAAATAGAAAAGTCTGTAATACCAAATTTTGGATTATATTTTAGTATGTTTTTCCTCTAGAATCTCTTAAGAGCTCCAAATTAAGTACCACTTCCGGTTTATCATATAGGTATAGGTATAGACAAAATCTAATGTTGTTTCAAATTATACACGTGTTTTAAATACCAAATTTGAGAAGTTTTGGATCATGTTTTAATATATTTTGTCGTTGTTAATAGTATAAAAGTCTTAAATACCAAATTTGAAAAGTTTTGGATTGTATCAATTTTTCACAAAAATCTGTTCAGAACTCCAAATAAAGTATCACTTCTGTTAGATTTATTTTAGTTAAAATCTAATATGTTGTTTCCCATGCTATAAAAGTCTTTTTCTATTTCGGTGTTCTTATGTTTCTATAAAAGCACTGTTTATCACTGAAAACACGACGTTTAGAAAATCTATAAACGTACTGTTTTTGGCGCCTTTCATGTTCTATAGGTGGTAGTCATGCTTTCATAACTGACAGATAACCTTAAAATGGTAAATTGTTTGTGTTGAAATATTACTTCTAATTGTGGATTTTTATCCTTTCACTAGGTGATAGGACTAGAAAGAAAAGAAATTTATAGCTACAGCTGTGTTAGTTAAGAAAGAATAAGAATCTGTGAAGTTAAAATTTCAAGTAAAAAATTATGAAACAAGAAACAATGCGCTCAGGTTTACTTTGTCAAAATAATTAAAACGGTAAGTTTTATTTATTACAACTTAAATTTATGGTAATGCAATTTTGAATCTTATGTATTGTTATTCCAGGCAGGTTATGAAATGTATGATGCACGTTACTTGAAAATGTTAACACTCTCTACTCAATTTGTGGCGGCTACTAGCAAACAAATATGAAAAGTTGACGTTTTAATCCATGATTTGCAGTTCCACGTTGTGGCGAACTATCGAATATATGCCATATATGTTTTGTATAAAAAATTGTAAGAAAAGCTGTTGCCGTTATCTGTGCAACTGAGCAGTGAGTGTTGTAAAAATGGTGGAAAGTAAAAGTCTAAAGCAATAAATTGTTCATTAAAGTATTTCATTATTTAAAGAGTTTTATTTATATGTTTTCTCAATAAAAAGGCTTGATGGTCCACGTAACGTCCTTCAATCCCATATTCAAGTTTTATTTATGATAATAACCAACACGAAACACCGATATGTCAAATCAGGATGGTTCATTAATAACCTTGGAGTTCATTGTATGTATTGGTTTTCCTCTTTCATAATTGTATAATGCTTGATACAATGTTTTAATGTAAACAATCAGACAAAATCACAAGATACACAAACTGTCAAAATGTGAAATTTCAATTTTTAGCGGGAAACGTTACCAACATAACTGATAAAAAAACACCAACTCATATTTTTGACAACTCCTTTTTTTAAAAATCTAATTGTAAAATTACCTCAATAGAAAAAATAGTATAAAAAACATGTATCATAAGGCCTGTTGACGCACTCGTCCTTTGTAAAACTCGCCTGGCGGCTCGTTTTCCAAACTTGGACTCGTACGTTAACAGATTGCCTTATGATACTTGTGTTTTAATGTACTATAAATATTAAAATTGAAAAGTTTTGGATTATATTTTAATAGAGTTTTTATTAAAAACTGTTATGGACTTTACGTAAAGTATAGCTTCCATTTATCCAATTTTATATGAATGCAGAAGCTTAAATACGGAAAATAGATATATTTGGAAGTTTGTTACAAGATTTATCGTGGACGAATAAATCGTCACACACACACTCACACGCACGCACGCACGCACGCATACACACACACACACACACACACACACACACACACACACATCATCGTAAATATAGTAAAAACGTCTGGTGGGGACCCTAATTCGTGCTTATTCACTGAAAACCCATCATCGAATTTTTGGCACGATTACATTACCTCCCTTACCTACGGTATGACGGGAGGTAAAAAGAATCAAACGACCTTTTACAAAAATTAACAAAATTTTTATATAATAATAGAAAAACCAATAAAATACCGTTAGTAAAATATATATTAAAATATATAGAAAATTTCAAAGATGATGAAAAATTACCGATTTTTCCCTGTTCTTTCGGCCAAAAATGAAATTGGAAGGACAACGCTTTTCTAATCCATCAGGGGTGATGCAAAATCGACGAAGCAGTTGAAGACACTTCCAGAAAATGTTTTCCAGTGCGATAATGTAATTTAATAGTTATTTATGTAACAAGTGTTGCGTACAACATTTTTCCTACAACCGAAATGGTATTGATGTGTCTCATAATACTGAGTGTACAGGCATCCAACGGTTTCAAATACTGTTAGTACTCTTTCTCATAACACTGTACAAAATGTAATTTAAACACTTGGAAGAATCTCAGACAGACGATGATTATTCTTTTATAATGTACAAATTGTACATTTAATATTAATATTAAAAATTAGGTTAGGTTAGAATACAAGTCAAAAAAATGTTAATGTCCTTACATATTAGATTAGTACTCAATCTGTTAAAAAAATATTAGATTTGCTTCGTATACAGTGTATATTCATATTTCTTAATAAATTTTATTACTTTCATGATTATTTACTACCTAATTATATACTTGACAGGTAAATTAACAGAATTTTAATGTTGCTTAGCAACGCTTATTTACTTTTCAAGCACTAGTGCGTGAAAAGTACTTGTCACGCACGGTTGTAGGAAAAATACTTCTTATATCAAGTTAGTTCAATTTTTGAATAGCTCTACGAAAATTGGTACAAGTGCATAAATGCAGGAGAGGTGTACTTTAAAGAAAATTATTGTAATTGTGTTGTACCTGTTTTCAATAAAATATTATTGACTAATTTTCACACTACCTCGTTTAATTCTATTTCTATGTTTTACTGTTTTTGTAGAATTAAAGTTTGAAATGTGGTACTTCCATTTGGCTTTCCATGTACAAAATAATGATCATTAGTGTTAGTTATTTTATGATAGTTAGGATGCTGAAGAGATATAGCGGCAATATATCAGTTGGGTATAATCTTGAACCTGGATGTAATTTTTGTTGGCGAAGTAGAAGCAATTAATACGAGATATAATTGCGGTGTTGCACTAATCGATGTCCATGCTGATGATTACTGTTGGCGTCCAGTTCAGCGTCATATTGAAACAGAGATTAGCGAAACCATCGAACCGGACATAATATATTGTTATTGCAGTGGACTGCTGACCGGACACTAAATATAGTTTATCGGTCTTATGCTATAATATCAATTAATGATGTATGCGCAGGGAGTCAGCACGACTCGCTACGAATACATGGGTAGGTACGTCTGTTTTTATTACCTGCCTACAACACCTTTGCCGGGTGTCTACTTTTTTATGGACCATAGGAAATACAATGGTAATTTTTTTTATGTGGACGTAGATTCTGCTCTATTAATTTTTAGAATTAAAGTGTAAGTACAAAAATGACCATTAATTACTCCATCAAATGACACTATATAATAGGCTCTTGTCATGAGATAAATGTAAAATAAAATATTTAAAAAAAAATTATTTAGTGATGCGAGAGTACTCCCGCATCTCGTCTCGTCTCGTTGCATTATGCGAGATATATATATATATATATATATATATATATATATATATATATATATATATATATATATATATATATTATGCGATATAACAACTGCGAGAAGCGAGAAATCTCGTGAGATTCTCGCGAGAGTCTCGCAATAAAAAGTATTTGCAATTTTATAGCTTTGATTCATAAATTCAATGCACCGTACAGAGAGTTGAGTCAACGGTAATTCGTGCATAGAACAGGTGAATGTAAAAATTATATGAATTGACTATATTTTTTTGAGTCTATCTAGAGTCGAATAATATCGAGACTAAATCGGTTTTGCATCTAATAGAACTAGTTTTCTCCAACATTTCAACCCCTAATTCGTCTCAGTTAAAACTACGGTTAATAAAATTCTTGTCGTCCCTGAAAAGTAAAGGATCTTATATTAAGCGTCGATAGGAGCCAACACAGTGTAGCGCTTTTTTAGGAGTAAATCTTACTTAAATGTGGCATATAGTTAATAATAAAGTGTAGAAACTTTTAGTTACAAAAAATAATTTTTTTAAAGTTTAATTAGTTTTACTGATGACAGAATGTATTAACAGATGTTCGTATTCAAATAATTTGGTGACTAGAATTTAGTGTTTCGTCTCTTTATTATAGTTATACGACTGTAAATACACGGAAGATGGAACGATTGGTGCGAACTTGTCTGTTGTAGTTCAACTGATAGGTAAATACCGAGGCAAATACGTAGTGCGCAAGCGCTTATTTTTACAGCGAGACTCTTGCGAGACTCGCGCGAGAACGAGACGAGACCTATAAAAATATGCGAGAACGAGAGCGAAATCGAGATTGCAAATACTAAAACGAGACGAGATCGATATTTTATATTTCTCGTCTCGTCTCGTTTCGCGTGCATCACTAAAATTATTGGAGAAGCAGTCTTGGTGGAATGATCTTATTAGTTATTTAACAATTCTGACGTTTTGGTTCCTAATAAACCATCATCAGGACTATGTTCATGTATAGTTATATTACGAAAATAAATTAATACAAGAATAAAGGTATCGTCATACAATTTACAGAATGATAAAATATGTGAATACATAAGAGATAAATAAGTTAAACTGTTAACCGAAACGTCGGAATTGTTAAATAAATGACAACATTAGTCACTCCGTGAGAGAATATTTTAGAAGTCACGGAGGAATTATTATTGATTTTTTTGTTTTTTTACATCAATTTTACATAATTATTTTTTTATTGAAATAATTATGATATTTATTTAAATTAATATTAACATTTATGCTAAAATAGATTACTTATCTTTACACAATGACAGCTGTCATGTACGACTGATGAAACGACAACGAGAAACGAGTTAGTGGTTACTTGCTTCGGAATTAAATAAAAAAATGCTATTTGTGCGTCTAAGTGAATACGTTTTAAAGGAAGGTCCTCATTTTTACTCAATTTAATATATTTTTCTTTCAAATAATTCCCAATAACAGACAATAATTATTATAGCAATTTTTTTTCAATAACAATGTAAAAAAAACCATAACAACCATTTAATGGCTACTTTGTAATTTAAAATACTACATCAATTGAATTGTCAGTGTCAATTGATGAATAAAAACTTTTAAGAAGTTTTTAAAAAAGTGTTGGATAAAACGTTGTATTACACTCGTGTGGAATTGCTTTTTTACAGAGTGCCGTGCAAAACCAAACATACAACTATCAGCTAATTTATATGCGCGTGACATTTTGACAAGAACAATGTCACTTTGACAAGACCAATGTTTTGACTTATTTTGATTTTGAACTGCTAAAAATTATTTTACAATTTTCAGGAAATAAAACACGTAAAATTAAAAATAATAACTTTCTAACAGTTCACACAAATTAGCTGATACCAAGAACTTCAAGGTTGCTTGCGTCACGTGCCTGCCCGCTCTATAGTCATATTGTTTGAATTTGACAGATAAATGTTATATTTAATTGTTAATATTGCGCCATTGAGGTTTTTGTACGATGGTAAATAATTATTAAAACTTTATGACAGAGTCATCTGCCAAACTCAAGCAATACAACTGTTTAGAATTTTATAAAAAAATGTAAATAGCTAAAAATTATTACTTTTATTTTGCCTCTCTTTCGCAAACAAAACGCATGTATACAATAATGTTGGACTTGTTAGATGCAGTTTTTAATTCTGAACATTTTTGATCTAAAAATTAATAAAGCAGAATTTACAGCAATATGAAATTTTAAATTGTATTTCCTATGATCCACAAAAAGTGGACAGCCTGTATATGTTATTGCTAAAATCTACACCGGTAGTAAATTAACAGTGAAAGAATAATTTTGTGTTCGGAGTAAAGAGACAAAAACTGAATATGTTATTCAAGTATTCCGCTATTTAAATATTGGGTTCCAACAGCTTTATCAGTAATATCAGCTTTAATACTATTAGGAATTTTCTCCCAAAGCCCTGCAAATTCTTCTGTTATAGTATTATCCCATATGTGTTGTGACGATGGTCACTAGATTTGGATTTAATTTTCGTGTTTAGCATTGTAGTCTTGTGGTTAACAAGTTAGTTTTTTTTTTGCTAAAGTTTATAAATTCAAATCGAGGTTCAAATCCCACCAGTAAAAATATTGTTTATATTTTTATTTATTTTGTATTGATTGAGATTACGCATACAATGTAATTGGTTAGTTATATAGTATGTCGTTTGTTGTAAAATGTTTCTTTTATAGTTTTATTTAAAATAGCAAGTATTTGGTAGCTTAGTGGAGACAGAGTTTGGTTTTTGACAATGAAATTACATAATGAATTTTAATATTTTATTAAAATATAAAACGATGATAATAATGAAACAAATAAAAGTAACAATCACTAGAATACAATCGGCTAATACAAATGAAGCAGCATATTTGCTGGATTCGTTCATAAAAATAAACGGTCAACAATGAACGGGCAACAATGGCACACACCAAAGTTACGGGACCGCGGCACGAACGATCAACAATCGCACACACCAAAGTTGAAACAAGCAAACGGTAACAGTGTTGTTACTCGACAACACTCATCAACAATCGCGATTTCGATTTAAACAGTGATAAACCTCACTGTGCGGAAACATCCGGCTACGGCGGTATCCGTAGCCTTACAAGGCACCTTGTGCACTCCCTCACAAGCTGCCGGCACTCACCAGGTTCGCGGAAGACGGCACCACACACCGTCTCCCCGAGAGAGCACACACTCTCTGCCTAAAACTGTCGCTTGGCCCGTTATACCCCGAAAAACCGTTAAAAATACGAAAATATGTTTTAACACGATTATAATAATCCTGCAAATTTTAAATAATAATATAAAAAATACATTTTAAAACAAACGACATACAATATAACTAACCAATTACATTGTATGCGTAATCTCAATCAATACAAAATAAATAAAAATATAAACAATATTTTTACTGATGGGATTTGAACCTCGATTTGAATTTATAAACTTCAGCAAAAAAAAACTAACTTGTTAACCACAAGACTACAATGCTAAACACGAAAATTAAATCCAAATCTAGTGACCATCGTCACAGTGTTTCAAGGTAAGTTTAACTGTACGCACTGTATTGTTAGTTGTCAGAGGATATAAATATTTACCTTTTCATTTTATCCTTTTTACATTTTACATTCCGGTTTCGAGCTTAATTCAATTATGTAAAATCGTTTACTAGATGCAAAAAAATGTAGACTTCATTAAACATTTGATTTCCTCATAATCTGCTGGTGACATTTGCCGTACAACCTTTCATTTTCTTGATTGGTTGATTAATTTTCTTATTTCTTTATAAAACAATTCTTTTCATTTCAATCTCTTGTTTCTTTGCTTCAAATACTTTTTCTTCTTTTTTTAATGCAAAAACATTTCCTTTACTGAAATCAATTTTGTCGGCATTTAACTTGTCATGTACAAAAATTAAATTAAAATATACAAATACAACATTTCGAAAATGTCTGTTGGCGCATTTTTCTTCAGATCATTTGATATAAAATAAATTGGGAGAAAGGGACGAAATGAACAGATAAAGATTTAGAAAAACACGCAATGTTTCACACGATAATTTTTCTGATGCTAGTCGAGCCCAGTTAGTAACCAATGCTTATTGGAGCTCATCAGTATGGTGTGACTGCCGTCTCTTTGTAGAGATAAGAGACAATGACTAACTGGGGTCGCATCTACTACACAACACTGATTCCAATAAGAGTTAGACGTGTCTGTGGTAATTAACTGGGGTCGGCCTGTATCTGAAAAATGACCGACAGATTGATTCATATGCTGAAATCTATTGTAATATGGCGAATGTTTTTCTAATTCTGACAATGAGATTTCGCTATTTTGTTTTTGTTGAAATAAATAAAATTGCTGATTCAACATCTAAATTTAGGTCAACTGTCAATATGATATATATATATATATATATATATATATATATATATATATATATATATATATATATATATATATATAATAATAATAATAATAATAATAATTGTCATCGCATCATTTTTCCTGTAAGTTGTTATTGAAATTAGAGCAGTTAATTTTGTGTCTGTCAGAATGAAATAATTCAGGGCAATATACAAATCAATATTAACAAAGTAAATATAGGCAATTAATTACTATGATAATTGTAATGAAATTTGTAATACATCATTGGGTTTAATTACCAAGACGTAAATTATCTGTAATCTTTTTTATCGGTACCGTATAATTATAATCAATCTGCATATTGTCAGATAATAAAAACTTATATGAACAAAATCTACAGTTTTTGCCAATCGATAAAAATACATTCTACGTTATATTTAAATTTAATGGTTTATACTCGTATATAGGTAATATCTCCGATGAACAAATTACAAAATTACTGGTGTAAGTGACTTTTACCTAAATTATCGATCTTTAAAAAACTTATATCAAACTATATTTAGAAGTTTTTTACTGTTATAAAGGAGGTATAGGAATCGTTCTAAAAATCGCATATCGCGATTTTGGTAAATTATCATGTTTTAAGGTCCCTAAAATCCAATTTTGATATTTTCACGATGATTTGTGTGTGTGTGTGTGTGCGCGCGTCTATATATGTGTGTGTGTGTGGGTGTGTGTGAATCATGTTTACGCTCTAACCCAAATACTATCATTCAGAAAATTTCGAAACTTTGTATTTCTACCATATTCAAATATTGAAAAAAGGCGTGGTGTAAATCCTATAACCTAAAATAACACTTTACTTGAAGTTCAAAATAGTTTTTCTACGAAAAATACTTTTAAATGTTATTTTTTCGAGATTTATATTATTATAAAAATTAATGATTATTAAATTTTTTACAGGTTTGCATTAATACTTTTTCTATATATTTTCTGAATAAATTTATAAAATTATCTATAATTTGAATCCCGCGGCCTACGCTTTAAACAAACACAACTCCTTGGTTACACACGTTACACAGTTCATATCTCAAATGTATGTAACTGACAGACAAATGTCAATGTCAAAAAACGAATCATTTCAAATTAGTAATAGCTTTGAAAAAGACAGTAGTTACAGTCGAAACATAGGCCAGGAAATAAATATTTTCCACTAGACCGTGTGTCCAATTAATTTTCGTTTTTCCAATAATAGTAACGTTTTAAAAAGAAAATAGTAAATAGAATCATAGTTATACGGAATGGGACTTACAGGCTTATTCTGTAAAAATATCATTATATAACAACTATCGTTATTTATAAATGTAACGATGTGTGTCCTGAACGACATTTTGTAAAAATCGCATTCACTAAGTAATATCGTTATAAACGTCCTCATATCGTTTGTCACAATGACTTTAGCCAATTTTTTTTAGAAAAGTTAGTTGCTATTATTGAAAATTAAATTGTAAAGTGTAATAACCAATAAATACTCGTTGATTTTATGATTAGATACCTATTTAATTACATTCTCTTTCTTATTATGATCAGACATATTAAATTAGATTAGCATGTCATTACAAAAATATGCATTCGGTTTCCTTTTAAAGATATTAAAAAATTATTTACAAAGTATAGTAATTGTAATTACAAAAACACAAATATTTTAATAAGTAGAAAAGATATAAAATCTTGATTGATAATTCTATTAAGTTTCAAGTGTAAAGTCCTTGTTTAAAAACAAAAACTCCGTGGGAATAAGATGCCTGCTTGCTGCGCAATTGTTTTTTCATGGCTAACTGATTTAACGTTAGAAAAACTGACATATCGCTCGAAACAACAACACTTGCTTGCTTGACATTAATTTCTCACATGTTAATTATTATAACAATAAATCTTCAGCTACTGTGCAACTTTCAGTTTCGTGACACAGATCTGGTTTTTGTTTCAGCCTTCGAGCGACCAAGTGCACAATATGTAACCTTTCGGGCGGTCAGTAACGGATAAGCATATTTGTTTTGTATTGTTGGACAGTTTCGACAGACTATGACAAAAACTAAATATGGAAAAGTTATACTTAAACCTACATAAAGCGACTTCGACAAGTTTAACCTATTTTGCATGGGAAATGTTCAGTTGACTCAAGTTTAAATCCTAAATTAAATTACGGGATTAGGACTTTGAAATTGTATCAGTTAAGGATTGATTTCGTTGGATTTTTTTCAAATTAGTGGTACTTCTTATATACACATAAATTAAGAGGCTGAGGACCTTTTATTGCATTCTTATTGCGGACTGACCTTGAATTTAGTTAAACCAAACTCATTTTTGATAGTTTTATGATTACCGATTTGAAGTTTTTCACAAAATTTTAAAGAGTGTAGATATATATATATATATATATATATATATATATATATATATATATATATATATATATATATATATATATATATATATATATATATATGTATGTATATACCGGGTGGCGCTCGAAATCCGTTACATAGGCATTTAACATGGGAAAACCGTTTTTCGAAGCGCGTTGCCCCCCAAATTATTTTAGAAAAAAATTCCTCAAATAAAAGTTATAGAATCTAAAATTCTGCATGTAAATCAGTAAACAAAATTCATTTCGTATGTTTAGTAATTCCAGAAATTAAATTTAAATTTTTGAAAATTTCAGTTTAATAGTGCTAGCCATGGAATTAAAATAAAAAACACAAACAAATTTGAAAATTTAAATGTCAAATATTGTGATTTTTTGTCAAGAAAAATGAGTATTTGAACAATATAGAAGAATTAAATTATTATTTTGCTTAAAAATTTTACGTTGTGATAATTTTATTAAATAAATAAAATGTAAATTAAATTTTATGACAGATAAACACACGTTTGTTTGTTAAGCTTTTTGTTAATTCCATGGCTATCACTATACTTTTGAGTAGATTTTCGACATTTTCATACCTAATTTCTGCTGTTACAAAGCATGCAAAATTAATTTTGCTTATTGATACAAATGCAAAATTTTATTTTCTACAACTTTTATTTGAAGATTTTTTTTCTAAAATAATTTGGGGAGCAACGCGCTAGGAAAAACGGTTTTCCCATGTTAAATGCCTATGTAACGGATTTCGAGCACCACACGGTATATATATATATATATATATATATATATATATATATATATATATATATATATATATATATATATACCATGTGTCTACTTTTTTTGTAGACCATAGGAAATATAATAATAAAATTTTCAAATGGCTGTGAATTCTGCCCTATTAATTTTAGAACTAAAGTGTAAATACAAAAAATCTTTAGGATTAAATACTGCATCAAATGAGCTTAAATTTATTGACATAATTGGTTCTTGTCATGAGATAAACGTAAAGTAAAATATCCGACTTTAAGCTTTTTACAGAGTGCCATGTAAGAAAAAACATATACAATTCAAATAGTCGTAGTTTGACTTTGACAGATGAAAGTTTATTGATATTTAATGGTTAATACTGTTTTATTGAGTTTTTTCTGCGATGGTAAATGTATCCATGCGTACTGATAAATACATAAATGAATTCAGTAATTATTAAAACTTTATGACAGATGTCATCTGCCAAATTCAAGCAATACAACTGTTTAACATTTTGTGCTACTGCTCATGGCACTCTGTAAATAGCCAAAAATTATTACTTTTATTTTGCTTCTCTTTCGCAAACGAAAAGCATGTAAACAATAATTTTGGACTTGTTAAATGCAGTTTTTAATTTTGTTGAACATTTTTTGTCTTCACATTTATGTTCTAAAATAAATAGGGTAGAATTTACAGTAATATGAAAATTTTACCATTGTTTTCCTATGGTTCACAAAAAAAGTTGATACACGGTATATATATATATATATATATATATATATATATATATATATATATATATATATATATATATAAAGTCCGTTTTCACGACTTGATCCCCACGTCATCAATAAAGTATTGTTACCACCATAGAGATTTAATTTTATAGCCTTTGTCATGTTTGATATTTCCAATATTTTACTTGCAACAATTTTGTTGTTCGCTAATATATACCTACTGTATAAGTATTATTATTCATCAAAATCCGAAATGACATATTTCCCAATTGAATAATTATGATGTAATGTCAAAACTGATAAAAACTGACAGTATGTCCTATACTGTGTAATAAATAGTTATTTAGAAATAATAAACCAATTGAATAAATACGATATAAGTACAATAGATGATATATACCTCTTTTTATTGTCCAAAAGCAATAACTTGCATTAGTTGTCGGGCATCTTAGAATCACCATCTTTCCAATAGCAAAATGCACAATATGTATAATCACAAGAATTAACAAAATTACCAACACACAACGAAAACGAAGCACAACTTATTATCGACGCCAAATCACCTTAATCACATGAATGACAGAATGGCATGAATATTCAAATAATACAAATATTTGAAAATGAGACTCATTACTGTTGTTACAATACAGTTTTTATTTTATTTTTTGCCGTTGGTTAGACGGGAATAGCTTATACCCCTCCTAAACACGGACGACAATGAGATAGCGAATAAAAGTCGCATAAATGCAATGTTTGTACGACAAAGATGCTAGATAAAAGTTTTGTAATTCTAGCATCAGAAATTGATGACGTAAAGATCAACTGGGAGATGTAGAGTGTATATGTACATATAAGCTTTTCCCCAGTCCATTTAAGCCTATTGCCTTATAATTTCCTTACAGCTCTTTCTATTTTGCGCTTTCTTCTTCCATTCTCTTATTTTCTTCTGCTTTATATCTTCCAGAACTGCATCTTTCCACATTCTTCTTGGTCTTCCTATTTTCTTATTACCTCCTGGTATTCTCCATGCTACTTCCTTTAGCGTTCTTGTCCTTTCCATCCTCTCTAGGTGCCCGAGTCAGTGTAAACTTCGTATCTTCACTAATTCACTTATTATTGGTTCATAAAATAATTAATAAATTCTCATTTTTGTTTTCCTTCCTTCGTAAATCCTTCGGAGTATTTTCCGTTCCAATATTTCTATGTTGTATTGAGCTTTTTTGTAGATGGTTTATTTTACTTTTATTAGAAGTATTTTTTCCAAAATAATCCTTAAACGATGGACAGGTCATGCTAGTCATTTGGTCGCTAATCATCGTTTAGCCCTTTAAGGCCAGTCCCTACCTACAGCTCTTATGGGACTTTCAATGCATTTTCAACATGTAATTTCTCGATTATTAAAAGTGATATTGATTTGAAATTTTAAATTTAAGGTGTCCACACCTTTTTCTAGGTCTTAACAAGTTTATATATTTTGTAATAGTTTATTATCATATTTAAATAAAAATTATGTTTCTGTCGAGGAATCTACTTTCACTATATACCGTTTTCTATAAAAGCAATTAATTATATACTCCAGTTAGGACATAGATTTCAGTATTTTGAGAACAATGCCGAAAACTCCGCTAGAAAAAATATTAAATAAAAGAGTTATTAGCTTTTAAAGATTTCTGATGAATAAATTCAGTTAATTTTTAAGATTTATAACAGGGCATCATCGCTTACCCACAAACATCGTAAAACTGTATATTCATTTTGACCTGCATATAATGAGGGTTTTCCTCGGGGTTTTCTGAGTCATATACGAGTACATCTGCAATTAAAATGTACCTGTTTACTAAACAGGGTCTAGAAAAGAATGTGAGACGGAGAGGGATGATACTGACGGCGACAGCAGTCGATTGCTGCTCTCGCAACCCACTACGAAAATTGTGAAATTATAATTAAAATTTAAGAATGTATCCCTACTTTATTTTATAAACTTTTCTCTAACGCAATTTATAAATATAATGAAAGAAATATTGTGTTATTGAATTACAATTTATTGTATTGTTGCAAAATTGGCGCCGAATCCAGCGATATACGGAGATACATGCCCCCCCCCCCCATGGTGGTCCATGAAAACTTTATGAAAAATTTCAATACATAATTTACTACTCGGTTTCGTAAAAACCATAAATAGATACACATTAAATGAAATTGACTTGTCTATCATCAAATTACCTAACTCAATTTTCAATAGTAGGTATATGGACGATTTGAACTTTGAGCTCCGTGTCGGCTATTATACGTAGTTGCAAATTTTTCATTTATATACTCTGTATATTTTATTCTATATAATTCGATAGAGGTAAAGATGATTCACTTCTTGGAAAGCAATTTCTTGAGTTGAAGGAGATGTACCTGAGGGATTATTTACCTCGTATTGACTACATACATGCTACAACGAGAAAAGTATTGAATTATTACAAGTTTTCTTCAGTCTTACACAATTAGTGCTCGAGTGCTCCTGTGAGTATCTTTATCCATTATTAAGTATTGTAGAATAGTTTGAAAAACAAAATAGAATTCACTTCAAGCTAAAAAGCTGGAAGTGTGTATGCGTCAAGCTACGATTTACGTGCAAAAAGTCAGATCTCGCCATCCGTTCTATGCATGCGCATAAGTCACTTGTGATGTCACAAGAGTTCCATGATATATAATTAATTATAAATAAATGGGAACATAATTTTAACTTTCAATTACATTTTAACTTATAATTATACATATATTTACGATTAAAAAAATATTTCACATGTAATTTCAATCACGCTAACAGTACATAGAAATAAGACGGCAGATATCGGTGTTTAACTGCTTTCTCGTATACCGAAATACGAAATACTACCTACTCTAAATCGTTGAAACCAGTCCGGCGCTTATAAACCTTGCCGATCGGGGCTGTAAATTATTTCCATGATGTTTATTACTCCCCCTTAGGCGTTGAAAGTCGTGATAGACAGCTGCCAAAATTTAAGGGCGTGCAAAGACTGGCCTGGCTAGTGACTGGCCTTAACAGGGTGTTTCAATACTTTTGGATTACAAGTCAGACATTTATTTTAAAATTCGCAAATTTTGCAGTATACGCCATGCTGTATCTAACGGAGTTATTAAAAGTCTTTGATCTCTACCCATTTTCGGATTATTGCCCCATCTCTTTTTTCTATTAACGAGAAAATATAATAAAAATATTACCTTTAGAATGTACCTACTCCAAATTTTAATTTAATTTAACGACGAAAGTTTTAACTAGCTCCGACACAGTTTTACGAAATGATAAAATTTTAATTTGAAATTACATTTCTCTCACAACAGTCTAGTTATGAAATGCTAGGTTTGCATGCATGTATCTAGTTTAAAACTTCGAAATTATATCATTCTCCAATTAATGTTTTATTTTGTAATTCAATTATATTCGTTAAGTACCTACTTTTTATTCATACTACTCGGAAAATTTTAAAACTAGTTAAAATTTCAAAGCTGGAGTTTTTTCCACGGCACAAGCACAAAATTATTCTTTTATGCTTTTGTAAAAATATATTTCCTAAATTTAAATTTAAGAAATATATTTATAATAAAAAAGTATAGTTTGCCAAACATTCTTTCGCTTAATAATAATAAAAGAAAATGGTGGAATATAAAAGAAATTTAATTTTAAAATAATGAAGTTAGTGCATTTGGTTCACAATATTGACAACAATTTCTGCTTGGCGGGTGTCGGCAAGACAGAGCACTCGGGAAGCCAGTAAAACATAATCAACAAACGTAATGTAGGTAAATTATAACAAAATAATAGGAAATTTAAGAAGTATAAATTTGCTATATACCTACTACAAGTGAAATACTTGGTAAGAAATAAATAGTTATTTAGATATTATGATTAACACTACATTACATAAAAATCTGGTGTGGCCAACACAATACCTCCCGCCATGTACCGCCCGAGTCACAATAAATATTAAACATCCTTATTTTTGGATTGGCGAATATTAATCTAATTTTGGCAGTTTATTTCTTAAAATGTAGTCTAATCTAATCCAAATAACTACCTTTTTGATAATAAAATGAAGGTTAAATTTTAAATACCGGGATGAAATAGAATTCACTAATCCAAAAATGAGAATTAGCTTAAACTTTTTTGCGAATCGTTAATTTTTATTAATCTAAATACATACCTACATATTTACATATGCTGTATTGATTTCCTTTCCTATTTTTCTATTTACGTTTTTCTATTTAAAATGTTACTATTATTAATTTGATATGATTAGTGGTTTGACAGTGACATTTATCTGTCAGTTACATACATTTGAATAACTGCGCAACCAAAGAGTTTTGTATGTTTAAAGCATAGGCTCCGGGATTTAAATTATTGATAATTTTATAAATTTATCCATAAAATATAAAGAAAAAATATTAATCATCGAAAAAATAACATTTAAAGGTATTTGAGCTTCTAGTAAAGTGTTATTTCCAGTTATCCGTTTTACACCGAAATCTAATTGGCTCTTTCCATAACAGAAAAAGGTCAAATACAAGGTTTCAAAATTTTCTGAATGATAATATTTGAGTTAGAGTAGAGAACCCACACATACATACATACGCACATACACACACACATACACACACATACTCACATACACACATACATACAGACATAATGGTGAAAATGTTAAAATTGGATTCTAGGGACCTAAAAACGTGCTCATTTACCAAAACCTCGATAAGCGATTTTTAGCATGATCCCTATGCCTCCCTTACTAAGGGTAGCAGGAGGTAATAGTATATTACATTACAAGTCATGAAAATGTTTCATTGCAGCAAAGACGTTTTTATGACGCGTGATGTATTCTATTTTTTTTTTAAATCGGCAATTATATGTAGAAGTTTAAAATTATAGAAATTAGCTACAAAGCAGTTATGTATTAAAGTTTTAATAAAATTATTTGTACACAAATGGACCTTTTCAATAAAAAGAGGTAGAAGATATGCGCAATGGGGATCTGTGCATAGTAAGAACAACTGAGATCTATGGCGTTTGTTTCTAAAAAATTTAGACGTAAAATGTGTGAATATCTCAAATAACTTTAAAAAATCTTATCGAAATAAGTTACAAAAGCTTTTATTGAAGTTAAAATGTCTAACGATGCAATTTTTCACTGGGAATACAGGTATTTTAATGACAGCAATATTTTTTTCGTGTGACAGCCCAACTGGCAGTTGTTTTCGTCATTTTCTTACTATTTGCAGAGATAGAAAGAGATAGCCGTTAAATTGAAAAGATCCATTACTAATTATTAATATTATGCCATTCGACGAAAAATATTGTACAAACCACGCGCGTGAACACTCATCCGGGAACCAAGTGTTCACGCACTTGGTATGTAAATAACTATTTTAAGGTAGTATTTACTAAACTAGTAATTAATTCTTACAGGAAATATTAATTGAAATTATGTAGTTATTAATAATCAAAAGTAACTACGTATTAAATAGGTTCCATTAAAGGAAACATTTGTTTTAATGCCAAACTTCACCCATGACATTTGACTTAAAATTTATGATGATGTATATAAACTGTATAAAGTATATACAATTTATAACATTACACATATATTTCGCAACAAAGGAAAATATTAATAACGAAACATGCAAAACAATTGCGGCAAGTGTTAGTTTGCAATTCTTTCGAATTAGCCCTGCCAGCGGGATTGAAAAACAATAGGAAATAAATCTGTCGTTATGTGTATTTATTTAATAGGCCATATGTATTGTGAGTTCCTTGTTACTAATTGTCTTATTTCGCAATACATTATCCAGCCAGCAAATGCAGTACCGTTAAACAAATGATCCCATATTCTACGTAATGTGAGTAGCAATAATGTCGTGTTCTTATTGTGTACATTTACATACACCACAAGAAGTGCTTCTCAAACTATTGCAATTATACTAACATCAAACAGCAATTAATAATTTGTATTAGTAGACATTATGATTTGCTTACATATAGTTTATAATTTTCTCAAATAATAGGCACAGTAATTTTAATATTCCGTCACCTTTATGTAAGGAAGGTATTGTCTTTGGTTAATAAATTCGATGATGAGTTTTTAATCAATAAGCACGTTTTAGGGTTCCTACAATTTTAATATTTTTACGATGATGTCTGTATGTTTGTGCGTGTGTATGTGTGTACCTATGTGTGTGTGTGTGTGTGTGTGTGTGTGTGTGGGTGCGCGTGCGTGCGTGCGTGCGTGTGTGTGTGTGTGTAACAATACTTTCGTCTGCGATAACGCTAGTACTACAATTTCAAAAATTATAATTCTTTCGTATTCTTCTTCGTCACATCCATATGAAGAGCTGATTGCAATTGGTCAACCCGAAATACCCTCATTTGAAGATTTTAACATTTTTCTTGAAAGAACTATGTTAAATATTATTTTTTTCACATTTAATGTTATTATAAAGAATATTTGATTCTCTATACGATTTGACTTCATTTTATACTTTGTATTAAATGGATATACATTGAGTTAAAAAATATAAAGAAATTAAAATTCATAAAGTAGCCATAGCTATGGAAACAGCTACTATATTAAGAAAATTCTGATTGAAAGATGTTTGTGTCAAGTGCAATTGACATAAGTGTGTTTGTCTTATAATTTTACTGGAAATATAGGTTGGATGAACCGAAGAAGGTAAATTGCTGGCCACATCAGATTTTTTAAAGAAGTCAGATCAAGGTCATCTGTATCATAAATGAATTAACAAGTTGGCATATATTTATCTCTCTCATTTGTAATAACAAAAGCAGCGTTTGCGATAAGGATAACATGCTCGTCTTTCAAAAATTCATATTGTTTCGACCAAGTTAGGACATTCCATTTTGAAACGTTGGTCTTTGTTGACAATACTTTCGCTGTAACGTAAGTTTAACTATTAATTCAGACATATTACCTTGATCCATAGCCGTATGAGTAACGTTAAAATTGTGTGTGTTAGTATCTTATTTTTCACATATTTGGTTTTACATTTGCTAATAAACTTACCAGTTGATTTATTTTCGAATTTTGAATGCTTTTACTGTAACATATACTTTTTAATAATAAACCAAGACCGCAATTTTTTTAATGCACCCTTATACACAAATGGGCGCCCAACGTGGGGCATGTTGGTTGCTTTCAGTAATACCGAGGATATATTTCAGCGAATTTTGACATTCTGTACTGTTATTTAATGTTGATTACAAACAGGGTTGAGCAGTGGTATTTAGGCACATAATAGTCGCGTTCTTTTTACCAGTTTTTACATGAGATCTCAGTTCGTCTCAGTTCACCTCAATTGCCTCACTAATTTTGACCGTTCTTTTTATCGTAACGGAGGTGAGATAAAGTGAGAAAAGTTCCTCGCCCCTTCCCGATACTTAGTCACCTCTGGAGGTTGTGCTTGTTGAGTTTTTAATCTTAGATGAATGGTGGGGATAAATGCTTTGCTGTTACGGGCTGTCACATACAATTAGTATGGTTATTGTAAAGATTATTTGTTTATTTTAATAAATATTATTATTAGAAGAATAAATAAATATACAAAAGACGTAAACTTCATATAATTGAAAATTATATGAAAGTTATAGTACCGTACAATTTAAACAACATTTTAGAACGTGTCGCACTACATGTTATTATGTAATCGACAGAATTATGGAAGCCCAAATAATGCCCACTCATAGTTTTGGGCCAACCAAAATAACGCCTGTAAATACCGTGGTTGACCGTTCAAAAGCTAATGTCAAATTCAAATTGTTCAAGTTAGCAACAAAATTTGTCTTTTGTCGTTCTTTTTACTTCATTAAAATCTTTCTTGATCTCAACTCAGTTCATGTCAAACTCATCTCATTTTGAGATGAAATGAGATAAGGCAAATGATAAAAAGAACGCGACTACACTGAGTTAAATACTTTCTGTTTCATATTTAAAATGAGTACTTATATGAGACCATATTCTTTAATATCCAGAATACAAATTTGAGTGACAAACAGTAGGGGAAGAATAAATTACAAATTTTAGTAATTCTGCTATTTAATCTATCTACCCTTTGAGATTTTAGTGACAGTGAAACAAACATGGCGTTAAACCGTAGACGTAAATGAACGAAACGAACCAACATATTGTAAATTTATAGTTTGACAACTTCTTGTTGCTACTGAGTTACCCACAGACAGCAGACTACCCTCTATGATGTCAGCATATACCGTTGGTTAAACCGGTATCAATTTATAATCCACGATACACGTGTATTAATTAGCGGACGCATACGGAAGATTTAAATCATGGTAGCTTACCGTAACTACGTCATATATAACCCCACGTTCATACGGCACGCACGCACCTCATATTCGTTTAATCATTTTATCGCTGTGATCAGCGAATGTGGGCGTGGGTGGGAGTCCGCCACCAGCGATATGTCCGACGGCTAAACAGACATTGCTATTAACGTCTGGGTCAGCGCGCGTTGCTGACCAAACATTTGTCTATTTCACAGACTGACCTAACCTTACTATCTTCATGATCTACTCCACCTATCTGACAAACAATCTTGCACTTTCAAGTATTAAATTGAATTGTCCAGGTGGTGAAGTCCAGAAGATTGATGTTGTTACACGGTTTCAGATTATTGATTCAGTTATAATCAAACAAAACGCAAAAATTCTAAAACGATAACAGTTAAATAGTTAATCTTTTTTAATTTTTACCTCCCGCTGCCCTTGGTAAGGGAGGTATAGAGATCGTGGTAAAAAACGCTTATCGAGATATTGGTAAATGACCACGTTTTAAGGTCCCTAGAATCCAATTTTCACGATGATGTCTGTATATGTATATATATCCTCCACTCTAACATAAATACTGTTATTCAGAAAATTTTGAAACCCTGTATTTTGAACTTTTCTGTAATGGAAAGAGTCCATTAGATTTTGGTGAAAATCGGATAACCGCAATTTGCATTTTACTAGAAGCTCAAAATAGTTTTTTTGTCAAAAAATACCTTTAAATGTTATTTTTTCGAGATTAATGTTATTATAAAAATTAAAGATTATTAAATTTTCTATAGATTTGCATTAATACTTTTTCTATATATTTTATTGATACATTTATAAAATTATCTATAATTTAATTCCCCGAGTCTATGCTTTAAACAAACAAAACGCAGTTATTCAAATGTATGTAACTGACAGATAAATGTCACTATCAAAGAACTAATCAATTAATGCCCGGTTTTATAAACATCGAATAAAGTGCTGAGTTATTACTTTGAAAGTAAATTTAATCGACGAGTAAATAAAAATGTCTGTTTTATAAAACAAGTTACAAAGTAAAATAACTACTTGCAGAGTAAATATTTTATCCTAGTGATTTACCGACAGAGATGTGACATCTGTCATTATTTTGTGATTTTTGCATATAAATATTTTAATATTTTCTATAATTATATATATTTAATATTGTTTTTTATGAATTTGCAACTACAATTTTAACTGGGGACAAGGAAAAGAACCTCCATGAAGAGTGTGTGAATACCGTTGTACACTCAGGCTACGGTTTCTTATACCGGCTAATCTTTCCTTTACTGGAGCATAAGAGAGATTGATAAAACCAGGATAAAACATTACTAGACGGTATCCCTTAAAACCACTACTGACGATAATGTTAATCTCTAACTGATCTATTCCAAGCAATGTGTCGCAGAATGTTTTAATAATATTGTATTCTGTATGTTCCTGACACGAAATAAATCCAAAAGTCAAAATAGAAAATAAAGTGTGTCAAAGTGCCAGGTGTCAACTAACATAGAAAAAGAGAGAACGGGGAATGAATTACACAGAAACAGACAAAGCAAATAAGTATATTGGATATAAATAAAGAAATGTAAAAATAATGCAAGACATAAAATTTAAAATTAATTTAATTTAATTAATATTGATGTGTCAAATTTATTCTACAGAATAAAATTTATTTCCTCGAAAATCGGTGGAGTAATTTATTCTGTAGATTTACTTAGTTAGTATTTTTATTCTTGCTTTATAAAACAAAAATCTCTGGAATAAACTATTTTACTTTAAGAATAAATTTTACTTTGCTAGTAATTTACTTATCCATCTTTTTTAAAACTGGGCATAAAAATAATATTAGGACCGTTTTAAAAAGAAGAAAGTAAATAGAACAATATAAAAGGTATTTCATACAGATTCCATCATAAGTATGTAGGTATGTATTCAGATTAATAAAAATTAACGATTCACAAAAATGTTTAAGCTAATCCTCATTATTGGATTAGTGAATTCTATTCTATCCCGGTATTTAAAATTTAATCTTCACTTTATTATAGCTCCGGTGGCTCAATGGTTACAGCAACGCTTCATGTCATGAGGGTCCTCGGGGCTCCGAGTTCGAATTCCACTAAGGCATGGATGTGTGTGAATGTGAACTCACTCTGTAATTGGGATTTAATCCTGTTGAAAGGTTTGAAAATGGTAGTAGCTTGGATTAGATTAGACTATATTTTAAGATATAAACTGTCAAAATTAGAGTAAAATTCGCTAATCCAAAAATAAGGATTAACTTTAATCTTTTTTGTGACTCGGGCTGTAATGGCGGGAGGTGTCGTGTTGGCTACACCAGTTTTTTAATATAAGTATTTATTTATCGTGTAATAAACTTTTATTTTATTTAAAAATATTTCTTTCATTTTTGCGCTTCACCCAAATAAATAGCACTATTAAAGGTGTGACCTAGACTTACTTAGAAATAGTAAATTTTTCTAATTCCTGAAAATCTTGAATACTGTGGAATTAAAAGCTAAATTAGGACCTAAAAAAACTGCCCTTGTCTAAAGTTTTGCGTAAATGCATAAGAAGTAATAGATTTTATCCAATTTTGAGGTGAAGCTAGCTTTTGTAGTTTCACCAAGTTTGGTTCACTTCAAGAATTAAATATTTTGAAAATTATATCTGTTAAAATGGGTAAATGTGGAAAGATTAACGCGTAAATATTTCACAAAATCTCTCATATGAGGCAAAATTATATGTTTAAACATAAGCACAGGCACATCACACATCGTTGGGAAAGCCCCAGGCGCATTTCAGAAGCCACAGCTAGTGACATGCTTACTTCAGCCACACATACTTTTTATCCTCGCATACTCGGCTTGCGTTAAATTTATTGTAATTTAACCGTAAACAAAGGTAGTAAAAAATGCTCGCAATGTTGTGTTGACGTTGCTTATGCCCGTATCAAAACAAAATCTCCTTTTATTTTACAACTCCAAATTAGTCCAAATATTATGCACAGAGAAATTGTGACAGAATATTTTGTAATTTGTAGTGTATAAAGCTAGTTGTGTTATTTATAGATGTGTAGTATTTTTACCAACACGATGAGTATGTTCATATCGATGTTCATAATCGGATTTAAGTGGATTTAAGATTAGGAATCATGTTTAAGAAAACGGTGTAAACGATCTGGATTGGATTTAGAATCAGATTCTAAATCGACTTTACCAACGAGATTTATACATAAATCCGATATAAACTATTATTCACGAAACATGACTATTCAAGAGACGTCTGATATAATATTACTTGCAGATAACTTCGTTGCATTTCGTATGCATAGGTGTGCAACATGACATATTTATGGACACTTTTAAATAGAAAAAATAAGAGTCATTTATTTGAAAATTATGTTTCTTTCTAAATAATGGCAGAGGCGTCGATAGACCATTTCTGAGGGAGCTTGCACCCTCCCTGTTTAATTTTGCGCCCCCTTTCCGTGTTTTTATTTAAATAAATTATTAAAAATCAATCTGATTTTTTTACTATTTTATTATGCACTTATTTATCTGCAGTAAGCAGCGAGATGATTATCTAGCTACGACTTTAGCCGAAGAGGAAAGGTTATCGCTGCTCTAAAATATGAAGCGAAAATTCAAATAAATTATTCCTGTATTAGAACTATTAACGCATTAAAAAAATCAACACACGACAAGCATCCTTCCGATACTAACCTGCATTTTAAAATAAAAATTATTGAAATCTATCAATACTGGATTTTTCTCGTTTTGCCATTAAATCAAAGTCAAATACTAATAGATTTCAATATATTTTTTTTTAATTCAGGTTAATATCGGAAGTATGCGTGGCGTGTGTTGAGTTTTAAAAAATGTTAATAGTTCTGGTACAGAAACAATTAATTGAACTTTCGCTTCATATTTTAATACAGGGGTAACCTTTCCTCTTAAGAAAGGTACTATAAGGAATCAAAATGATGCACCATTCAGACTATAAAAGAGAAAATTATTTAACGCTATCCCATTGCAAGGACATAATGAAACAAAAAATTCAACAAATAAGGCCAATTTTATAGATTCTAGTTATTAAAAAATTTGATCCTTTTCTCCAGAATTACAATGTACCTCAAAATGCACATTATTGTTCACCTACGTCACAAAATCATGCTATAGAAAGTAGTGCAAAATGTATAATACGCAAAATAACTCCGGAAATTAATAATTGTGATTATTTTGCAATAATAGTAGATGATCCTCGGGACATCACTGCAGAAGAACAGATAAGTATTTGTATTCGCTTCATTACATCTGAAAATCTTCTAAAAAAAATATTTTTATGTTTTAAACAAGAAAAAATTTAAATGCAGAATCAGACTGTCAAAAATTATTTCGTTCTAAAGGTGCACCCTGTTGCGCCCTCCCTGTTAAACATACCTAGTGACGCCCCTGAATAATGCCTTTCTGAAAGATTTATGTTCTTCACTTATGTAATACAAAAACATCGATTTTACTTATAAACCAAGGAATAATAATTTGATTTAATCATCAACGCCACTGGGTAAATATTAGCACAGAGGGCAGTGTAGTACATAATTACGTATCTGTAAATCTACGACATACGTCATTATTATTAAATCAACTCCTTTACTATGGCTACATGTTGTAGCACATATCGCACCATATGAAATTAGAAGAAACTACTTTACTAATCGTTTTTGGGATAAATTTCAAAATTCACCTGATATGTTTTCGATTACAAAAGATTTAGAGAATTAACCATCTAACAGACTAAAATCTCGTAAACCATTATGGAATGAAGAATTTCTTAATGCACCTTTCTGCACTTCAGAACATTGGAAAATTGCTTGGCAGACAGCTGATATTCTAAATAAAAATTTAATTTCAGATTTCACAAAAGAAGTAATAGGTTTAGATCAACCAACAGCTATTTGGTGTAAGCTTAATCGTTTTCGAACATGCCATGGAAAATGTAATAATATGTTATATCACTGGAAAATACGCGATAGTCCAAATTGTGATTGTGGAGCAGAACGAGAAACAATTCAGCATATAGTTGAAGAATGTCTCTTATCTAAATTTCAGCAAGGTTTCGCCGAACTTCACCTATTAACGGAAGATGCACTAACTTGGATAGTAAAAATCAAAAATATTTAATTTGTATTTTTTTTTTCTTATTCTTCATGTATTATTATATCGAATGTATTTGTACTGTCTTTCTTTCATATATATATATATATATATATATATATATATATATATATATATATATATGTCGGAGATTGTAATATCAAAGCATGTCGTAACGATCATTTAATGAATCAAGTATTACATGAATCACTTATAATCTTTTAATTGTATTGTCGTAATCGAAACGTCAAGCATTCTTGGCTACAATGCTTGGATGGAATCAGTGTGTAGCGGTGCTCAGGGTGAGTGCATGTCCGCCTCGCTGAGATCATCACGTTTATATTATCGCTGTGGTTCTGAAATAGTGTTGGTCGACATAGAGTTTGCCAGTGATACTACCCCGCGACATCAGAAGTGGGATTCGCCTGCGTTCCGCAATATTGTATGTGGGTTTGTGTTCTGTTCGTGAATTATAAATTGAAGTGTAGGGCCAAGCAGATTAAGATGGAAAGGCCGTCTAGCAATTTTTGCAGGTTTTCATCATAGGGCATTGACCAGTAACAAGGATTCCGTCTGTGTCCCACCCAGAGAGTGGTGACGCAATTACATGAGCTCGTTAAGTAGAACCGTGAGTAATGAGTACTGAATTTATGTTAAGCGGTCTTCCAATACTGGTAAGAGATTTTATTACAAAGCTCAAGATATCGTTGTGAGCTATGTTGGTGGCAATTGGGTTGCTGTTGTAATAAAAGCAATTCGGTCAGTTGCTTGCTGAGAAACGAGAGACGAAGTTGAGTTTGTTGTTTATGATATTGTGATGGCCGATGATCCGGATTACCGATCTCCATATATGTTATTTAAGATATTATTCATTACAGTAGGTGTTCCTGGCAGTTGTTATATTTTGATTGATGTTTCGTTACATTTTGGCCGCCATACTAACGATGCATGAGTGATCATTGGTCCAAATACGGTGATGTATGGCCACTGGTTCGTTTCTGCCTGTAATCTCTAGTTTTTGCTAGAAGGACAGTGGCTTGTGTCCGAGGCTGCTACGGGATTTGTTTTGATGATTTTGTTAATGTATAAATTGCATGTGGACTTTTGAGTATTCAGGTTTCAGGTATCTGCGTTGACATTAAGGGTAATGTGATTGAAGTGAGAGATCAATGCATTCGATCAGTTACCGTACGATGATGCTATTTGGGAAAAATATTGTTGACAGTGGCGGGAAAGCTGTAATTATGGACGAAGTCTGTACCAGTCTGTCTCGAAATAATAAGCCAGAATGGGCGAGCATCCTACCCAAGATCTACGAATGAGGCGATGTGTAGCACTGATAGTGAGAGAATGTAATGGATGTACCGTGTTAGCGTGAATAATATAGCGCTGTGCAGACAGTTCAAATCTGAGTGAACTTTTATCAATTGTTCATGGTATAATTTGTATGAAGTTATTCAAGTTCCTGCACGTCCATGTTCCAAAACCCTGAGACGTTACTGATGGAACTTTCATGAATATTGAAATTTAGGTACAAATATGGTAGTGGTTTGAAATAGTCCCTGAGTCTATTCCCAGAACATACTATATGACTTTATTAAATTTCCGGTGAGCATGGTCGTAGCTATAAAACTTGGCGTTTTGGTTTTGATGGGGCTGTGGCCGATCAGGCTCCTCGTGACTGTTTTCGGGGTGACCATGCCAGTTTTGTCAAATTGTGAATTTGTTGAATGTTTAAATTGTGGCAAGCTAGATCATCCGCAGAGGAGTTGCACAGAACAGCTGGTGCCCGGACTGGAGCCTGCCGCGGTTGCGAAGCCGACTGTTTTACCTGAAAACCAATTGAGCAACAGAAATCTGTCAGCCATTGGAAGCAGAGAAGTCTGACAAGACGGGACTTGCTTTTCAATTGTTTGTCTTAATGTTTGGGACGCCTAAGTGCAGCGTGATGGACGCTGGAACAAATTGCTTTAAAATATTTTGATCGTATCCAAGGGGAAATTTAATTGAAGAAAGTTCATCGGATGATGGATATAAAGGAAGATAAAAAAATTTGTTTCTACATCTCCTCTTGCAAACGTTTCAGTATATTATTTTACCTTCATCAAGTGCTACAATAAAAATATTTGACACAAATCAACAACAATCATTTTCCAGAGTATAATCAAGCAATAGTAAATAAGTTTAAATAAACAACAATTTTTTTATAAAATACCTGTGAGTATTTGTAGGCCAAACGAGAAACATTATAAAAGACAGCATCACCTGTGACAGTGTAAGATCAACTGACTAAAACTTACTAACCTCCAATAAGAGCAAAAACCAACTTGTCAAAAAATTAAACTAAAAAACACTAAGCGAAAATACAGTTAAGAAAACGAAAAGAAGAACTATCTGTTTGAATTATTTAACAAATTTAGAACATTTTGATAGCTTTAAGTTTAAGCATGCCGGATTATTTCGATTTGGTATTACGTATTATTTACATAACACATGAATCCATGTTCTAATTTTTAAGTAGAGCGGTTCATGCGTACAAAAATGAACCTTCTGGAGGTTGAGACCACAATTTAGTTTGGCTAATCGAGTGGATCGTTAAAAATCCACAGGGGTGACTAAAACTTTGAAGAGCCGACAAACTTTTATAACAAAAGTGGCTAAAGAGCAATTGAGGCGTTGGTCTGGACATTGGACATTTTCGTTAAATTCTTTAGAATTATTAACCGTGATGGAAGATGACATGCTACTGGATGCCTCTGTCATGGTGTTTCGGTATGCTACTATGATACCTCTGCCGAAGGTAACATGCTAACTAGGTGCCTCTGTCGTGTGGTTTTCCGAGCTGGTTAAGCGATGACGGAACAGTGTTCCATTGCTGGGTAAGCAATGACGCTGTGGTTTTCCGAGCTGGTTAAGCGATGACGGAATAGTGTTCTATTGCTGGGTAAGCAATGACGGTGTGGTTTTCCGAGCTGGTTAAGCGATGACGGAAGGGTGTTCCATTGCTGGGTAAGCAATGACGGTATGGTTTTCTTGCGCTGGTTAAGCGAAAATTGAATAGCGATCGATTGCTAGTTAAGCAATGATGGTCTGTCGCTGTTGGACAAGCTATAATAATGCTTGAATACTGATATTGGTAGTCATGTATTTACTGGTGAAATGTATTGTCACAGAATTATGTTTTGTTTGACGTCTTTTAAAAAAGGCGTCCATTAAATAATTTAGTGTACTATAGCTAAATTTTGAGCTTAATATAAATGTGAACAAAGTTGTAACTATTTGAACACTTATTGGTCAGAGATAGCCGAGCGAAAATACTGTGGATAAATTCTTTGTTTTCAGATAGTACACACGAGGACGTGTGAAACGTCAGAATGGCCGTGTCGGAGATTGTAATATCAAAGCATGTCGTAACGATCATTTAATGAATCAAGTATTACATGAATCACTTATAATCTTTTAATTGTATTGTCGTAATCGAAACGTCAAGCATTATTGGCTACAATGCTTGGATGGAATCAGTGTGTAGCGGTGCTCAGTGTGAGTGCATGTCCGCCTCGCTGAGATCATCACGTTT
Source organism: Harpalus rubripes (assembly GCA_963082715.1). NCBI lineage: Eukaryota > Metazoa > Arthropoda > Insecta > Coleoptera > Carabidae > Harpalus > Harpalus rubripes. Next base: position 59,889,905 of record OY720451.1, read on the forward strand.
ATATTATCGCTGTGGTTCTGAAATAGTGTTGGTCGACATAGAGTTTGCCAGTGATACAACCCCGCGACATATATATATATATATATATATATATATATATATATATATATATATATATATATATATTATTTACAGTGTGTTAGAAAGTAAAGCCACTATTTACGTATATCTGTCACACCACAAATAAAATAGACACAGGTCAAATAATCTCTTTCTTTCTAATACAAAATGCATTAATAAAAATAATATAAAGTTTTTTTGACAAACTGGCGGTTAGATTGTAAATTAGTTAGCCCCCAAATAGTATTAATTAGCCTAGGGCTCCCAAAGTTCACGGTCCGCCCCTGAGTGTATTTACAGTAACGAATGTCATTTTCATATATTTCAATGATTTGAATATTCTTCTCATATTGTCATTCATGTGGTCATTTTGGCGTTGAAAATTTGTGTTTTATTGTGTGTTGGTAGTTTCGTTAATTTTTACAAAGACGGAATTTCTAAAATTGCCGACCATTATTGTGATTGGGTGATTCTTTCTTCACGCAACAAGTTTACCGGGTCGCGTGATACCAACGTGACGATATGATGAATGCATTCTACCGGATGTATGTGTTTCTGCAATAATCGGAGGTCTCACGCTACGACTTTCGTGTCCGATTAAGGTTACTGGATTAAATATCGCAATGCTTATAAAACTTAGCACTTCTCTCATGATAACTGTAATATTGCATATCATCTTTAGGAGTAATAATTCTTACATGTAACTTTCACTAAATGCTTCTATTAAATTTATTTGCCTTATTTAAAAGTTATTAGACATTAAACAAAATTATAGATATAGCGGGTAACGGTTCTTTAATGGCTAATATGCTCGCGTATTAACCATATGTTTAAATGTTAAATTCTAGAATGCTCATAATTGCTGTAGTATCTAAGTTGCTCATATATTACTATAAATGTATACCCATTTTCAATATATTCATTTATAAAAACAAATAATTTCTAATACTGACATGGCTTAACCACAGATTCCTGGGCCCATAATAAGACGATGTAACTAAACTTACCTATATCCGACCATTTAGCAAGAATTCTGCTTCAAAGTCTTTCTAAAATAAATTAGTATTGTTTATAATAACGAAACGCTTTGTTCGATTTGAATGAAATTTGGTATGACAATCCATATGGATTTAATTCATCTTTTAAGAAGGTATTTGTTATTGTTAGTGAACCACTAGTGCAGGAAACTTAGGTGTCGCGACCATGAATAGACCATAACTTTTAATGACAACGCCAATAATGTATATTTACTGTTTTTCAGAAAGATACACTCAATAGTAAACTTTCATGTCTCTGCATGGGTTTTGATATCTTTAACGATTTAGTCAGAAAAAAATAAAATGTAAGTAATTGCGCCGTGTAATTTTTAAAATAAATTTTATCTAGCAGTCTTTCCAAATGTCAAACAACTAATTTTTAATAACAGTAACAATTGTTTATGGGTTGTCAAAATTTTCCTTTGCTATATTTTAAAACTAGTAACATATCCGTTTGTTCGGCCTTTTAGTATTTTACTGATATTATTATAATAAGACGATTAAATAATGTATGGCAAAGGATAATTGTTTCGTAACTTATTGTGGTCCGGTTGCGGTATTCCGCTACCGAAAATCGGTCACTTTAATATGTTAAGAGTGAGGAATATATGTTGTACCTATGATGTCAGGTTAGTAAGAATGTTGTTGAAAGAGAGACTGATTTTTTTTGGATGATGTTATTTTTATTCTGTCGGGTTTGTGCTAGCCCACTAAGTGGGTAATGCGTGATTTTATGTATGTATGTAAATAATGTTAGCTTATTCCTAAACAACTTTAGATGATTGACAACTCAAAAAAATTATTTCTGTTATTAAAAATTAGTAGTTTGACATTTGAAAAGACGGCTAGATAAAATTTATTTTAAAAATCTGATGTGGCCAGCACATAACCTCTCGCCAGATATTTTATCTGGTTGTACGCATAAAACGAAAAATATTTTTAAATACAAATACACATATTCGCTACAAAATAATTCTCACATATATTTGCAAAATCTATAGGGTATTTTAATATAAATTATATACAATACATACATTTTCTTTATATTCAGTATCCTGAAATTTTCTTTTTCTACTTTCCTTTCCTTTTTCTTTATATTAGTCATTTTTTCGCAAATTCCTTTTATATTCTTTTTTACGTATATTCTTTTGCGTTGTTGACTTTTTTTATTTTCATAATCTCCATAATGTACAAAAAAATTTGACAGTGGCATACAAACATTTTTGACAGTGACATTTATGTGTCAATTACAAACATTTGAATTTCTTGCCTTGTAGTATTTTGATCTGAGATTTTTTACATTATTATTTTATATACATTTTTTTATCTCTAAATCTATAGAAGATATAATAATGAATTTATATTTATCGAATAAAGAATTTAACGTTCTTTAATATAAGTATTTTCATAAATTTTCGATAAATAATATTTAGATGATTTTTTTCTTGTAACTACTACTTCCGGTTGTCCAGTTGTTACAATTATTGTTAGATTGAGGAATCCGTAGTTAAAAATGTCTTAAGTCTTATAGTATTTGAGAAATCGTGAATCCAACATCCACACACACATCCACACACACACACCACACACACATACGGACATCATCGTAAAAATGTTATAATCGGATTCTAGGGAACTTAAAACGTGCTTATTCACTAAAATCTGGATATGCGATCTTTAGCATGAATACAATACCTCTCTTAGCGAGAGGTAAAAATTACACGGCGCAGGCACTTACATTTTATTTAGCGGGTTCCTTTTATATTCTTTTTTCGTATATTCTTTTGCGTTGTTGACTTTTTTTATTTTCATAATCTTCATAATGATGTACAAATATTTTTTGAAGAAGTTTGATCTGAGAATTTTTACATAAAATTATTTTATATGCATTTCTTTATCTCTAAATCTATAGAAGACATAATAATGAATTTATATTTATCGAATAAAGAATTTAACGTTCTTTAATACAAGTATATACATAAATTTTCGATAAATAATATTTAGATAATTTTTTTCTTGTAAGTACTACTTCCGGTTGTCCAATTGTTACCAAAACTTAATCAACTCTTCCCATTATTGTTAGATTGAGGAATGCGTAGTTAAAAATTTCTTAAATCTTATAGTTTTTGAGAAATCGTGGATCCAACATCCACACACACATACGGACATCATCGTAAAAATGTTATAATCGGATTCTAGGGACCTTAAAACGTGCTTATTCACTAAAATCTGGATATGCGATCTTTAGCATGAATACAATACCTCTCTTGGCGAGAGGTAAAAATTACACGGCGCAGGCACTTACATTTTATTTAGCGGGTAACGGGAGGTAAAAAGAGGAAGAGGAAGACCGAGGAAAACGTGGGAAGATAAACAGGACTCGGAAATAAAAGGCGTAAAAAATTGAAAGAAATAAAAAGGGTGAAAATTATTCTTACGCAATACTACAGGTGTCAGGGAATATGTTCTGCAATTCCCATAATTTCTTTTACGTTTAAAGTTAAAGAAAAAAGACAGAGTATATGTTAATTATAACAAGATCCATGAAGGTAAATTATAAATATCAGTACCTACATATCAGATAAGTATATAAAATAAAGTAATTATACTTTCTCACGATTGCATACTTGTTATCTGCAAATTACATCCCCGTTACTGTGTAAACTTATCAACAATCGAAATGATTTTAACAACAGAATAGCTTTGTGATAGGAGTTCCGTATAACATGATATCCCCAGTGCATTGTAATGGTCTATATGGGACTAATAATGGTAGCACCAGCACCTATACAGTATTGAACTCCGTGTAATTAGTTCCTGAAATCAAACTGTGATATGTAAATGGGACAAGATGCGCTGACTGTAATTAGGAGAATAACATACACTTCATTATACATGCGACTATACTATCACAAACATCTATATTTTACATGTTTCACAACTCCGAATTAAAAAGATATTAAGTTGTTGAAATATTATAATGCGTAAAGTTGTTGATAGGTGAAATAATTATATTTAAACAGACTATTTTATATCAAGGTTATGAAGAGTATCATTATTGGTCAAGCGAAAAGATTATAATCAAAAAGAAACATACTATTGTCGATTTTGAGGAGAAATTGATGTTGATGGGCTCTTTATGAATTTTTTCGCGATGTAAAATTAATGTTAAGAACGGATGTATTTTGTGTACATGATGTTTGCCTGAGATTTAGAGTAATTGTTAAAAATATTGCTGACATAATATTTGTATTTTTGATGCAAAATTTGCATCGTTAGACATTTTAGCTTCAATAAACGCCTTTGTAAGTTCTTTGCAGAAGAATAATACAAGGTTCTATTATATATATATATATATATATATATATATATATATATATATATATATATATATATATATATATATATATATATATATATTTACAATTTCATTCGTTTCTTTTCATGTAAAATGTAAAAAAACCTTTACGCACAACTGTATTGTGATTGTTTGTTTACATTTTAGTTACCATGGTGGAAAATGAAAAATTACACTCTGCGGGCGGTAAAGTGTAAAGCAAAAGCCCGCCGGGCGGTAAAAAATATGACAAAAATAAACAAATAACGGTAAATAATATTTTATTTGTGGATATTTATAATACAGTTGGATATATTATTCAACGAAATTCCCTCCAAATGAATTGTTTCTGAAGATTTCTTTAACTGGAGATTCAACTGATTTCTGTCTTTTTCAGTTGCTGAAATGTCAGATGACAGACCAGGTTTATCATGGTCTTTTGTTCCAATAATCAGTCGAGCTGTTTATAATACCGACCAATATTCAAATTCTTCTTGATCATTAACATCTTCTTGATCATTAACATCTTCTTGATCATGGAAAATTTGGACCATAATGAAAAACTCTTATATATTTTAGACTGAAAAGTAAGCACAATCTATAGAATAACAATATATACGAGTAATATTGATATATCACCATACCTTTTCATTGAAATATGCGAGCAACACAGTTTCGTTCAAAATTGTCACATTTTTTTCTGTCAACCAGGCTTGCAACACATAGTATTCATTTTGATACCGGTCCTTTGACTTACCAAGACATAAATCCGCTAAAGCCTCATAAGCTTCTAGCAAATTTTTTTCAGAAATTTCAGTATCATATTCAGATTGAAGCTCCATGCTTTACTTTTTTAATTATTTGTTTACACAAAACAAATGGCTACCAATACAACGCATCGCCTAAATGTTTTTTGGCATAGCCATCTGGCCATCTAATATTTTTTACATAGCAACAAGCTTTTAGTCATGCAATTAAAAATTACGTTTCATTTGGTTTCAGTTGTGCGTAAAACGTTGTACGTACCTCAGGCCGAAAGAGGTTTACGCCGTTGGATTTCGTCCGCTCTATTCGTAAATAACTATTGTTTCCATATACATACCCATCACTGTTATGCACTGATCTCTCAAGGGCCGGAAATAGCCCTGAGACCGAAATATGGCATCTTCCCGCCCTGAGGCTGGAATATTGACCAACCTCTGCAAAATTTCTTGGAAAATGTAGTTACCAATAACTAACTAGTAACTTCTTAATTTTTTTAAGTCAGAAATCACAATATTACTGACAAACAAAATATTTGACACTAGACAAACCTTTGTTTATAGTATTCATCACTTGGTTCAGAAAAACAATTTTCTCGAAATAATAATTGTTTTGAATATACTGGTTATTAGAAACAAGAACAAATTAGATTTTGATATCTATAGAAAATCCACGAACACTAATAGATTTATAACGGCTGACTCAAATCATTTTTGGCAACATAAATTAGCTTCGTTTAATTTCTTAATAAACAGATTAACTAAATTTCCTTTAAACAAAAAACGATTTAAAACTGAACAATACTATATTAAAGAAATAGCTAAGTATAACGGCTTCTCGATTAAAACTATCGATAAATTAATTCATAAATTTAAAAATCGCCAATCCATTTCTAATTTTACAACGTTAACGCCATCTAATAATAAAAATAATAATAAATACATAATACTACCGTACGATAAAGCTTCCAAAAGTTTAAACAAAATTTTTAAAAATCATAATTTAACCGTAACTTACAAATCAAATAATACAATTAAATCGTTATTAGGTAAACCTAAAGATAAAATAGATACTAACAAAAAATCCGGTATTTATAAAATTAGTTGTAATGATTGTAATAAAGTTTACATCGGTCAAACTAAAAGATAAATTGACACTCGGTTTAAAGAACATTTTTATCATCTAAAAAGCGGTAATCCAGAAAAATCTAGCGTAGCTCAACATATGTTCATTAATAATCACAAAGTTAACAATTCTAATATTAAACTTTTAAAACATATTAATAATGATAGATATTTAGATGCATACGAGAGTTTAATAATAAATAAATCTAAAAATAATTTGATGAACGCATATCTCGGTCCCATACCTAACTCAAAACTTTTCAATTTATTACAAAGTTAAACGATTTAAAATTTAATGACTCATTATTGGACGAAAATTATTTTAGTTTATAGGTAATCATTCACCTGGGACTCCCATACAGTTGAGTTTTATGAATAAAGAACCTACTTATCCTTCTAATAAATAACTGTATTTATTTTAATTATAAAATTACATTCAATATTGACATTACAATATAATTACATATCAATCAAAATCATTATTGTTCAACTATTTTTTTACAACTAGATTTCTTGGAGTTTTGTCAATCATTAATTATTATCAAGTATTCTTAACACTCCTCCTTAATTATTAGTTGACAAAATTCCTAACTTCATTCGTAACATTTCAAAACGAGACTTCGGAAGAGGTTTAGTTAAAATATCGCTTAACTGTTCCACGCTTGATACATGATGCACAGTAATTGTCTTTTCTAAATTTTCCAAAATATATTTATATTTCACATCAATATGTTTCGTTCGCTTAGCAAATTTTCCATCACCTTTAATTATGTGAATAGCAGAATTGTTATCCATTAAAAGTTTGATGGGTTCTTTTTCGCACATATCAATTTCAATTGCTAAGTTACGTAGCCAGACAATTTCTTTTGTTGCTTCGCAAGCCGAGATATATTCCGCTTCTGCTGTTGACAAAGCTACTGTTGATTGTTTTCGGGTATTCCAAGCTACAGCTCCTCCTGCATTCAAGAACAAAAAACCGCTTGTGGATTTCCGATCATTTAAATCTCCAGCAAAATCCGAGTCTGAATATGCTATCATTTTACCACTTCCGTTATACAATATTCCGTAATTCGAAGTTCCACGTAAGTATCGCAAAATCTTCTTTATACCATTCCAATGACATTGCTTCGGGTTCTCCATACTTCGACTTAAAAAATTTGTAGCGAAAGCTATATCAGGTCTTGTACTAGTGGCCAAGTATAAAAGACTTCCAATTGCTTCACGATATGGTGCCTTTACTAACTTTTTATCTTGCCAATCTTCGCCAAGTTCCATTGGAGTACTGGATTTGTTAGCTTCTTCCATGGAAAATCTTTTTAGAATTTTCTTCGTGTACTCCGGTTGATTTATAAAGATTTTTCCTTCTGCACTTGCTTTTATCTTCATTCCCAAATAAAAGATTTCATTATTCTTAGGTGAGTTTATTTTAATTTTAAATCTTGTATTTATTTTCTTCAAGATCTCGTCCATCTCATACCTTTTTGTTCCTATAACTAAACCATCATCAACAAACAAGGCGATGATAATTTTTGATGATTTGTTTCGTACAAAAACACATGGATCCGAATTTGTAGATTTAAAATTTAACTGCTTCAGAAATTCTGTGAATTTTTCATTCCATTTCTTTGGGGCTTGTTTCAAGCCGTACAAACTCCTTTTAAGATGGCAAACTCTTCCTGAAAAATCTTCATAACCTTCTGGTTGAACCATGTATATATTTTCTTCCAAGTCACCATGAAGAAATGCTGTTTTCACATCAAATGTTAAAATTTCCATTTTTTCAAAAGATGCATAGCTTAACATCAAACGAACAGATTCGTATCTTGTTACAGGACTAAAAGTCTCGCTATAATCAATACCTTCTCTCTGCTCAAAGCCTCTTGCTACTAGACGAGCCTTGAATCTACCATCTTCTTTTATTCGTAGCACCCACTTACATGAAAGTGGTTTCACATTACCTGGTTTTTCGACAAGTTGCCAAGTTTCATTTTCTTCCAGTGCTTTTATTTCTTCGTCCATTGCTTGTTTCCAATGTATATCTTCGAGAGCTTTCTTAACAGAGATATCTTCGCATTCTGTGATAAGATTTAAATTATAATCTTCAAATTTTTGTGGTTGTTTTAACATTCTTTTGTTCCTCAATGTATAATGCTTACTTCTTGAATTGTCGTTAATTTCTTCGTCAAGAGTTATGAGTTCAGTTCTTTCTTCAAGTTCGTTAAATTCTTCGACAGGAGTTATGAGTTCAGTTCTTTCTTCAAGTTCAGGGTTTACATTAATTTCAGATTTCTTTTTACTTCTTTCTTCCCCTGTTTCTAAAACAATATTTACAATTTCTTTTTTAATTTCCACTTTTTCATCAAATATTATATCTCGAGATATTTCAATTTTCTGTTCTTCAGGTATATACACACGATAACCTTTCGTTTCGGAGCAATACCCTACTAAAATTGCCTTCTTACTTTTTGCGTCAAACTTCAAACGTTTTTCTTTAGGTATATGAATGTAACATGTACATCCAAAAATTCTAATAGAATTCAAATTTACCTTTTGTTCGAACCATATTTCAGGTGGACTTCGATTTTCTTCAGGACTTTTTCCTACTAAATTCAGTGTAAAAACTGCGTAGTTTACTGCTTCAGCCCATAATTTTCTAGACAATTTCTTCGTATGTAGTACAGTACGAGCCATTTCTACTATTGTGCGAAACTCATGTTCAGCTCGACCATTTTGTTCGGGAGTATATGGTACCGTCAACTGATGACGAATGCCTTCGTTTTTCAAAAAAGTACAAATCTCTTCATTTTCAATTTCTGTCCCATTATCACTTCGCAATACTTTTACTTTTCTTCCAGTTTTGTTTTCTACTAATTTTAGATATTGTTTTAATTTTGCAAATGTTTCATTTTTAAATCTCAAAAAATAGATAATCCGGTAATTCGATTTATCATCTTGAAATTGAAGAAAGTATCGCGATCCTCCTAATGATTCTGTAGACATTGGACCACATAGATCTATATGTATAAGTTCACCAATTTCTTTTGCTCTTGAGTTGCTAACTGAGAAAGGTAACCGATGTAATTTACCATACATACAGCCCTCACATATGTAGTCATCCCAGTCTTCAATAAATTTTACATTCTGTGACTTTAACTTTTCCCGGACATATCGAACATTCTGATGACCCATCCTCTCGTGCCATTTCTTCAAACTTTCGATTTTGGTAGAAATTGTTGTTAGTCCAAAGGTCAAATTATCTTCTCTATATTCAGGGCGACGGAATTTCATCTTAAACATTTTACCAAATCGTTCACCAATAGCACGTATTTCTCCGTCCAATAAAAATAATGATTCTTTGGCATTTGCACGCTGTTCAATTCCCTTCTCTAAAGTAGACATTACAGAAAATAAATTAAAATTGAGTTTAGGTACATATAAAACATCGCATAAAATAGTTTTTGTCCACATCTTTCCATTAAATGCATCTACTTCAATATCTCCAATTCCAATTCCTTTCATTTCTGTACCATCCCCAATTCGAATCGAAACAGGTTTTTGAAGTTTCGAGTAATTTATAAACCATTCTAGCCTTGGACACATATGTTCAGTTGCTCCACAATCTTGTAGCCAAATATCATTTAATACATTTTTATTGAATTCTGCTAATTCTCTTGTTGATAAATTAATTATTATGAGAGCATTCCTATCAAAACGTCTAAATTTTTGTTTTTCAAAAGATTCAGTTTTCAGGTCTTTTTCTCCTTTTTTAGGACAATCTCTTGCGAAGTGTCCAAGTTTTGAGCATATATGACATGGAAATCGATCTGTTGGCTTTATACTATTTCCGCTCTTAAACTTATTTACTTCTTTGCGACAATCGCGGACAATATGACCAAATTTCCCGCAACGGTAACAATGAAAATTTTTCTTTGATGAATTCGTGCTTGTCTGATACTTCTTGGCGTATAAGGCTACATCTATTGATGAACATCCATTATCTTCTCTAACTTTCATTCTTTCTTCTTCGATTATAAGACGTCCAAGTAGATTATTTACTGTCTTATCTTTTGTTACAACTGAGTCCCAGGCACTATGAAAATGTTGATATCGTTGAGGTAACATCATCAAAATTTTGGTAATTAGCATGGATTCTGACACTTTCTCATTAAATGATTCCATTTGTTGTGCTAATTTCCGAATTTTAGTCACATTTTCAGCAACGGAATTTTTCTCATTATACTTAAATGAATGACACTGAGTCTGAAGTACATGCAGTGACATATCAGATTTACTGCCATATAAGACATCTAAAATATCTATCATACTCTTTGCAGTCTTGCATTCAGTTATATGTGATATACAACTGTCATTAATAGATGTGACAATAACTCTGCGAGCTTCTGCATCAGATTTATTCCAAGCTATCATATCTTCATCTAAACCATCTGCAGGATATTGTTCTTCGCCAGAAACAATATTCCATTTTCCGGATGCTTCTAGTATAGTTTTTACTTGAAACTTCCATATATCGTAGGTATCTTTACCCATTAATTTGCTTATACCGCTCCACTTCATATGATCATTTAAATCCATACTACAGATAAATTCACACTGCTTCTCGGTTAATGATCAATAGAGCAACACTTCGAATTAAATTTCTCGTTCTATTTCGTGGCTAACGAGTCCGCCTGGGCCCATAACCAGTTGAGTTTTATGAATAAAGAACCTACTTATCCTTCTAATAAATAACTGTATTTATTTTAATTATAAAATTACATTCAATATTGACATTACAATATAATTACATATCAATCAAAATCATTATTGTTCAACTATTTTTTTACAACTAGATTTCTTGGAGTTTTGTCAATCATTAATTATTATCAAGTATTCTTAACACATACCTATATAATCCCAGTTCTCTCCCTTGTTTTTCAGAGTTGTTAGGACCTCTGGCATGGTTTACATGTTGAGTAATCTTGACTACTCTGTTTAACTTTCACTTGTTGTATTACTGATGATGAGAACTTAGTTCTCGAAATACGTATATAGTTTTTGTTAAAATTAATTTTGAAGGTTAAGGGGTAATTATAATAGTTTTAGTTGAATAACACACCAGTTATTATTATACCAGTACCGTAAAGTATGTGAGGATAACTGCATATGTAAAATATATAATTATTCCAGTATATGCAAAATTATGTGTAAAATTATGCAAGAATTTATGTTATACAGCATCTACAATATACACAATGTATTTAAGTGTTCAAATGTACATTGTATCGCAGTTTAAATCAATATTTGCTCTGTTATATTCTACTATGACACTAGAACAGTAGCATTCTTTGACAAATGAAATGAGCAAGTAAACAAAAAGCTTCAGAATGGAAATAATAGCAACAAATTGCAGCTGAAATGGGCATTTGCGGTGACCGTGACGAGCAGAATACTCGGCATAGTGTATAATTCAAACAGCAATTCAAAATCGGCCACCGCCGTTAGTCAATGCCCAACGTAGCTTGCTGCCGTATGTATTTTTCATTTTCCCATTTTGTATCTGTGTGTACAGGCAAAAAATGAAAAATAGGGAGCGTGATATTAAAAATTACGCTCTCCGATATTAAAGAGTTGACAATTTTATGGGTGACGCGAGGCAAAGCCTACTGGTTTCGTCATATTTTTACGTTTTTATAATATATGAGCAGAAAATACGAGCGCTGGATTTTTAGTATTCATATTAATGCCCTCTTCTCTTAAACATATTGTACACGCATTCTAATCTCTTGAGCTTTCCTGCAAAACAAAATATAACTTTCGACTTTTTAACTATAAATATTAATTGCTTATAACTGCAAGATGAACACTTTTTACGTTTCACGAACTTTTTTCTTGTTCATACAATAATCTATTGTTTTGAAATTCTTTATCGAATATACTGACCAGTGAATGTCTACATTATAATGACAATATTACTGGTAACACTAATAATAGAGGGTAACCGAGTAGTAAACTGAGAAATATAACAATAGCACTTATGTCTAGGTCTTTAGTTGACATTTCTGTTTTTACCTTCCGTCACCTTTAGGTAAGGAAGGCATTGTCTTTGGTCAAAAAATTCGATCATGAATTTTTAATCAATACTCGTAAGAACGTTTTAGGGTCCGTAGTATACGATTTTACTATTTTTACAATGATGCCTGTAAGTATGTACGTATATATGTATATATATATATATATATATATATATATATATATATATATATATATATATATATATATATATATATATATATATATATATATATGTATATATATATATGTGTGTGTGTGTGTGTGTTTGTGTGTGTGTGTGTGTGTGTGTGTGTGTGTGTGTGTGTGTGTGTGTGTGACGATTCTTTCGGATCACATAACTCCAATACCACGTTTCCAAAAATTATAATTTTTGCGTATTCATCTTCTTTACATCCATTTGAAGATCTGATTAGATTTTGGTTGTAATTGGACGACCTAAAGTACCCTAATTTGAATATTTTAACAGATTTTTTTTGACAAACCCCTGTTAAATATCATTTTTTCATATTTGATGTTATTATAAATATTTAAAAAATATTTTATTCTCTATACGATTTGATTACATTTTATATTTTATATTCAATGGATATAGAGTTAAAAAATTATAAAGAAATTAAATTTCATAAAACAGCCAGCTGTGCTATAATCATGGAAACATCTACTATATTAAGAAAATTCTGGTTGACAGATATCAGTGTCAAGTGCAATTAACATTACATATAGAAACTTTCTGTATGGAATTTGTACAAAATACATAAAACTGACTGAAGGTAATGTACTGGAAATATGGAATCTTTTGTAAGAAACTTTCTGTGTGGAATTTGTACAAAATATATAGAACTGACGCAAACTGACGGAAGGTAATGTGCTGGCCACATCAGATTTTTTGTTTGGAGATTATATCAGATTATCATTCTAATTGTTTTAAAATTAGTACTACTCGTCCAAAACATTGTTGAACAATGGCTTACGTGATTCTGCGGCACCATACACAGACCATTCAAAAAAATTTCTTCTTTTAACTTCCTCTTATACCAATATTCTTCTTTCTTGAGGATTTTTGCTTCTTCCCACTGCTGGATACGGTGATGGTGTTCCCACGCAAGGTCTGCAAGTCCGGATTTTGATGGCTCTCCTCTCTCAGTGTGTCGTCTGTGTTCCTTTATTCTGATGTCCAATGGTCTTCTTGTTTCTCCTATATATTTGTTTTTCCGCATTCATATCGGAGAAACAAAACGACTATTGGACATCAGAATAAAGGAACATAGACAAAGAAGACACGTCAAAATCCGGACTTGCAGACCATGTGTGGGAACACCATCACCGTATCCAGTGGGAGGAAGCAAAAATCCTCAAGAAAGAATAACATTGGTATAAGAAAAAGGTCAAAGAAGCCGCCATCTTTCAAGAGAGCAAAAAACAGTTTTCAGCCAGCCGAGTGTGGAAATTTGACCAATCTGGAGGAAACATATCATAGCAGACTCCAGCCTAACCATTGAGACCCAAACACCCAGGACGCTCGACCCAGCGATTGGACCCGACCAGCCACCCGTCACTAATGTTCACCCCCATAACACCAGATATAAAGCTCGTATGCTAAGGAATTAGTCAGTAGTGTCAGATCACCTGATTACGACAGCAGATTTTCGCTTTCGAAACGTTCAGAAGAATTTTTGTTTTTACAAATAAAGATAATGGAAGTTCAAAATAAAATCGTTTTAATTCAACGTGAATCATTATCTTACAAATTTAAAAATAAATTGTTAAACTGACGCATCGATTGAATTGTTATTTACGCATGTCTGTTCATTATTACATATGTATTCTTTGCTGTTTTTCAAAAACATTTGACATTGTATTCTGGGTTAGGTGGAAAAACAGTCATTGGCTGAACCTCGCCTTTGAGTATGTCTCAATAAAGTTTATTATTATTATTATTTTTATTATTATTTCCTGATATTTCAAATTTGACTGCTTTTACATTAAAGAAACGGAAAACTCTACGAATTTTCTTTGGGAAAAACTATTCATTTTCTCTTCTTTTCGCGTAAAGAAACAAATTGAATTAATTTGAAAATTGTGTTACTTTTTTGGTGGCAGTAAATTATAGCAGCAAGTTGTTTACGGAGTCTGTGACATTTCTACGTAGCCTTTCTCTGTCTGCTAAAGTAGTAACTCCTACTGTGATGTCGTGTGTCGTAGAGCACAGTGTTTGTCTAAGCATTAGTGCCAATGTGGGAATTCGTTTAAATACTAAATCACATTTTAATCAACGAACCGAAACTTACCGGGAGATTCAAGTTCACATTTTAAGGTTGAATTTATGTTAAATCAAACTGGCAAATAACAGTCTCGAAATAATTTCTGTTTAACACATTTTTGAGTAGACGCACACTAGTTAAAGATAGTTCAAAAGAATGTAAAATAGTTTCAGGAAACCCTGTTGTAACTAAAGACGATTGAGTAGTATATAAATTAATTGCATTCGTAACCTAATTCGACATATTTAATAAGGCGTGAGTACTCTCGCATCTCGTCTCGTTGCATTATGCGAGGCGAGAACGAAAGCGAGATTGCAATTTAAAATTCGAGGCGAGATCGATGTAACAACTGCGAGAGTCTTGCAAGAGTCTCGCGATAAAAAGTATTTGTAACTTTATAACTTTGATTCATAAATTCAATAAAAAAATGCACCGTACAGGGAGTGGAGTCAACGGCAATTCGTGCATAGAACAGGTGAATGTGAAAATTATATGAATTGACTATATTTTTTTGAGTCTATCTAGAGTCGAATGAAATCATTCGCAGAGCGAAAATATGCGAAATAAAGACTAAATCGGTTTTGCATCTAATAGAAGAAGTTTTTTTCCAACATTTCAACCCCTAAATCATCCCAGTTACAACTACGGTTAATAAAATTCTTGTCGTCCCTGAAATGTAAAGGATCTTATATCAAGCGTCGGTAGGAGCCAATACAGAGTGAAGCGGAGTGATTGGCTCCCAGTGTAGTGCTTTTTAATGAGTAAATGTTACTTAAATAGTGGCATACAGTTAATGATTACGTTTATCTCGATAATTCAAGCGGCTTCAAGTATATTATGACTTGAAAAATCCTATTGTTTTATCTCAGTGGATTGAAAATACGATTGAGTTATTTTCAATCTTCTTTAAATTCGTATCGACTAAGAAAAGATAGTTAAATACTCGATTATGCAGACATACAGGGAGAGGTATATGATCTAATTTCATCCTGGATATATAACCCCAAAATCTAAAAATTGTCATGTTGTTATTTGTCTTCTCTTTCAAAAACATTAAATAAACATTTATTTCTTCATTACTCCAAATATTTCGCTTTCCAACAATTTTTCTAAGTTTTATGTCGCGACTTTTATAAAATGAGGTAAAATGCAAACAAACAACAAATGATATGTATTTAGTAACACTGCAACATATTCCGGATGTGCGCATGCGTAGTTACATTATTTGAAGCTTCACTGTTTATGTAGACAGAAGTCAGCCGCTTCGTAAGCCCAAGCCTGTTATTTTATAGGCTTGACTTCACATTTTCAAGCGGCTTCAAATATTAATCTCGATCGTTTATTTCGAAGATTGAAAAAGTTACAAAAAATATTTTTTTTAATGTTTAATTAGTTTTACTGATGACAGAATGTATTAACAGATGTTCATATTGAAATAATTTGGTGACTAAAATTTAATGTTTCGTCTCTTTATTATAGTTATATGTAAATACACGTAAGACGGAACGATTGGTGTGAACTTGTCTTTTGTAGTTCAACTGATACGTAAATACCAAGGTAAATACGCAGTGTGCAAGCGCTTATTTTTACAGCGAGACCCTTGCGAGACCCTCACGCCAGAACGAGACGAGATCCAAAAAAAAAAATGTGCGAAAACGAGAGCGAGATCGAGATTGCAGATCCGAAAACGAGACGAGATCGATATTTTATATTTCTCGTCTCGCCTTGCGTGCATCACTAAGCAAGTGTGTAAATGCAGGAAGGGTGTACTTTAAAGGAATTTTATTGACCAATTTCAGATAGATTATTTTGACACTATCTCGTATGAACATATATAACTTTAATATTAACAATGAGTTAACAGTTTGTATATATGAAATAAATTGTGAAAAATTATCAGCCATCGGGATTCGAACCCGAGACACCTATCTTGCCGGGATAGTGCTCTAACCAACTAAGCTATTGACTGCTCTCCTCTCGATGGCGGAACAATTTTTCACTTTTAAAGTCGTATAACTGCTGAGGATATTATTAATCGTCACATGATTAGATGTGGAGTTGCCAAGCTACCACTGTGTTTAAACATCTATTGAACGAGTCATAATTTACTCAAGGCCCTACCAGCCCAAATTCTAATATTAACAATGAGTTAACAGTTTGTATATATGAAATAAATTGTGAAAAATTATCAGCGACTAGACGTTGAACTGTATCAGTCTTTAGTAACATATCTAGAACACTTAAGGAAACCCAGTATCTTTGATCATTATGAGTCGAAAGTTATTGAAAAATCCGATGAAAATAGCTATGCATATGACATGCAGAGGAAACGTAAGCGTAAAGTCCAGTTTGACGAAGTAAAAGGAAACGAGGCGGAACTCTCTGGCAGAGACAGATTTAGAGTTACCATTTTTAACGTCATTATAGATAGACTAATTACAGAACTACGGAGACGCGGATCTGCTTATGAGGAGTTAAGTAAAAAGTTTGTCTTTCTTACGAAACTACATCGTTTGGATTCTAAAGACATCCGTGAAGGAACCAGAAACCTTATAAATTTTATGCGGCGAATTGGATAGGACTTGGAAAACGAGTGTCTGCACCTGCAAGCTCATTTTTCGTCGAATGATGAAGTTATGGAGTTATCGTCACTGGGCTACACAAATACTTTTTGGAAAATGGCTTTTTGGACATTTATCTAAGCGTACGAATTGCGCTCCGAATGCTGTTGTATACATACACCAGCGTCAAACTGCTCAGCAGAACGGTCGTTTTCCGCGCTAAAGAGAGTAAAGAAGTACTTAAGACCTAACATAGGAGAGAACAAGCTCAATTCACTCTCTGTAATGTACCTAGAGTCAGAAATAATGCTGTCAATTGACTATGATGACGTCATTCGTTCTTTTGCACAGAAGAAAGTTCGTCGTATGATTCTATAAATTTTATAGAATAACGCAACTATAGTCACATAGACTGTATTATTCTGATGTTTATTAAAGTCATTAAAGTCGATTAAAAATTATATGTTCTGTATTAGTGCATTCAATTCGCTAAATTTCCAAAATAGCTTCGAGATGGTGGGGCCCAAATGTCAAGCGCCTAGGGGCTCTGGGTCTCTAAGTCCGGCCCTGATCATGTGACGATATCCTCAGCAGTTATACGATTTTAAAAGTGAAAGATTTTTCAGCCATCGAGAAGAGAGCAGCCAATAGCTTAGTTGGTTAGAGCATTATCTCGGCAAGATAGGTGTCTCGGATTCGAATCCCGATGGCTGACAATTTTTCACAATACATTTCAATTATCAAAAGCTTTTAGGATAATTTCAACAAAATGAAGAAAAAAGACAAGTGTTTCAAATAATTTCAAATAAATTTATACAAATTTGAGACAATATTTAAAAATATCTCGCTGAGCTGTCCGAAGGTAATATGTGCCTGCATGGTAAATCACATTTTAATTAACGAAGCGAATCCTGCTTTGTCGTCATATTTTAGGGTTACGTTTGAGGTTAGCTGAAGCCGATGGTTGCCAAATGTAGACCGCGTCGCACCACTAATGACGTATGCACTACAGTGTTTTGTTAAATGACCTCCTGCGGTCGGTCGCCTGTCAGTTGTTTCGTGCTGACGTTCACTGGAACACGCGGTTACTGATACACACACCAGCTAACATACGTCACAGACACGTACGTTACTCGTACACATTATGTATTCTATCTGGATTGAAAACTACTAGCGCAAAATGGGGATTAAATCGGTTGATCCAATTTGCTGATTCGCTCAACGCAATCGGTTCATAGTATTAATTAATTAAATACTGATTGCCAACAACGGCGCTATTAAAATATGAATAGAGTTTTAAATTTTCGCTGACTAATTGAAACAATACAGTTACACGAAATTACGTTATACATTGTCCGAATAAAACAAACATTTTTACAACAGATACAATAGTTTTATCAATTGTAAAGTGAATTACTACGAACTGTTAAACAGGTATTGAACATGTGCAATTTGCCATTTATCTGAGAGGAATATATTTTTTACCTCCCGCTACCCTTGGTAAGGGAGGTATAGGGATCGTGCTAAAAATCGCATATCGAGATTTTGGTAAATGAGCACGTTTTAAGGTCCCTAGAATCCAATTTTAACATTTTCACAATGATGTCTCTGTGTGTGTATGTGTGTATGTATGTATGTGTGTATGTGTGTATGTGTGTGTGGATCCTCCACTCTAACTCGAATACTATCATTCAGAAAATTTTGAAATCTTGTATTTCGAACTTTTTCTGTACTGGAAAGAGCCCATTAGATTTTGGTGAAAATCGGATAACCGGAAATGGCACCTTACTAGAAGTTCAAAACCTTCATTTTATTATAACTCCCGTGGCTCAATGGTTAGAGCAATGTCTCATGTCATGAGGGCCCTCGGGGCACCAAGTTCGAATCCCACTAAAGCATGGGTGTGTGTGAATGTGAACCCATTCTGTAATTGGGATTTAATCCTGCTGAGGGGTTTAAAAAAAGGTAGTTACTAGGATTAGATTAGACTATATTATAAGAAATAAACTGTCAGGTAATGGCGGGAGGTATTGTGTTGGCCACACCAGATTTTTTAAAATATCTTTCACTCTTACCCTTACACACTACAAAATACTTTTAGTGTTAAAGTCACCTTGATATGTTTCTTAATTAAATGTACACTACTTTTTTTTCGTTGGTTGCACTGTTCCGACTATTGCTTGGATTCAGCTGGCAGTGGCATCGATACTTCATCTTTCCATAAACATATGAAAATAAGCTCCATAAAGGAGCAGCAAGTTGAACGACGTCTGGTCAACTGTCAGCTCGTCAAAAGCCGGGGAACCTACCTTACAGAAAATTTTGTCATTTGTAATTCATTGCTTAAAATATTTTGAACCTGTTAGTAGCATATACTCACTCATTCGACGAACTGCCATGACCATATCCTGAATTAAATGAATTGTCATGTCTTTATAAATTTTACAAATGCACAATGTTCTCTTTCTAATATTTAAAAATTTGGTGTGGCCAACACAATACCTCCCGCCATTTACAGCCCGAGTCACAAAAATATTAAGCTGATCCTTATTTTTGGCTTAGCTAATTTTACTTTAATTTGACAATTTATTTCTTAAAATATAGTCTAATCTAATCGAAGTTACAACCTTTTTTGATAATAAAATGAAGATTCAATTTTAAATACAGGGATAGAATAGAATTCACTACACTACATATTTATTTATACTGGAATCTGTATTGATTTCCTTTCCTATTGTTCTATTTACTTTTTTCTTTTTAAAACTTTACTATTATTAATCTAAAATGATTAGCTCTTTGACAGTGACATTTATCTGTCAGGTACATACATATGAATAACTGCGTAACCATAAGAAGTTTTGTTTGTGAAAGCGTAGGTTCCGGAATTTAAACCATAGATAATTTTATAAATTTATCCATAAAATATGCACAAAAAGTATTAATGCAAATCTGTAGAAAATATAATAATCTTTAATTTTTATAATAATCTCGACAAAATAACATGTTTCGAAGAAATACTATTTTGAGCTTCAAGTAACGTTCCATTTCCGTTAATCAGATTTACACCAAAATTCTAATGGGCTCTTTCCATAATAGGAAAAGGTCGAAATACAAGGTTTCAAATTTTTCTGAGTGATAGTGTTTGAGTAAGAGTGGAGGATCCACACATACATACACACACACACACACACACACACACACACACACACACACACACACACACATACACACATAAACACATAAACACATACACACAGACATCATCGTGAAAATGATAAAATTGCATTCTAAGGACCTTAAAACGTGCTCATTTACCAAAATCTCTATATGCGATTTTTAGCACTATCCCTGTACCTCCCTTACCAAGGATAGCGGGAGGTAAAAAAATCAATGCCACTTTATATCATCACGGCATATTACTTATTGCTGGATGTGCCAAATTGGCTTTGTGTATATATGGTAATGATGCGTTTACCAAGCCTTACTTCACGGGCACTTATTTCTGGTGTGGAGAGTGCACCACAGGAGGTTACTTTTGTGCAATTTAAAAATGGAAATGTTTTTTGGCGTCGGCCGCGAATTTGGGAAACCGGGTTCGATCCCGACCGACTCACATAACCTCACAAAAATTGTGTTTCTAGTACCTACTGTCTTCTCTGTGTCCAGCCACGGACTTTAAATATCACCTTTCTAAATCGTCTTGTAAGATTCGGTATTTCCAACTGTTAAATTGTTTGTTTATTTTTCGTTTTAATTAACAGTTAAATTAAAAAAAATAAACAGGTTAACCAGAAATCATAATACAGGGCCATCAATACAAGTTATAGTATAAAAAAATATGTACGTCGTCAACGATTAAGATCTTGTCAGAAGATAGAATATTATTAAAGTCATTAGTAAATAAAATAATAACAGAGGGTCTAGATTAACCCCTTGAGGTACTCCGGGAAGTAGCAGTTATCTCCGACTTTACCATCTTTATTTAGAGTAACATTTTATTAACCATAAGTTAAGAATTAAATTCAAGGTTAGAAGTGATGCAAACAACAATTTTAACTTTCAGTTAATTCTAAACAAAGGTGGTAAGAACAATTTTGCAATATAAACGTTGGTTAGCAATGTCACTTTAACTAGAGGTGGTAGGAGCACAGAAAAGAACAAAATAAGTAAAAGGAACAAAAAGTAAAGAAG